>DF239509.1:0-65508 GCA_000507305.1 Breviolum minutum Mf 1.05b.01
GAAACTTTATGTTTCCTACAAACCCCCCAAAACATCCAGGACCACCTCCTTTTTGAAGATATTTGGACCCCCCAAAACATACCTAAAGCACCTAACCTAAGGAGGCCCTGGACATATGTGTCATCCTCCAAAAGTCAGGGCCACCTGCTTCGTGGGACTGAGAAATTCCCCAAGTTACAGCGGCCCGGAAACCGCGCATCTTTTTTTTTTTTGGGGGGGGGGGGCGAAAAGGCAGTCGTTGTTAATTTTCCACATACGACTGCGATTAAATGGCATTTGTTTTTGCCTATAATGGGCACCTATTATTTTGTATACATGTACTTTCATATGCGCAAATGTGGGTGGAATCATAAACATGCAGGTAAGTATGCCATGCTTTTGGTTTTAGAATTACCTTGGGAGACAAACATGTTAGTTTTTTGACCGACTCTATCGATTCTACCCGGTAGGTCACTGCACCTTCACCATAAAGATATCAAGAAAAAACATGTTGGGGCTGGATTGCGACATCAAAACCATGGAATAGGTGACGCAACAACATAACATAGTAGTATAACATAAAATGAACATATCGTATCCCAGCCCATAGTACTGGTCAAGCGGGTTGCCCCCCAAAAAAGGCTACAAATAACATTTTTTTCTTTCTAGCAAATTGTAGAACGCCTCTTCTGTATAGTCCTGTATGTAAACAAACCAGTCAGGAATGTTTTGGTCAAGGGAACAATCAGGTTGGGATATAGAATTCAGCTACTCCCGCCGCAGTCCCACATTCCAATCGAAGTCCCTATGCTCGCGATGACTCGCGTGGGCGAAAAGAAAACTTGTGGCAAAATTCGACTATAACCCTACCTGAAAGTGCTTTTTTAAATGTGTTTTTCCAGTTGGAAAAGCAAGCCATTTAAAAACTCTTGGTCAGTCAAATCGGATCATTTCCACACTACCAACAAGTCGTGAAAGCACCACCTACATGGTGGCCCCCCAAATGGTTGAAAATGAAGTTAGAACCCCATATGAATGGCCTTATAAATAGGTAACTGGCGTTATTTCCACCCGTTTTTTTCAACTGGAGTTTATGGGTCCCTACAGAAAAGTGGTGACGTTTTGAATCTCATCCTGGTGGGAATCACGAGGTTCCATCCGCATCCCTGGGGGGGTCATCGAAGTCATACATACCCCCGAAAACTAACGGCTGGAACCTGAAAATGGATGGGTTTTTCCAAGTTCGGAATCTCCAAAAACTTCCAGGGGTCCATTTTCAGGTGAACCATGTTAGTTTTTTGAGGGAGTATATTGAGAAATCATGAAAAGACCTCTTGTTTCATCCCAGGTTGGCAGGGGAGACAACCTGAGGCGAGTTGCACTAGTAACTTTGCTGAACTTTGCGGGGATTTCGAAACATGTTTTTGGTATATCGACATCGTATGGAATGTCTGGCGTGGAAGGGATCTCCTTGCTTCAACAATGCAAATGCTTGCTTACCAATCAGTGGTGATAACGAGGATTTTCCTCCACTTTTTTTTCTTGGAAAAGGTACTGTTGAACGAAAATATCCAGCAAGCACCAGCTCGCATGGTGCTTTTTGTTCCTGCATGTTAGTTAATATCTCAACTACTTCGCCGGATTTCTGAACCATCAACAGGACCCAAAGCCCCCATGAGACTGGCATATGTCAATTGTTCATAATGAAATCATACCAACATGAGGTCAATTTTTCCTATTCTCATGGATACATTTGGGAATTTCCAGCAAAGCATGGTTCTTTTCTGTTCGTTTCACAGCAACCAAACCGCTGGGTCTCTACCTACGAAACCGTAAAAAAACGACCCGCTCTCATTCGGATTCCTCAAATTCCAAATCGAAAACTTGAACATTTCTTTTCTGGAATATGACTTCAAGGGATTTCGGGAAGTTTAGAAAAAACAACAAAACATCTTCTGCTTATTCAAACAAAATTAATCACCTTCCTGATGTTTACTAAACAAAAACTCTCTGGAAGGTGAGAGTTTGGAGAAGATCTGGAAAAACACTTCAGGTTGGGGGAACGCTTTTGAAACACGAATGTTGATTTTATTGAAAGGCAACCCATGCCTAGGCAATGGCGCGGGCTGTTGTGGTAGCTCCGTTCCCATTCTTCAAAAATCACCAAAGGTTTCAAAGACCTAAAATGAAGGGTTTCCTAGGTGCTAAACCTTATTTTTGTTTTTTTTTTGGGGGGGGGTGGGGAAATTCCCTTCACATAAGCAGTATCCACACAGCCTATAGGTGAGGATTCCTCCATTTTAGCTACTTACGAAATGTTTGGTGAAAAAAGTTCTTGTATGGACTCCATTGAGCTGTCCAAGGCGGGCCCCTACGACTTATAGGGGCCCGTCACTTCAGTTATATCGTTGAAATAACCCCAATTAGTTGGGCATGTAAACTGCCATTTCTAAGGGTTGTTTCACCCCTTGAAAACAATGATCGTACAGGCCAACCTTTGTAGTCTCCATTGAGCTATCTCCATGAGCAACCTCGCCTGATTCCGTTGTTTCTTGTTTTTTCATTGTAGCCACCACAACCCCTCTGGCAACTTCTGTTGCATTTCTGCTTTAGCAACTTCTGTTGCATTTCTGCTGTGCCATTGCCTCGTCGTGCACTTTGGGGTGTTAGCGATTGGTATTCGGCGCCTGCAATACTAAGATGGCCTCCGAGCGACATTCTATTGACTGTAGATAATGCTGTGACATATTTTGACGCCCGAAAAGTATATACATTGTTGTTATCATTAATCATTGTTACTATAAATTGGTGTAATCATCATCATTTCCATGATTGGGCCCTGCCAAAACACAAATGAAAGATCCCCATATAACATGTGCACCTGGCAATTCTGCTGGTGACCTTTTTGGGATGGTTAAGTGACCAGAACTGAAAGGTTCTTGGTGACCTCCAACAATAAAGATCTCATCCAACGGGAAATTTGGACACTTGGACCATACATGGGCCATACATGGACCTCATGACACCAAACACCCATGATGGGTCCCTGCTCGTTTTTCGGGTGCCCAATAACGTTGGATCTGTTGTTTTCCCCTTCTGCTCCAAGGCCTGAAATTGCCCTGAACATGGGTTTTGGGGATTCCTCACCGAGGAATCCTCACAGGGTATGACTTCAGCACTAGGTGTTTTTTCCGTTCCAAGAATTTACCAAAGACAGATGCCCTCTAATCAGTATAGCTGGAACATCACCAGCTAATCACGAGTACCTAGATACATACATATTCGGAGATGGTCGATTTCCCATTGGTATGTTTGTTGATCCTGGAGTGTACGCCAGCAAACCGGCATTGAGGTAGTGAAAAACCATGAAATGGCCGTCTTGGTAGTTTTTTCTTTTGTGAATCCTGCATTTTCTAGCCTACATAATCAGGGGGGAAATTCCTTAGCCATCCACTCTGACACTCAAAGTGGGTGCGATGATTTGTGATGAATTCCTTCCCCAGAACGACATCCATCATTCTGAGGCCTTTTAAGTGATGGTTATGTTCAAAACTATAGGACCTACAAGGTGGACCCCCATAGTCCCATAGCTATAAATGGATGGGTTATGATTTTTTTTTGCCCGAAAAAAAAATGATAAGTTGGGTTATTTCACCCCTAAAACTGGAGTCACAACCTTACTTACAACTTGTAGGGGTCCACCTTGTAGGACCTGTCAATTCTATTCATTTATGTCAAGATTTCGTGGTCACCAAGACCATGAAAAAGGGTCAGAGCTAGACATTGAGAGCCCCGTATTTTCCAGGGTTTTCAAATTGAAACCAAAACCTGTGGAGAGTGTGCGAAATATAAATTATATAAATGATACTGATGATCATGGCAACTCAACATGTTCCAGCATATCACCGATGTACATTCCTTGCATCTAACAGTTCACACCAAAAAATTGTTGGTTTTGTAAGATGAAATGGGCCCAGCAATAGGCCGCGGTTTTCTGTCGACATCTGGCTGTTTCTCAAAATAAAATACTGTATTTGACATGGAAAAAAAACTGTAAAAACCATGTAAAATCTGAAAATAACCCACTGGAAAAGTAGATTCCTATTGGAAACAGTCCATGTTCAGGGGTTTCACGGAGGGTATCAACATATGAAATGTTGGTATACCAATTTCATTTGGTAGTTAAAAACATGTAAAACCCTAAGTACCTGTCCAACAACCAACCCCATCCAAAAGAAAGGTGGTGATGTTTGAAGACGAGATGCCTCTCTACCAATCACCCCTGCCGTGTATTTCCCGGAAATGAATTCCCATGGCCACGGGAGAAGGGCCACGAATTCCGTTGTTCGGTTTCAGAAATCCACCTTTAGCAAAATGGATCAAAAAAAGACTTCAAGTTGGGGAGTTTCTCCACTGAAATTTCTGAATCCAGTAATCTCTATCCCATAGGATCCATGTATGGTATATTTACCTACATTTACCATGTATGTTATATTTACCTACATTTACCATGAAAAATCAACCAAAGAAGGTAAATATACCATACATGGATCCTATGGGTATGGAATCCAAGTTTTATTTCAGAACCCTGATCATCAGGTTAGATTTCTGAATCACAGCTAGCGTGCCACAAGTTCTGCGAGATTCGCGGGTGACGAATCTACGCCCATTCTTTCCACGCCGGATGACTCTACGACGAAACAGCTGTTTCCAGAGAAAAACCGGCATTCCCCAAAGAGGAAATGGTTCGTAATTCTGAGAAAAAACATATATAACTACAAGTAGTTCCCGGGCGAGCCGGGGGCGGAAGTTTCAGAAGAAAAGATGCGGGGTGAGATGAAGTAATGTGGGGTTGGTTGTGAGGTGACGTGGGGTGAGCTACTGTGGCTAGTTGCGACGTGGCATTTCATGTCATTTGCGTGGCGGTAACGTCATTTGATGCGATGTGATTGCTTGTGTTGTGTCATGTCACGTGATGCCGTGCGATGTCATGGTGATGAGCACTTATCTGTTGTGCCCCGCAAAGGGATGGAATGTTATGAGCTTAAGATTCCGTTGGTTGTGAGGTCACGTGGTGTGGTTCGAAGTGGTTCTGTGACGACGTCGTGATCCAACGAACTTTCTGTACTACAAAGTATTGCTCTGTCTGTAGTACTCTGTACTACAAAGTACTCTTCCAGTACTACTCTGTAATATGAAGTACTACTGCAGTACTACTCTGTACTACAAAGTACTACTCCAGTACTACTCCGTACTACACAGTACTACTGCAGCACTACTCTGTACCACGAAGAACTACTCCAGTACTGACTCTGTACTACAAAGTACTACTCCAGTCAAACTCTGTACTACAAAGTACTACTCCAGTACTACTCTGTACTAAAAAGCAGCAGTCATGATTGCCCCTTGGCACATATGAAAACTTGTTTACAATGCGCGGAGCAACAAGAGTCACCCTCCAACTTCACCAAATATTGCGCCTGCCACGCAAAATGAATCTCATGATTGATCCGCCTCACATATGAAGAATCATTTACAATGCGCGGAGCAGGTAAAAATCACCCTTCAAACTCACCAAGTACTGCGCCTGCCACGAAATTCTGAGTTCAAGATTTGAGCGAGAAATCCCTTAAATTGCTTCCGCCGATAAAAAGACGACTCAAGGATAATCCGAACCGAATCCGATCATAAAATCGTCATCTCGCACCCGCCGTTTCGGAGACCTTACTCGTCCGATCTTGGAGACGATTTTGTATTGAAAATATAACATTTCCCGCTCCGGGTATCTCCCAAAATGTCACGAAATGCTGCGCCTGCCACGAAAACTCATTCTCCACCTTCACCAAATACTGCACCTGCCACAAAAACTCACACTCCACCTTCACCACATACTGCGCCTGCCACGGAAAATGCACTTTACTCTTCTCTACTCTATTCTCTTGGCATCTCTTCTCTAAGCACCTATTCTCTAAGCATTTATTCTCTCTTGGCATCTATTCTCTACGCATCTATTCTCTCTTGGCATCCATTTTCTCTTAGCATCTATTCTCTCTTGGCATTTCTTCTCCTTGGCATCTATTCTCTCTTGCCATCTTTTCTCTACGCATCTATGCTCTCTTGGCATCTATTCTCTACGCATCTATGCTCTCTTGGCATCTATTCTCTACGCATCTATTCTCTCTTCACATCTATTCTCTCTAGGCATCTATTCTCTAAGCATCTATTCTCTACTCATCTATTCTCTCTTGGCATCTATTCTCTTTATGCATCTATTCTCTAAGCATCTATTCTCTAAGCATCTATTCTCTCTAGGCATCTATTCTATTCTCTAGGCATCTATTCTCTCTCATGTTTAAAAACTTCGTAACTAAGAAGAAGTTTCTCGTCCAAACTTCCTTTAAATAACCATCAACATTTTCGGTTTTGGGGTGAGTTTCAGATTGAAAACCGGCCCATTCGATGTTTTGCGCATTTCATCTTCGGGGGTTCCAAAGTCCGTATCCAGCCGTCCCAGGATGCGCCGTCCGAACGGGTCACCATGGGAGTTTTTTGTTGGAAGATCGGATCAATGGTCCAATGCCGTGGTACCAAAGGGTGCTGCAAAAATGATTCATAGGGAAGATGGTAGGAAAAACCTTGGGATGGAGGGCCCCCAATACTCAACCCCATATGCACCTTATATCAAGTGGGTATTTATTGGGTATATATCCCATTGAAAAAGGGCTCCAACAGGAGGGTGTTAAACAGCTAGGGGCCAACCATCCCAAAGGGCCCCGACCAGTTTCCCTATGAAGGATGCGAATTTGTCTTCCTCGAGGCAGCCAACTCATGTAGAGATATATGTCACTCTTGCACACATGAAGCAATTATGGCGGTCAACCTATCCCCTCCCTAACGTGCCCCCCTCATAAGAAAGGGTTTATATCATAAGGCCTTATTCAGAAAAAACAATGGTTAATAACTAAGAACCATATTTCGGGGGGTACCTTGGGGGGGTTTGACTAGCGAGAATGTAAACAAAGTGAAAAAACAACTTGATGTTGCAAATTACATCGGGTTCATGCATCCAAAGTACCATTCACCAAATTAACGCTTTGAAGAGTCAAGTCAATGAGGAAAATGCTCAACTGCAAACACGTCATTGAAGCGACAAACAAATCTAAGTTCCAGTTTTTTCTCCCGGAAAAAATCTGGAGGCAATGGAATGCAATGGATCACACAAGTTTTGTTCAGGCAACACATCCTAGCTTCTATTTTTTGTTGAACAGCACTCAGCCAACCAGTGTGACATTTCAATACATGTTGCGAAAAAAACGCTTCACAGCTGAGTCAACAATCTGCCATGGGAAGATGGCCTCTAAGCGTCTCTAATCTGGAAACAACTATATACACACCTGGCAATTGTGCCGGTGACCTTTTTGGGATGGTTGACCCATTTAAAAGATCACTTTGAATCATCTGACAAGAAGCACTTGCTGTTTGGATAACGATTTCATGCTGAAACACACGAGGTTCTCCTGGCAAATTGGGGCTTTGGATCCGCAACTTCCGAGTGAACTTCACGGCATGGAATCTCCAGTTCCAACCCATGAGCCCCCCCACAGGAATTGTGTTTTCGAAAGGTGTCTATCAGATTGTGTCTTGTGCTAGGCAAGGCAGCTTGTTTCTCACAATTTTGACTTCAGCTCCTTATTTTAGTCTGATCTTTTTGCCTTTTACATGAAAACATTCAGCCATCTGAAAAAAGCCTCGTGTTTTTCAGCCTTCCAGGCCTGGTGCGAATTTCGGGAATCTGGAAACCTTTTTTTCCATGTCGGGACGTGGCATACCCTCTCGCATCGTCTCAATGCTCGATCGATCGTCTCATGCTTCAAAGGCTCATCAGAATGGCGGTTTTGAAGCCAGCGATCATTAAAGGGCAAACGTTGGACTTGTGCTGATCTTCAACCTCAAGGCGGGCTGCCGGGCTGCTTCCGCCCGGTGTAAAGAAATCACCAGGCGATTTAAGTGCTTTAAAAGATGAAGGATAAACGGGCACACTGCCGGCGACTTTTCTTTCAGACGTAATAGTTTTAAAAACGTTAAACACAAAAACATTTGGAAATACCGCAGTATTTTTTCTCAAATTAAGCCAGATGCAAATGTTTGCAACTTTCTTGGGTGGTGCTTACCAAAGGTACATTTAACAAAAATACCATGTAAATCCACCAGCACCTTGGTTCGGTGTGCCAATCAAACAATCATACCCTATAAGTGATGGTGAATTGACACCCTGCAAGGTGTAACCATTTGACACCCTGGACGAGGGTCAAAGGCATGTAATAATAATTCAATAGCTGTTTCCTGGTTCCCTTAAAAGGTGGGATCGGTAGCATATAGTCATCCAATTGGCAAGGACTATAAGTGGTATATAAGTGGTACATATTGCCGATTGGGTGATTATATGCTACTAAGCCCACCTTTCTTGAGGGAACCAGAAACAGCTATTTCATAATATATACACATACTTTTGTTAAGGTTCAAAAATTGGACCGGCAAGTGAAGAGACAGCACCCAGACTTAGATATACGTCGACTTGATTCCTTGATGCTTACAAAAAATGCAAAAAGGATTGCCAGAACCCGTGGTGTTTTTTTTGGAACTGCTTGGTATCCACATAAATCCTAGCCAAGGGGTGGAAGGTGTTATGGTGTATAATACCAAGCGCTTGCTCCATCCACCACCTAGCCAAACTAATCAGCAAAACCCACGGGGTTTCCAATGAAACATGGGTTGCTCACAGAGTTCAGGTTCAGGAAACATCTTGAAAACGACCATTTCTTGGTTCTTTATGTTCTTTCCTCTGAAGCCCCACCAAAAAAAACACGTTTTGTCCGGACTGAAACCTCTCGTTAACGGGGTTTCAGTCCAATCACATGGGACGTTGTTTTCCACCGAATCAACAGGAGAAATCCAAGTTTTCCACCGGTGGGTTTGTGTTGTCCAAGTTTTCCACCTGCTCACTATGGTGGTTTATGGGTGTTTGGTAACTTTGTTAGGGGAGGGCCTGAGGTCGGCGTGAAATCCTTAAAACAACATCTAGGCCAATACCTCCTTTTTTGAAGGCGTTTTTGCTAGTCCAAAAACCTCTTCAAAAAGAGGTATTTGGATGTTGGTGGCATCAACTTTCATCATCTTTCATCCGAAGCTCTCAATCTTACTTTGACCATATCCTGCGCTTGAAACAAGAAAACACAACACAACCGAAACCAACACCTTAAGAACAAAAGTGCGACCCATGCAACAGGCTCCAAATCCATCTCTGGTAGGAATTGACGTCTTTCCTCCTCATTCACTTGGCGCTTTTCCATGACAATTCGCCTCTTTTCAATTTGAACTTCAAGCTTTTCCTGAGTCAAACAACACGTTTCTGAACGAGACATGGACCGTTGTATGATATTTAATGTATATATAAATATATTATATATAAGTATAAGTATAAGTATAAGTATAAGTATAAGTATAAGTATATAAGTAAAAGTATAAGGACAAGTATAATTATATAATTATAAGTACCTGGGTCTCCCTTGTCCTTCCGAAACAGGTCCTACCCGTATTCTGATTTGAAGTACGCCCCCTTTGTAAAAACACGCCCTTTCTTGAAAAGTACGCCCCTTTGCTTTTTTGGGGTTTTGTAAGACTCAACAAAATTTCCAATCAAACCACCACAGTCACAATACTCCTATAAATGTGCAGTTGAAATTTCCAAACATGATAAAACAACAGAAGAAACCTCTGCACAGGCACAATTGCCATTGCTGTTTTCCACCTCTTCGATCCTCAAGCATAAATCCCCTGCCGACTTAGCAGACAAAAATTGCAATGGGATGCTGCACTTCCTGCAAACAAACATCGAAATTGAACTGGAAACAGTATGTCGCCATCTTGCCTATCTTTTTTAGATTGTTTTTAAAGCAGCAGGCCCCGTTGGTCTAAATCAGATGCCTCCAGCGCCTGCTGGGCGCAAATCAAGGATCTGTCCATCACTCTTCGGTGAAGGAGCCTCACATCGATCCTCCTTGAAATGCGACTAGGCCTACCAATAAAGTCTTCTTGCATCTGCACCGTTTCGCTCATTGGGTTTATGCACCAATCTGCACGCCCGCATTCTTGAATCAATCGCCAAGCGGTGTGATGTAGAAAGTGCAATTTTGGCATGAGCCCAAAGCGATGCCTTCCTTCTTGGATGGAAATCTGGGCACAACGTGTGTAGGATTGTAGAAATACCAGAAGCCAAACGAATACATGAAAGTGACTGCCACATTGATGGCCGACACTGCTTTCGCCTCAGATTCTACAGATGGGAGTTAGCCGACCAATTTCTTAATTTTTACCAAAGATTCAACCCGCAATCATTAAAGACATGGGGCCCTGTTTTAAAACAAATGCTGAATCCAGGAGCAAGGTGCCACACTCACCATGACTGGGTCATCTGTCTTGCCAACCACAAACCTTTCGCAGAAGTGCTCCAAATAACCCATGAAATTGGTGGCCACTGAACCCTTGGACCACCGCCCAACTGGGCACACCTTGCTCGAAGGCCAGGACAAAGTGTCTCGTGAGATCTCGGAAAGGTGCGGGGTGATCCGCTTTGCACGGCAGTACTCCTTAAAGTCAGCAGTGAACCATTCCAAGCGTGCTTCCACAGAAAGTGGGTGATTTGGCAAACCATCCAACCTTTCAATGGCCGACACTATGCTGGATGCGAAGAAGTGTTTCGATAAGCCGAGGTGGAAGTTATGCCACAAATCAACGCAGAAGAACGATGCAAGGTTGCCAGGATTCACAGGCAATCCTGCCAAGATAGCAGGTTCCTCATCCCAAGGCGCATGAACTTCAAAGGTGGAAGCCCAAGCTGGATTCAAAGCTGTGTCCTCAAACGGGTAGCTACTGTCCCCTGGCCTGGCTGCTTCTTTTCCTCCTAGGCACATGTGGCAAATGCCACCACATGCCTTCTTGGAAGAAGGGCCACGTGGGACGTGGCTATGGGTGCGTTTAAAGCCACCCAACTTTGAGAGCGCTGGAAGGTCTCCCTTCGTAGCCACATGCAGCAGCCAGATGTGTTTTTGACCATCTGTACTGGTCACACCAGTTGTGGCTAGCATTGCCATGTCTTCAGCATACAAACTCACAAGCTTCTGCATGGTTCCTGGATGCTCTGTTTCCACAGCTCGCAACATGGTGCAGAACATGTACTGCGTCGACCATGTCCGCCCAAGGAAGTTCAGGCCCATGGATCTTCTTTTGAGAGGCACATGGTGCTTCCGTTTCTGCACATATGTAGCTGTTCCACGGCCTAAGCACCCGTGGGTGCTGAGAACCCACAGAGGCTGGTGCTTGTAGGACCTACCCTCATCGGTGTGGCTGAACACCGGAACCACATGCTTCATGTTGATGCCATATGAAAAAATCTGGTGACGTGGGTGTAGTGCACGGTACCTCTTCCAGAATTCTTCAAGCGTCGTTTCCATTTCATTCCAGCTGGCAACTCCGCACAACTGGCGCGGCAAGCGGTTGCTGTCTAGCAAGAGCCGCACCCAAGAAGAGGTCAAAACGTAGGGGAAGGCTTTCAGCTTGTGGGGCCCCAAGTTGACAGCCTTGACTTCAACTTGCGCCGAGTAGCCATATTTGCGAAATATGATATGGCATCCTTCTTCTGCATGTCTTGAGGAAATACCGGAGAAGTCTTTCACAGCTCTGCGTGCACGTGAACTTGGGTTTGCTGCCACCTGTGCCTTCGCCAGCTCCACAATGTGCTGGCAAGGGGCCTTGGCCGGCCAACTCAGGAAAACACGCAATGTCCAATGATGCTGTTGCAGTGCTGACAGGTTGCACTTGCTAGATCAATCTCTTGTAGGCTTGCAACTGCTAAGTTCCGTAGTCCTATAGCACATATCACCTTTTTCTCAACGCAGCAATGGCAATAGTGTTCCTGTTGACACACAAAATTCTCCCACGCTGTTTGGTTGGTCATTGAAAAATGAACTTGGTTACCGTGGCTGGGTACACTGCATGTTCTCGCCGCTTCTCTCATTTTGGAACATATAATATATCACTTTCAGACACAGTCTCTTGTTGGCGTCCATTGCCACCACAACTTCCAACATCACATGATTTAGATTTTCAAACTTGGTGAAACTTAATGGAGAAACTTAGTGTGAAACAAAATGTCAGCCTTTTCATTCCGAAGCCCGCAGCCTTGGCAAACCCAGAAATGTGGAAACAAGTCGAGATGTGTTGGAGAGCTTACTATAACCTACTTCACATTGATCTTTACCAACAGATTATTTTTGGCAGCAAACAAAGTCACGATTCAAGTTCACACCATGGCAGTTTTCACCATGACGATTCAACTTTGGTTGAGGACAGCAAATTTGTGGGTCGGGAGGGTACCCCGTGCAGGGTTCGTTCGAGTACACATGATCATCCAGAATAAACGTTTGCAAATTCAAATCATCCCTTTTTCCAGCTGGAAGGATATGATTTCGCAGTGATTGACATTTTGCACCTTGACATTTCAGATTCGATTTATTACAGTCCAAGATTCCTGGAAATCTGCAGTAGGTCGGTTTGGCCAGTGTTCCAGAAAATCATCTTCATATCCATGGCTTCGCCCCACGAATAACCCACTAAAGGTTTGCTGATGGACTTTGGAATTTTGTTTTTTTCCATATTCTTGCGATGTTTCGGAGCCTGTGTTGTAGCACTTTTCATATCAAAGATGCGGTTTTGCAATTGGTAGCGGTAGCGGCAACACAAGTTCACAGCATTCCCACTTCAAATACATGTGCAAGATTTGTTGCATTCAGACTTCACAGGTAGTGAACCAAGTCCCTGGCTCCATTCGAGATCAGCTTAGCATAGTGGTGGAGTATCCTGCTTTGCTCCGGTATGTCATTTTCACCTGGCATAGCAGGCCAACAAATTAGGAATATATTTTCCTGGCACATTATTGAAATCGATTTTTCTAAGTATTGGCATGCAACATCATGCAACTCTTTTCAGCAGAGTTCTCAATCCCACAGTTGCTCAGTTTGCAGGCAGTTCCCACAATGAGCATTCAGCAGCTAGGCTACGCCCAGTTAGGTCTACATAGACCCAACCACATTACAAATCCAGCCAACACCCATTGGGTAGTCGCTAAAACGCTGCATCCCCCAAAACTAGGAACTCTGTTTCCCAAGTGTTTCTTTCGCTTCACTGTTGGTCGATGGATTTCAAAAGGTTCCTGAGGAGACCCAATAGGGCACAAAAAAAAAAGAAAAGGCACGACCACTGAATGCATCCGTATTTACAAGTTGTAATATCTCTTGTTGCATGTTTCATGCATACAAGGCTCTTGGCAGACGTTTCTGCTGTTGTCACCCGGGTACACCTAGGTATTTTTTCTTGGGAGGGGAAGTGTCAACAAGCATCCTAGGAAACATTGGTCGGATCTCAAAATCAAGATCTTTAAAAGATGCAATCCAGTAGCGCAACAGTTGACTTCTTGAATTGCTTCTCCACCGAAGTTATCAACCTTAGGATGGAAGGTTCACTTCAAAAATGAGTTATCATAAGAGGTCATTCAAATTGCTATCAGCTATCATGAGAGGCCATTCAAATAATCATTCAAATCATAGATTTTCATTTGGTTTCCATTACTTTAGGCCCCCACTCCTTTTTGCGGGTTTCATCACACTCCGTGTTCAAGAGATCATGCGCATCCATCTTGGCCTTTTCCACTGCCTCGTACTCAGCGTGCAGGATGTTCACGGCATCCTCGAGAGCTTTGATGTTCCTGGGCCCAAGCGAGAAGAAGGAAGTTTGTTTTTCTTTTGTGGGCCAGGCGAAGAATTGGTCGAAATAAAAAATACTGGAAAGAACTTGACAAACATTTGACAAACCTTTTGTAAGACTCTGGCCGGTCCAAACGTTTTCGTTCAGGGCTGGTTTCGGATTTACCTTCAATCTCTCCCTCCAACCTTTGGATCATATCACTCAACTTGGAAGATCTGGTAAGTAGCGATGTACCAAATTTCTCGAGGTCTTTGTACTCCTGGGTTGGAAAAACAAATTGACTTGATAGTGTTTGTGGAGGACACGGCTTCAGAAAAAAACACCTACTAAGTTGAATCTCCTTTGCTACTGTGTTTTCCTTCGATGCACCTTTCTTACCTTTCCCTTTCTCTTTGTCACTTTCTGACTCACTGGACGGTTCCCCAGCATTGTCTGGCAACGAGGCCAGCTGGCTTGTTCTACCAAGCCGTTTGAAAGTGACTGGTCCCTCAGCCTGGAATGGAAGCTGGAAGGGAAGTGGCAAAACAAAAAATAGTTCCCAAAACAAACAACTTGTTTATATGGCTCCAAAGGCATTTAGTTTAGAGTGATGATTCATTCAAAATATTGGTCAACAATGTGGTATTGGTGTTTTTCCAATCCTGAGTATTCCTATATGTCCCACCTCCTGTTCATCTTCCTCAATTTCCTTTTCAATTTCTTCATCAACGTCTTCGTCACCTTCCTCCACTTCCACATAGTACTTACTGATCTTTTTGTTGTACTTGTCCCTCCTGAATTTTTTTGAAACCGTGACAGCTCTTGAGAAAGCAAGATTGTGAGATAGCAGCTTTGACCCAAAATTTTAACAATGGACAAGATAACCACACCATAGCTACCTCCAATTTACATTCTGGACGAGACACTTCACAAGTTTCTCGTTGCCCTTTTTCTCGCAATACTTGACCACGGAAGCGATGTAATTCCTGAGTAGCCGGGGGAGTATGGTGCAGAATGAGCTGGTATGCCACGGGATGGAAGGAACTGTTTGGAGCCTATCTCCTAATATCTATTACTGTACCATGTTTAATTTGGTTTTCTGTTTTGAGCCTAGCTACTTAGACCAATGGAGAATGCGCTCCATTGATTCTTTGGTGTGCCATCCACGTTTTGTCTTCGCTGACTTCTTAGCGGTCTTCTCATAGGATCTTTTGACTCTTTTGATAAACGCATCCTCGCAAAGAACATGTGCCCCAAAAAAAGGTTCTGGGATTTAGTGGTAAAAAGGAGGATCGACATTATATATGACAACTTATTGGATGATCATCGCACTTCAAACCCCCCCGGTTGTATCAGATATCCTGATTGATAATTGATAATTAATTTTGTTTCTTGAACTTTGACATGGTTGGGACCCAAGACTAGGATGATCATCCAAAAGTGTCGTTGAGCATTCTTTGAACCTTGAAGTCGTGAAAAAAATGGTCCTTCTCCCAATTGGCCGCTTCTAGTTGTTGCATGAGTTCTTCCCTGGCATGGCCTCCTTTTTTCCATTGATCATGGATCCTTTGTGGTACCTTTAGCTTAAGGCTGGGCTTCATCTCACAGATTCTGCGGAGGCGGTTGTTCCTGGCCGCCACAGACAAAGCAGGGTCACCCTCCTCACCAGAAGCACCTTCAGCACTATCAGATTCAGAATCACTAGGATCCTGCGTGGCCGCCGAGGCTGGAGGCTTTTTTGTGGACTTCGGCTTTGCCGCAGCCACAGAAGCTCGGGACGAGGCAGGAGAAGGAGTTGTATTCGGTTTGGGGCTAGGAGTAGTCACCGGGATTCACCTTCTTCTTCTCCTTTGCCATTTGTTTACTCATCTCTTCTAGCTGTGCCTGCATCCTTTCATTGGCCTACGACAACAACAGCAGTGGCTAAGTAAGTTTTACCAAAAACATCCAAAAACAATTGTCATTTTACAATTACAATTCACTTATGTTGCAAAAAAAAGGCCTTCTTCAAGGCCTCCATTGCAGAATCCTTGTTCTGATCTTCAGTCTTGCCACGTATACGTTTCTTCGTGGGCTGCTGCGGGTTTGCTGGGGAATTCTGGGTGCCACCCGGGGTATTACCGGTACCTGTCTTGGTATCTACAAGTGGTTTCACACCCCGTTTTCCATCCTTCAATGGTGTTTCAGTTGTTTCCGTTCCCTCTTCACGATAGGTAGATTTGGGTTGTGCTTTAGCTTTGACAGCACTCTTCGCAGGTCGAGGCTTTGTTTCCTTTTCTCTCTCTTTAGCCTAATATCCATGAATCAAATATGATCACGAATCAACACGGCCAACAATAAAGAACATCCATAGTAGTCGGTAAAGTAGTCCTGACTTCGCTCCCAAAACAAAATCCACTGTTTGGATCAAAAATCACTGGAGTTACAAAATCAAGATATCAAGCTACTGATACTGCAGTTTTTGGGGGTACACCTCATCTACTTTGAAGACTGGGTCGCTAGTATGCATCTTGGGAGCTTCTACGGGCTCCACCACCTTACCTTCGCCACCAGCTTCTACCTCAGGAAAGTATATATATTGAGAATCTTTGGCAATTGGTAGCATAGGGATGCAACATTCAGCATGTCAATTGAACTGGTCAATTTGCATTTCAAGATTGAAATTCCAAGTCTGCCAGTTGAAATATTTTCAAGATAAGTTACTGCAGCTTGTTTCCGCAAAAGCTTGATTTCACGTTCATACTCCTTGCCGGTTGGAGCTAAGAAACGCGTGGGGAGAAAGTGTTTTTCTACAACCGCCAATTGCATCCCAACTAAAAGCTTTGTTTGGAGGAAACTTGACATAAAAGATCATAAAAGTTTGGAAAAGCTCAGCTGATTCAAAAAGGTATCCAACAATTATATGCTCCTGAATCTTCCTTTGCAGGGCTGCTTCGTCCTCCCTTTCCTTCTTCACTGCCATGACTTTTTTGCTAGCGCTGGCAAGCTCCGAACAACTATGTGTTTTTGATGGTAGTTTTTGGGGGTGTGCCATCTTACCCCTCCAAACCACCACCTGGGCAACACTGCAAACCAGGCAAAAAGCCTTGAGATGTTGAAAGGCAGGCGTGAAAGACTGGGTGGCTGTGAAAACTCTTCAAGAGCCCTAGCAAAAAGAGGGTTTTGGACCATCCCCAAAAAGTAGCGGAAGTACGTGTTTTGTACGCCTTTTTGTACGCAAATCTACGCCCTTATACGCCAAAGTACGCCCCTTGTACGGGTGGGAAATCATGTACGTACGGACTACGTATTTTGTTTGGGAATCATACGTACTCTATACGTATTTTGGGGTACGGCCTAAAAGGTAACAAATGATATTATATGATGAGGTTGCAAATTACCCTGCCCTTCTAGAAACAACATCAGTTGTTGAAACAAAGTGGACTGATTCAAATCACCCATTGTGAATCATCCCATGTATTGGATTTTTGGGGATTGAAAAGCA
Organism: Breviolum minutum Mf 1.05b.01; assembly: GCA_000507305.1. Taxonomy (NCBI): domain Eukaryota; class Dinophyceae; order Suessiales; family Symbiodiniaceae; genus Breviolum; species Breviolum minutum. The sequence goes on from DF239509.1 coordinate 17,261, forward strand.
AAACAAAAACACCATAACTTATCACAGACTCCTGGCCAAAAACTTCAACTGGTCCCCCAACAGTAAGCACACCAACCCATCAGTTTTTTGAACCAAAGCGGACAGAATTTCAATACTCTTGGCATGTTGAATGTCTTAGGCTCAGGAAATTGCCCAAGTCTTCCATTACGAATTTCACAAAAAAGCAAACGATGAATTGCTATTAATTGAAGAAGCTCCTAGTTAAAGCTCTTCGGGGAATAGTTCCCTCCAAGTGCCTAGCTGCAGGTGTTTATTGCCACGCAACCAGGCCAATACAGATACCATATTGGCATCTGGCCACAAATCATCCCATTCTAAAATGGAAAAAAATGTTTTTAAAGAGGTTTTTTCCAATTCAGGGTCAACCTCCCAAAATGCCCTGGAGCTGCAAAAGTCATCGTACAAGGCTGCGATCCGAATCCCAAATCGTGGAGGATAGTGCCTTGGATCAATGGAGTGGTTTCAATCAACATTCAATACACTAGACATTAGGAGGGTATTCGTTTTACAAAGGTTTTGTAGCCAACTAAGACCCTGACTCAGAACTCTTGAGAAACTTCGTTCCAACAAATCTCTTCTTACCAGTGGATGATATGTATGTTCTTGCACTCTTCATCCCCGAAGACAGTCGTTGCATGTATTTCCGGCATAGGGTTCCCATGTCCAGCTCCCCTACCGTCTTGGAGTTCGACCATGCAATTTGCCGTTTGGGAAAACGAGAGTAATAGTGACCCATGTGCCAGCAGGCAGACCATACCTCCACAGGGTCTATAATATATATGGAAAAGGAATATTGTAATACTGTTGGCATCAGAGGTTACGGCAACTTTGCTTTTTGAGGTTTTTAGGGAACCTTCACTGATCCCCTGCAAATGGAAAAACACAAGACTGGTTGACCAGGTTGGTACATTCTTTTAACAACATATAATGTATTCTAATATCAATCATATTAATGGGGCTGGGACATCATTTGTCCCAAAACTGCAAACAGCTGATGTTCCTTACCTTAACACCCGACATATTGCATCCTAAAATATCTCATTTGCTAAAGTATAATTGGTGATTTCCCAGGTGTTATATATTTGCTAAAGCTTGGGCAATCCAACAAATGCATTACCCACACCTCTTTCAAGTCCTGGAACACCTGCCGCACACGGGGATGCCACCCTAGCATCGATGACCTGGGTTGTTCCAGCAGGAACACGCCACCCATTGCAGCTACAGCGTACATGAGGAGGGAGCACCTGAGCCCGGCGGTGAACTTGTTTGTCAATTTGATTTTCAAGAGATGCCACCCTCAAAGCCTGCCCTCTTTAAGACTTGCTCATGGGATGTCCCATGGTTAGGTGGTTTGTAGCACCCCTTGTTATCTGTGTTTTATAAAGAAAAAAGGTTGACCAAACTGACCCTTTAACCTCTAATAAAGCCACCCAATTAAAACACATGAAACAGTTCATTGTAAGATCCAACCTCCTAACTAAAGGGTAGAACTGCCCCATTCCATCAACATGCATACTTTGGGGAAAGTTGTAGTCAAAATGGCAATGTCAAGGTACCTGGAGGCTAAGAGGTTTCCTGCTTGAACAGAAGGAGCCGTCTCCGCCCCCAATGGTGCATATGGATACCGTTGATTGGTGCCCCTATTAATGGCGACAAACGAAGAACAAACCATTGCTATGACCGTCATGCAGTGGTCCCATTTGCCGTTGAGGATGCATACCAAGGCAAGCCTCAGATGTCTAAAAGGGGGGGTATATAACCAATCTTAAATCATAGCTATCACATCATAGACTTCAAGATTCAAAACTACTTGTCATAAATGGATGTAAAGGGAAACATGGCTTACTGGTTTTCCCGAGTAGCAAAAATCCTGAATCTGTTGATAAATCCATGGGATTTTGAGATGAGTTCTTGTACTTCTCAGAGGTTAGGATGATGTCCAGTTGGGCGGTTGGTTTGCCACTGGTCCGCATCACTCGACTCACCCACCCCATGCCACAAAAGAGTTCTATAAAGCTGTACGCCTGCTAGCAGTGGCAAAAAAAACAAAACCTCCTGAACAAATCTAAGATTTCAACCTTTCAATGTTATATCACCATGTTTTTGAAGAACATTTTCAGAACTCCCCTTAGCGTTTTTTCATCACCGATCCCAAGATACAGGTTCCTCCTGCCTCAGACATAATTGTGACATTGTCGCTCAAATCCAGGAGGATCACGATGCCCAGGAGGATCTAACCAGGCCAAGTGGTTGAAAGAGTTCAGATGTCATTTTTTGGGGTTCAGGCTCAAATCAAAAACAAGAGAACGATCTTGGAGGATCCTATTTGACAAGAACCCCTCAACAAGTTTAGATGTTGTAGTTCCCCAATAGTGAGGATTGTCCAAAAAACAAACCACTTCACATCATCATTAGGTTCTGCGTTAGGAGGTGGGTTGTTTGGGAAGATGCATGGTATAGTGCAATCTGAGTAACAGGTTCACATTTTGCGAAGCCTCCAAAATTGGAATAAGACATGAGCCCAAAAAATCCCAATAAATCCAGCCAACAAACGCCATTTCCAAGATGCAGAAAATAAAGGCTCATATGTTCTTCCTCATGGATGTCCCAGATTTTTGTTGGGGTGATTTTTGGAAGAAGGCCCAATCCCAAAGACATCGGTTTTTAAAAGAACACAGTATGTTGATTGATACCCGTACATCAAACTGCCCCAGTATCGGTTCCAATTGTTCCTGCCTTGGGAGCACCATTGGCATGCAGTCTTCTAACAACAAGATCCACTTTGTCATGCTGTCCAGGCGCAATAGCCATGCTTAGGCAAGCCCGAACTACGACCCTTGTTGAAAGCCAAAAATTCTAAAGATCATCAGTTTGCAAAAGGTTCACAAATAAGTATTCCCAAAACCACTTTGAAGCAGGCACTCACTAAAAGCACCGACCCTTAAACAAGTCGGTCAAGCGGAGGATCCCATTCTCACCTAGACGTAGCCTCCATGCATCGCCATGAGACCTGGGTCACGCTTCAGGATGCTCAGGGGTAACTTTTTGGTCGGTAGGCCAAGCAAGGGGAGGATGGTTCGGGAAGGGAGTAGGTTCTGAAAAGAACGGATCATTGAGAACATTTGGCAACAACTTAGTCAGTCTTTCGTTGATATCTCTAGTTCAGGACAACCTTCCCCCCAATCCTTTCTCAATTGATTTTTACAGCTGAGATGATACACGGCAGGGTCCTCTTGCTTTGATCGTCTATCACAGATGCTGGTGCAAAAATGCACTGCTGGAAACTAAAGTCAAAGATTGGGTCAAACCATGTCCGTACAAGGGGACAGAAAAAAAACTAGTATAGCAAAAGTTTGTTTCAACCAACAACTTGGTGAAGGCAGGTGAAGGTAGACAAGCTTACCAGCACTGTGGGTGATCAAATTCCCGCCGTCTAGCTCCCACTTCTTTGGAATTAAGTATTCCTGTGTGGATCCATCAACATGTGAGATGGATCTCCAACCCCAATTGAAAGATCAACCACGACCACGCTTCGAAAAGTAGGGCGCCGTTTGTGGAAAAATCAAAAAGAACATTCATTTGTTTTTTGCACTACGCCAAATTAAACTCTTTACATGTTATAAGATATACCGTCAATGCAATTGCAAAAATCCACTTGGCCCCACGGTGCGTGGGAAAGAGTTGAATCTATTGCCTACGGCTGCAAATCTCAGCTTCGCTGAGGTGATGGGATCAAATGAGTTTCTATGTACTGCCTGGCCAGAGCCTTGGCCTCGGTGACAAAGTCGATGTCGTGTTCAGACCTGCCCTTCCAGCTAGCAGTGCCAAGATTCCAGAAGGGCTCCTTGCAAAGCAACGCGGTGTAGGAAGGAACAATTTTTCACCTATGTAGGGAGGGTACTTTGACAAACAAGATTTGAATATGTGATGAGAAAAGATGATAAAAGTGTTGCTGCAGTCAACTTTAGTATCTTAAGTATCTATGACCGGTTGTGCCCAGACACTCCGACTTTAACGCCAATGTCTTCATACCAAACTTGACTATAGATACTAAAGTACATTTTGTTCAAAGATTGTCAGTCCTCATGAGAGAATACTTTGGAAGAGATACGTGGGCGAAGGTCGGCATTGAACACATCCCTAATGGCATCCCATTTATGTTGGGAAATTAAGACAGAAGATGGACGCCTCCTTTTGGCAAATGTCTTCCCACCTTTTCCATTCCCATCTTTCCCATCTTTCTCACCCTTCCCATCTTTCCCATCTTTCTCATCCTTCCCATCTTTCCCATCTTTCTTCTTCTTCTTCCCATCTTTCCCACCTTTTCCAGGACCCTTCCCATCTTTCCCATCTTTCTCATCCTTCCCATCTTTCCCATCTTTCTCATCCTTCCCATCTTTCCCATCTTTCTTCTTCTTCCCATCTTTCTCTTCCCCCCTTGAAACCTTGGCCTTCTTAGGGGGATTGGCATCGGCCTTCTCATCAGGCCTGGGCTGCGAAGGTGGGATCTCTGGGGGAGCGGTCTCTGGTTCCTCTGGCAAGTCAGGTGTGTTTTGTACCTTCGCCCTCTTCGCCCTGGTAGCCCTGGCTGTATCAGTCGTTTCTGGATCTGCTCGTTTCTTTTTCTTTCCATCTGTCTTGGATTCCTCGCCTTCATCCGTTCCTTTACCTCGACCCTTTCCTTTGCCTCCACCCCTTCCTCTACCTCGACCCTTTCCTTTTGCACCTCGACCCTTTCCTTTTGCACCTTCTTCTTCAGCTTCATCATCCAAGGTTTGCTTCACCTTCAGCTGCTGACGGCGAAGTGCCTTGGCGAACAAATCTGGAGACCGGTATGGATTAGATCGACCTGTTGAAAAAGGATCGGTACTTAACCACAGAGTTTGGCAAAACAAAAACGTAGAAATGTTTTGGACTTTGAAGGAGCTAAGGGACCACCTTTTCAGATGGCGTCTCTTCAAGGGGTGGCATCTGTGAGTTGAACTTCTCCATCAAATCTTGGGGTTCTACTTCCAAGGGTAAGGTGTCCATTTCATCCGTCCCGAAAGGCACGGTGTCAGGAATAAGAATGGCCTCTGAAGATGTGCTCTTCTTTTCAAGCGGCCTGCTGGCAAGCCTGGGATAGGAATGATAGGAATGTGAAAAAGTTTTGGGCATCTACAAGTATTAGGACACTTTTTTTGCTGGAAGGAAAAACACCCGGTGGAAAAAAATGAGGGGAAATTAACTAGATTTGATTTAATGATAAACTTTCTGACAAGAAACAATGCTGACCTTTGTTTCTTGAGATTTGCGATCTGGTTCTTGAGATATCGGACCTTGCCTTCGCATTCTGGATTCAGATGACGCTCAGGAGCTGAAGGGCTGGCTGAGTCAGTGGGAACTGAAGGGCTGGCTGGGTCAGTGGGATCTTCTGGTTGGAAAGATTCTTTCTTGTCCTCTACCGTGTACTTGTCATACTCGGATGGTGATTCAACTTCTGGGGGTTGAGAATCGGTCCAGAAAGCTTCATGGTTTGGGAATGGTTCATTTGGATAGGGATGGGGAGGAATCCAGTTCTCATCATACACTTGTGAGTCTGGAATCTCAATGGGTTCTAATTGTTTCTCCTCAACTTCACAGGGTTCGATCTCTGGTTCTGCTGGAGTCTCTACGGGGGCCATCACTGCATCAGCCAAAGCTGGAGTTTCAGATGCTTCCCCAGAAACATCATCTTGCAAAGCTTCAGCTTCAGGCTCTTCCCCCGGACTAGATTCAATATCAGTTGGGACAATCGCATTTTCATCCTCATCCTCATCCTCATCATGCTGATTGAAGGGATCGTCAGCATCTTCGGGTTCAGGCTCCTATCAAGAAAACTTGTCAACTTAGGGCTGGGTTGGAGTTCAACAGAAACCACCACAAGTAGTAGTCTATCTCATGATTATCTCCCTTGTTCGAACATATTTTGGAAAGTGAGATAACAAAAGGAACCAACCAAAAAAAGAAGATACAAATGACAAGTTTCTCTTAGAGACCCTGCAACTCTTTCCAAGAGAACTTTAGTGGAACCACCCCTTGGAAGAGTTGTTGAAAGGGACAATTCCCAGTCCTGAGGAAAACGATTTGGAAAGACGGCCGCCATCAACTCCCGGAAATCACCATCCCTTGGCACTTGACCTCGTTGAAGCTTCCGCTTGACCAGGACGCAAAACTTCTTGGCGACCCAGGCATCCCGTTTCAGCTGCTTCCGGTTGGGCGAGCGGTTCAGGACGGTGTGCAACTTGGAGATCCTTAGGGAAGATAAGTTGAGGGCAGGGGGTTTACAGGGAACCCAGAACAGAAATATGCTTTCTTAAGGGCCAGTAATGCGGCAATGACATGAACACAAACCACAGCTTGAAATCAAATCATACTATTTTTGGCTAGTATCTCGGCAGTCAAGTCTGGGATGGCTACCATGAGAACTTGTCCATCCGAAGTAGCCAAACGTTTGACCAGTGGGATTAGAGCAGCTTTGTTTTTGCAAGCACTCTTGACATTGAGATCTGGGATGTCAGGAGCACCGTGGAAAATACTGCCACTATCCACAAGAACCCTTCGCACTCCTTGGGAATTTTCCCAGTCTCCATGGACCCCACTGATATCAGCCTTTCGTTCCGCCATTAAGGGTTGCAAAACCGATGCAGCAGCACTGTAGGCTAGGAAGCAAAACACGGCTCTGGTTGGCCGGCTATTTGGTCAAAGTCTTTTCAGCACTCCCCATTCCAAATTAAATTGTCAAAAGTAGATTGTGTCATGGATCATCCAATTCTTTCTTGTAAATTGTCAACCCTCCCAACTGAAGGAGTGAGTATACTGACTATATTGCACTATATTGATTTTCTGTTTTATCTAAATTGTTCATCCTTCCTATCTCCGTCAGCATTCCTGCACAATTTGCCCTTGGGGCTCCAGGCATTGAGTGAGCAAAGATCTCTTCAGAGTCGAGATTGCGTCAAAAGAGGGATACGGCAAGAAAGGGGCAAGCCAGGGATACTACGTGTTTCCAAAACCTTTCGATTTGATTGACATATGAGTTGGTTTCTTCTTTGATACTTCTTCAATCAGGGTTACTCCATTGAATTGTTGAAGGTAACCAGTTGATCCACAACACACATCAATCTGATAGAGCCAAAGTACGCCCCTTTTCCAAAATACGCTCTTATGATAAAAAGACAAGATACCGGGTCAAGAAACAGGTTATTTTGAAAGACCTTCAGAAAGAGAGGTCATATGAAAGACAGGTATAAGTATAAGTATAATTGTTGATGCTTCAGAAATCCGGCCATCACCAGTTGAGGTTGGTAGTTTGATCCTGTTATTTTTGTCCCAGCGGAAATTAAAAAAAACAAGCTTCAGGTCGCAAAAAAAACGTCATGGTGCTATGCGAAAACTATGCCATGCCATTCTATGCGGCCGTGTTTTTTTCACGTGGGATGGCCACCAACAAATAAACGGCCTTTCTTTTGTAGTCCATTTTTAGCCATTGGAATACATATTTCAATGCTGGATGGTCCGGGATCGCCCCCGCCCCAAAAAAAAATATATATATATATAGAAGTATGTACCATGTATAATTTCAAAATAAAACGTGTAATGTGTGAAAGACTAAATTATAACCAGAATTCCTCTCGTACTAGAAGCCTCTGGTTTTTCCTAACATGTTGCTAGCTGGAAAATCCCAGCTAGATGTGATTGTTGTACCTCTTGAAGTTCATGAAGGACTTCCAAACAGCTATGTTACAGTACCTAAGGGTAATATTGATTGATCTTTAGCTTCTTGTACTTGGAGGATGGGCCCCCATTTCATAACTGGTTGGTGGTTTCAACCCAATTGAAATATGTTAGTCAAATTGGGAATTTTCCCTAAATAGGGATGAACATAAAAAAAAGTTGAAACCACCACCTAGATAACTAGTTAGGATCACCCTCATTTACAAGCCATGGAAAAGCCACTTGAACAGGGAATAAACCCAGGAATTGGGGACTTGTCAATCATGGTCCCATTAACAACTTGCAAGTCCTGGGTTGATTCTCCAAGTAGTCCATACCTAACAACTTCAATGTTGCCAACAACGGCTGCTCATGGTTCTTTTAAATCGCTGATGGGAAAATTTCTGCACAAAATCCCTGCTCCAAAGAGAAGAAAAGAACCAACAAAAGTATCCCCCGAAAACATGTCAACTGTTTTGCACCGAAAAATATACGACTCGCCCCTTGAAAAACGACCATCCCCAAAAGGACAGTTTGCCACCCTAAAACCATCAATTTGTCTCAGGGGCTTTTGGTGTTATTAAATACAATCACTTTTAAGTTATAACGCCTATAAACGGCCTTACAAATAGGTAAGGCCGAGCAACTGTAGGTATTTCACCCCCTATAAGTGGAGATAAGTGGACTTATTTTGGGGGCCCTACTTATAACTGCAGGGTTTTTTGTGGGCCACCAATGGCAAAAAACTCAAGGCACTGGATAGTTCTCCACCGCCATGGTGAACGCCTCGGTGCTAAAACAATCAGCACGCAAAACGCAGTTCTAGTTGGTGGTTGAACCAACCCATTTGAAAAAAATATGCTCGTCAAATTTATTGGGTTCATCTTGAACCAATTTTCGGGGTGAAAATTCCCAAAATATTTGAGTTGCCACCACCTAGAGTTTCGGTCAAAGATTCAACCTTTAGTTGATTTTTTTGCTTGGAACATGTCGTTAATGACGGCTTTAAGAGAAGGTTGGATTTGGATGAATCATTTGACTAAAGATTGGGGAACCTTAGGGCACATTAGGAACGATTAGGGGAATCAACACCCCCCTTCAAGAATCCTATTATTATCGAAGGAAGTTTAGAAGTCTAACTTCCGACAATATGCAGAGTTGAAAAGCAGAGTAGAGTAGTCAAGTCAGCAGAGTGGAACAGGAGAGTAGAGCAGTCAAGTCAGCAGCAGGAAGATCAACACACGAGTAGAGTCACTAGAAAGAAGATCAACACGCGAGTAGAGTCACTAGAAGATACATATGCGCCAAATGTTGGGGACTTCGCGAAGCGCTGTGTTTGTTCAATGATTCGTGGTTCCTGATGTTCGAAAAGTAGCCTCGCTAAAGCGGCGGGTGCGGAGGTAGCTGTTCAGCAGACAGATGAAAAATGGCACGCCGCTGTGGCGCGAAGCACATTTTCAAGTCAAAATGTGGAAAACACCACACGGTCGGACCAATATTGGACGTTCCAATGTCCAAAATCGCACGCCGCTGTGGCGCGAAGCACATTTGTAAGTCAAAATGTGGAAAAACTCATATTCTCGTGCACATTTTGGAAGCTTTGATCCGGCAAAATGGTACGCCGCTGTGGCGCGAAGCACATTTGCAAGTGAAAATGTGAAAAAACTGACGGGTACGGGGCACTTTTCGAGCTTCCGATGTCAAAAATTGCACGCCGCTGTGGCGCGAAGCGCATGTGTAAGTCAAAATGCACAAAACACCTACGTTTTGTCGCATTTTGAGGGGTTTCTAACTGAGTATTTAACTATCCCCCCTCCTATTACCCCCAGAGGGTCAGGGGCTCTGATTTTGTAGAGAAAACTGGGGGTACCCTCCAGAAAAGCCTCTACAAAATCCATAAGGGGGGACGGGGTAGCCCACTACAAAATCAGAGCACCTGACCCACTCTGTTTGCTGCCCTTTTCACTCTGAGGTCCACGCAATCCGCTCTACAAAATCAAAACCTTATTATCGTAAATCCTCATGTTTTCATTCGTCTCTGATTTTTTGGTAAAAGATGGAGATCGATGTTCCAAAGGTGGTGGTGATGTGATTTTGATTTTGTAGACCGTGGCCCTGCAAGTGTTTTTTTCTCCACGCCCATGTCTCTGATATTGTCTCTGCACCCCTATTGTACAATGCATTGCGATGCATTTTGTATGCAACTAAATTCATTTCATGTACTTGCAAATCTCACGTACCAAATGTAAATACCCCTTTCGGGTTCTCTCTGTGCCCTCAGCCCTGAATCCCTTCATGATCCCATCAAGCCGGTCGAAGATGGTCTGCTGAAAGTGCTGAGCGGACTTGCAATCCTTCGCATACCTGAGCGTATCCGGAAGAATCTTCGTTACCTTTACGAATCCAAAAAATTCATCCAAATCAATGGACACAGCTGAAAAATCAAGACCCTATAGTCTACAAAATCCCAATCATGGGAAACTGTTGGCAAAAATCACCACCTTTTCATCTACAAAATCCCACTCACAGTTGAAAATCAAGACCCTGTAGTCTACAAAATTCCAATCTTAGGAACCTGTTGGAAAAATCACCACCCTTTCATCTACAAAATCCCAATCACAGTTGAAAATCCTCACCCTTCAATCTACAAAATCCCAATCATAGGAACCTGTTGGAACAATCACCACCCTTTCACCTACAAAATCCCAATCATGGGAAACTGTTGGCAAAATCACCACCCTTCAATCTACAAAATCCTAATCAGGGGAAACCATTGACAATTCACCTTTTTTGTAGACCGGATGTCGTGGACAAAAGAGTGAAAGGGACGCAAACAGGTAGGGTCATGTGTCCTGATTTGTAGTGGTTTGCCCCCCCCCTTATGGATTTTGTAGAGGCTTTTTTGGAGAGCACCCTCAGTTTTCTCTACAAAATCAGACACGTGACTTTTAGGGTGTAATTGGATAGGGGGAACGACTCTTCTTGACAAACCCTCCTGTTGAAAGATGCTGTTTGATAACTGGTTTCAATTGGCTTTGCCTGGACAAAACAAGTTGAGTTCCATCCATGTGTATCCATCTATTTGTTGTTTGGATTCCACCTACAAAATCCAAATCATAGGATACCATCAAAATCCACAATAAACCCTTCGGACCCTCTTCCACCCACAAAATACCAATCATAAGGATTCATAAGGTAACCTATATACTGTAAATTCCTTTCACTCTTGCCTCTTTTTGAAGGGGATAGGAATGAAAATTGTGAAAAATAATGGAAAATATCTATATATTATATATATATAAATGAATTCGTTAAGGAATACAATAGAACCATATCGCAACCCATGCACCACACCCCCGCCCAACCCAATGCATTTCAATGCATGTCCATTGTTAAGTTGAGCACTTGGAGGAAGGAAGGGAAGGTCGGCCAACAACCCAAAAAATTAAGTTTCTTAACAAACTCTCCTTTTGAAAAATGCCGTTTGATGACTAGTTTCAATTGGCTCTGCTTCGCAAAAACAATTCGATTTCCACGCATTTGTTTTTTGGATTTCCTCTACAAAATCTTGATCATGGGATACCATAGATAGACCCGCACCCCCCTTTCCATCTACAAAATGCTAATCGTGGGGTGCCCTATGTTAGTTCCTTTCACTCCTTTTTTTTGAGGGGATTGATGGAACCACATTGCAACCCAATGCAACCCATGCAGCATAGCCCTACTCAACCCAGTGCATTTCAATGCATGTCCATTATTTTGTTTTCAATCCTACATGTTTGAACCACATCCGCAAAAATGATCGGGTTGAACGCTTTCTTGATTAAGTATTCTTTCAAAAATTGCTTCGTTGATCACTTGTTGGAAAACCCATTTTCCAAAGAAGTATCGTGATTCCCAGTTCTACAAAATCCCAATCATGGGGGTACTGTTCCAAAAACCCTTTCCATCCCCTAAACTATCGTGATTACCATCTCTACAAAATCCCCATCATGGGGAACTGTTCCAAAAACCCTTTCCATCCCCTTAACCCGCATCATGTGCAATGATTCTTTCTTAGCGTGAATTACCTTGTGAAAACTGACCACGTTGAACACTTCAAAGGGGACCGCTTGGCCGAAGACCGAAAAAATGAACTTTCTTAATTAAGCATCCTTTTGAAAATTGCATCGTTGATCGCTTCATGGAAAACCATTTTCCAAAGAAGTATCGTGATTCCCAGTTCTACAAAATCCCAATCATGGGGGTATTGTTCCCAAAACCCTTTCCATCCCCTAAACTATCGTGACGACCATCTCCACAAAATCCCAATCATGGGGGTACTGTTCCCAAAACCCTTTCCATCCCCTAAACTATCGTGATTACCATTTCTACAAAATCCCAATCATGGGGGTACTGTTCCAAAACCCTTTTCCATCCCCTCAACCCACATCATGCGCAATGATTCTGTCTTAGCGCATTACCTTTTGAAAACTGACCACGTTGAACACTTTAAAGGGGACCGCTTGGCCGATGACCGAAAAAATGAATTTTGTTAACAAAGTGTCCTTTTGAAAAATGCCGTTTGATGCCTGGCTAGTTCAGCTAGGAAAAAACAAGTTGAGTTCCATCCCTTTGTTTTTGATTCCACCTACAAAATCAAAATCGTAGGATACTATCAACTACAAAATCCTAATCATGGGGTATCCTTCAAAACTTTGATATTCCAGATTCCATTTCAAGTTACTCCTTCGACAAGAAGTCAAATGCGCTGCCAAGAACCATATCCCAAGTCTTACCAGCACACTCTTCCATGGGAATATTGCAAACTCCCTCTGCTGAGAAACAAACCTTGTCAGGATAATGTTTTTCATCCAAAGCTTTCATCTTTGCCAGGGTCTGGGTCACAAGGGCTACACCGATTTTGTTTTTCTTGATGTTCGCCGAAACGAAAGCAACTGCTGGAAGTGCTTTCGCCTTTTTCAACTTACATTTCTTCACCTTAGTCTTCTTCTTCTTCGTCTTCTTTGGCTCTTCCTTAGTGGCATCAGATTTTTTCGCAACTTGTTTCTTCTTTCCTTTACCACGGGCAGGACGCCCCCTCCGGGACACGTAAAGGCCAGCCATGCCGACCTGTGAACCTTCCTCACCCAAGGGTAAAGGCCACCACTCATGCAAGCTCTGCATGTTTGTGGTCACGTACTCTAATGACTCTGAAGACAAGGAGATAACTACCTTATCATTTCCGTTTGTGAAGGTCTCTACGTCCAAAACAGCAGCGACACTTTCAGGAATCACTACCCAAGGATTTGATGTGCCGTCAGCTTTCCATGTCCCGGTCTTGCCTTCCTCCGAAGACAACTCAAGACACCGCAAAGCCACTGTGTGATTCATGCTGATGCCTACAGTAGACAGCCTCGGCATCTTGGAATTTTTCCAAATGGAAACTACGATGGCAAGAACTGCTACTCGTTCACCTCTGGATTTGGCATCTCTTGCTTTGGCATTCTTGGGAACCAGCACCACCACAACATTGCCGTGCCTTACGTAAATGCTGACACATTCACATCATCACTAGGAATGAATGCATTGCCACAAAAAAGGCATATACCAATATACACTACCTCTCATCGAGAAGAAAATCACGGAAAGTAAACATAGTATACAATAGAAGTAGTTATATACCAACAAATTCCTTACTAATCCATATTTTCTATCAATTGATTTCAGTATATTTCAATGGATTTCATAATTTTCTGGAAGTGCACCAGGAAAAGTAAATGACTCGTACAGTACCCAGTAGCTCGATCTTATCGGGAGGTTGTTGCTTCAATGACCGCTCCACTGATGCCTCCAATGCCACCTGTCTCCATTTGTCCATTCTCCCCGTCCTCTTTCGGTACTCTGCACTGCCTTCTTCTCGTGCAAGTTCTGCAAGTTTGTGCTCGTTAAAACTTAGCGTGGGCAAGCCGGATGCAAGTGGGGAGCAAAAGAATGCAGCATGTACTGCAAACAGAGAACCACAGTATCCTTACATACCCTTACCTCAGCTGAAGTACATACACTGATGGCTCTACAAAATCCAGGACTGGGGGTCCATTACAAAAGTGATTCCACATGCTGAATTTGAACAAGAGTTTGGACCTATTTGCAACTAAGATCAATTAAGTAACTTGTGCCAAGTCATTGATGTGGAAGCGACACGGGATGCAGAAGCATTTCTAATCCAGTGCTTGTCACACCCTCCAAACCAATGCCGCAAACTCATGCACAATCTCCATAGCTGATCAAACACCACCTGTTCAGAACTCATTCCCGCACAGCGTGCAAGAGCCTCATTGAGTGTCATCGGAATCTGATGTTCTTCCCTGGCATCCACTTGAGGGTTGGGAGTGGATCCAAACTGAGTTTCGGTCCCTGCTGCAAACAGGACCTGCTTCAACTGATCTTGCTCAACAGCCTGGTCCGTCTGAAGATCCAATGAAGGCTTTGCTTCTTCCCCATCCTCGCCTTCACATTCCTGACCCACTAACACGCAAAGATGCTTTTGCTTGATATAAACCGTCATCATAACCAACCAAAACGATGAGAAGCATTGAAGAACAACAATGCTGTCTTGTACTGTGTCCTACAAAATCCCAACCCGGGCCCTTTGGTGATTAGTAGTTCCTACAAAATCCAAAACTGGGACTTCTAAGTATTGCATCCATGAAAACCTGACCACAATCATCATGTCCCAGTATACCGAACCAAATTACATTGTAGTGCTGCAGTTATATATACTTCTACGATCTTCTACGTATCATATATCATATACACATCTATGATATATCTAGATATCATCTATGAAATTCTATTCCCATCTTCCAGTCATTAAACAAAACCCATCAAAACCATTCAAAACCCATCCTAAGTCAGTCCCTTCCCCCACCTCATTTTCAGCAGGTGCTGTGTCTGCAGCTGCATCCTCCGCATCATCACAAACGTGCCTTAAGACATCTGCGCACTTTGGTACTGTTTCACCTTCATCTTTGCAGCCGTCATCCAACTCTTCCCATTCATGAAGAGGCTCATCTGAAACTTCTGCAGCTAATTTGGATCCCATAGTTCCTAAGTATGTCTGTTTCAAGGATTCTGCACTCACACCGCCACACCAGGCAGCCAAAGTGACTGCAGCCGTCAAGGCTCTTTCAGATGCTTTAGCAAAAGCATCATCTGAGAGAGGCTCCACAATTTGTCGGTCAGAGTCACCCAAGTTCCCTTTCTTGCCAACCGCTTTGGTGGCCCGAATCATCTCACGTGCGGCACTTTTCCAGTATGACCTGCATGACATTTGTGCGTTCAACGCACGTGAACGTAGCCTCCCGAACCACTCCTCTATGGGCAACTCAGACATGCGGCCGTGGCCGTTTTTGAATAAGTTCCCGATTCGGTGTTTGGTCAGGGTGACTACCACAAGGCTTTTGGCTGCAAACTGGATGTTAGATTGCGTTTGGCCAGCTAACCAAAGTGATCCTCGTGGCAAATGTCTTCGATCTTCTTCCTTTGCTGCCATGATTTTGAAAAGGTCAAACAAGGCTATGCCCGTGAGGGCGTTTTCGCAACGTTCCTCTGTCGCCATGGATTTGTGCAGCAAAGGAGCCTAAGGAAGATCAAGGGGAAATACAAGATCAGAAACTACAAAATTGGAAACTGGCCCTAGAAAGAAACTACAAAATCAGAAACATTGAACGCTTAGCACCTACAAAACTGTATCCCGCTAGATCTCTGAATATAAATATGTACCATCATTAAGAATCAGGCTTGTTTCACCCCAATTAAAACATGGAAAACTGTGAAAACTTGGGACACACATGTGCACTGATCTTTCAGTGAAGCCAACAAACAGAGCACAGTGCTGTGCACAAATTGAGGAGGAAGAAACCACGGACATTCCATGGCACGGTCACTTCTTTTGTTGCTGCATCCTCAGCAATGGAGATGGATAAAGCATGATACAGCTGTAAATCTTACAGTTCTTGTTACAAATCAAGAACCAATAAAGGGAAACAATTACGTTGGGATGCAAAAAGAATCAAAAGAATTCAAAAGAACATTACAATTCCTTCTGAAACGCTATCAATCAAGAGGATTAAGGTGGCTGGTATGGCAAAACCTCACAAATTCAGACCAGAATGAAGATAAACATGAACTACTGCGAAGTTTGGCTGGCAATGGTGCTTAGTAGCTACAAACTATCGTAATTGATTTTGATTGATCCTGGTTGAATCTAATTGGATCTAATAAGTGCCAAAGAACAGGCTCACAGATTGTGTAGTACGGGTTCCACAATATGGCATGTAAACAATCCGACATCGGAGAACTGCGAGTGTAGGCATCTGGTGGGAGTCCGTAGCTACGACTCCCACTGGAGTCGCAGACGTATTTGCCCAGAAGCAAGGTGCGCAACGGCGAATTGAGCTGCCCACCGATGTTTTTAACGGCGTGACCTCAAACAAGTTTCTCACACCCACCACAACCATTCCTCCACAAACTCACATTCCTTGTTTACTCCACCTACAAAATCAAAATCGTAGGATACTATCAATAAACCCTTCGGGCCCTTAACCATCTACAAAATCCCAATCACAAGGTAACCTATATATATTCCTTTCACTCTACCATGTCTTTGAAACCGCAACCACGCTGCGTGACCAGATTTGTGACAAAAACATTTTGCGGCGTAGCATCGACCATGTGAGCAGGTGCAAGGAAAGTTAGCATCCCCACCCCACCCCAGCAAGTACATCTGTGTACATCCAGTGGTTCATGTGAAAACGCTTGTAACTACACGCGTGGTTTTCACCGGGCTGGCAAAAACATGAAACGCACAATCATGAAAGCTTTCTGTTCATGAAAGCTTCATCAGCAGAATTGCGCCAACAATGTTAGGATGTGGCACTCAGGCTGAATTTGTTACGTCTGGCAATGCTGGCAATGTGATCATCAGAAGGTTGCGCAAGCAAACCCAATACATCTCTTTCCATCCCCAGAACCCGCATTATGCGCAATGGTTTTTTCTTATTTTCTTAGCGTGTATTACATTGTGAAACTAACTGACCACGTTGAACACCCTAAGGGGGATGCTTGGCCGATGACCCAAAAAATGAACTTTCTTGCTAAAGTGTCCTTTCAAAAATTGCTTCGTTGTAGGCTTGTTGGAAACCGATTTTCCAAAGAAGTATCGTCATTCCATGTCTACAAAATCCCAATCATAGGGGTTCTGTTCCAAAAACCCTTTCCCATCCCCTCAACCTACCTTGTCAAAACTGACCACGTTGAACACTTTAAAGGGGACCGCTTGGCCGATGACCGAAAAAATGAACTTTCTTAACCTGTGACGGGGGTGAACGAAAGCCAGCACGCGTCTTTTCTGTCAAGCCCGCAAGAAAAATGATATCTAATATAGACTATCCTATCATATCCCATCTATCAAATATGCCTACCTTCTTTTGAGCGAAAACGCGGCAGATTCGGGGTGCTGACACGCCAAGAGGACGTAACGTACCTGGAAAAGAAGCCGGCCAAAGGCAGACCAAATGGCACACGGTGTGGTGTGCCATTTCGATCTGCCACACATGGCCCAGAAGGTAGCAGATTGGACTAGGAGAGAAGGTCGGCCAAGGGCAGACGAAATGGCACACGGTGCGGTATGCCGTTTCGAGCTGCCACACGTGGCCGAAAATAACCGCCGCGCCCCTCCTAATTCTCACTTCGTTCGCAAGGTGAAACTACGCCTAGCCTACCGGCTGGCTTTCGTAATTAAGCGTCCTTTTGAAAGTTGCCTCGTTGATCGCTTGTTGGAAAACCGATTTTCCAAAGAAGTATCGTGATTCCCTTTTCTACAAAATCCCAATCATGGGGTACTATTCAAAAACCCTTTCCTCCTCTCAACCCGCATGGTGATTCCCATTTCTACAAAATCCCAATCATGGGGGTACTGTTCCCAAAACCCTTTCCATCCCCAAAACTTTCGTAATAACCATCTCTACAAAATCACAATCATTGGGCACTGTTCCAACAACCCTGTCCATCCCCTCAACCCGCATCATGTGCAATGATTCTTTCTTAGTGCACTACCTTGTCAAAACTGACCACGTTGAACACTTTAAAGGGACCGCTTGGCCGATGACCGAAAAAATGAACTTTCTTAATTAAGAGTCCTTTTGAAAATTGCCTCGTTGATCGCTTGTCGGAAAACCGTTTTTCCAAAGAAGTATCGTGATTCCTTTTCTTACAAAATACCCAANGTACTATTCAAAAACCCTTTCCTCCTCTCAACCCGCATCGTGATTCCCATTTTTACAAAATCCCAATCATGGGGGCACTGTTCCCAAAACCCTTTCCATCCCCTTAACTATCGTGATTACCATCTCTACAAAATCCCAATCATGGGGGTACTGTTCCAAAAACCCTTTCCCTCCCGTCAACCCGCATCATGTGCAATGATTCTTTCTTAGTGCATTACCTTGTGAAAACTGACCACACTGAACACTTTAAAGGGGGCCGCTTGGCCGATGACCGAAAAAATGATCTTTCTTGATTAAGTCTCCTTGTAGAAAATGCTTCGTTCATCGCTTGTTGGAAAACCAAGTTTCCAAAGAAGCATCCTGACTCCCATTTCTACAAAATCCCAATCATGGGGGTATTGTTCCAAAAACCCTTTCCATCCCCTAAACTATTGTGATTCCCATTCTTACAAAATCCCAATCATGGGGCACTGTTCCAAAAACCCCTGTCCATCCCCTCAACCCACATCATGTGCAATGATTCTTTCTTAGTACATCACCTGGTGAAAACTGACCATGTTGAACACTTTAAAGGGGACCGCTTGGCCAATGACCGAAAAAATGAACTTTCTTGATTAAGTCTCCTTTTTGAAAATGCTTCGTTGAGCGCTTGTTGGAAAACCGATTTTCCAAAGAAGCATCGCGATTCCCTTTTCTACAAAATCCCAATTATGGGGTACTATTCAAAAACCCTTCCCGTCCTCTCAGCCCGCATCGTGATTACCATTTCTACAAAATCCCAATCATGGGGGTACTGTTCCCAAAACCCTTTCCATCCCCTAAACTATCGTGATTACCATTTCTACAAAATCCCAATCATGGGGTTACTGTTCCAAAACCCTGTTCCATCCCCTCAACCCACATCAGGTGCAATGATTCTGTCTTAGCGTGCATTACCTTGTGAAAACTGACCACGTTGAACACTTTAGGGGAGGGGACGCTGGGCCAATGACCGAAAAATGATCTTTCTTGATTAAGTCTCCTTTTAGAAAATGCTTCGTTGATCGCTTGTTGGAAAACCAAATTCCAAAAACACATCTTGATTTAATCTATAGTGATTAAAATACAAATTTAAAACCACAGTGTCACTTATACCTTGTAACTTCTGAGTGCCCAATCCAATGCCAAATCCTAAACTCACGCACTCCACCAAGGGACAAACTCCCTGCAGCATCCACAATGGTTCTTCTTCGTGAAATGCCAGCTTGATGTTCAAGTAGGGCATCGCATTCTCCGGGAGGTCTTTGTACTCAATTTGCTTGAAGAAGGTTACCTGTTCCAAAACGGTTGTAGGAATGGAACGGAAGTCACCAAAAAGAGCTGAGCGAACCCAAGAGTTCGAGGAGTGACCATCCATGACGATTGCTCTGACTATCCAAGAACACTGCTCCATTAGCCTTCCAACCACTTCTAGCATTTCCTCAGCATGTCTATGAACCAACGGAGGTTTTTGCAATCAATTTTCTCAATCCTAGTAGGTGAAATTTACACTACATTACTTTGAATTAGTACGAATGCTTCAAAACATTCAGCAATCTAAAGATGTAAGAAACACGTAGAAACACTATCACCAGAACATACTCTGATACCCATCGAGTAACTCTTTTTCCATGGTTTTTGTCAACGTCTTCACTGGCATGTGCTGAAAGCGACATAGGCATGCTCGCCAATGATACACACTGTTGCTTCACACCCGCAGGATCCCAAACAAGAGCCTCTAACATCAATGGGGCTTTTGGGGTGGAAAATGCGTCAGCTGGCAACTCTGACAATGACATGAACTCTTTACCCTCTTGTTGTGGATGCCACGCCAATCCGACTAGTCCCCGATCACCTTGAATGATGGTTTGGGATAGGGCTTTGTCTAAATATGTGTGGTCCACCGCCATGCAAAGCCGACGAGTCGGCATATCTGGGTTACGGGCATAGAGCTGGTCAGCAAGCTCGGAGTTGGTTTTGAGCTGTGCAGTACAGGAACTTCTGAGTGCCAATGCTGGGTTTGGTAACCCAAGTGACGGTAGAGAGTCAACAGCCAAAGGACGGGGACGTAAGTTCTGTCCAATCTCTGCAGCCAACTCCTTGCTACCCCCTCCGAGGGCAAATTGGAAGGCTGCCGATTCCACCAACTCGCGCTCAGTCTCCGTGCAGGATGCCTTGCGTCCACATGTTTGGACACCTCTTTGGTCTTTGTCCAACTTGCGGAGACACTGCATTAGCAACCCCTGTATGAAGGGGTTGCCATCCATCTTTCCATCCACTGCCGCTTGGGCAATTGATACATTTACTGCTTGAAGCTCCTTGGAATTGCAATGCAAAACGGCGGGGATGTTGTGAACCACTTGGCTCGAATAGCCCAATATGGAAATGAAAAGGGCATGGATGTTCCTATTTAAAAGAAGGGCTGATACCATACATATATAAATATATAAATATACATATAGCTATTGTGATATATATTTTTATTCTACCTAAATATATACATACATATCTTCCGAAGTCCTTACAATCAAGCGCAATACCATTCAACTGCAACTGAGCAATTGAAATGCTTTTCACCTGCCCATTCACCCTTTACAAAAGGAAAAACTTGGTTGAAAGATAGAACAAACACACCTACAAAATCAGGAACCAGGGTGAGCCCTGTTGAAAACCAAGAAAGCTGTCAACAATCCATTGAATAAGTGAAAACACAATGACGGCATTGAAAACAATGAAAAAACATTGAAAAATCATTCATTCATTCATTCATGTACATTCAACATTGTTCGGCACGGTCAAACATCTGCAGCGTATCCCGTATGAGGTGGACCGGAAATCGTAGACAATATCACACAGGATGCTGAAAGCTTCAGCAACCCACTATTTATAGTAGCCAAAGTGAAGTGATCTAGCCAATTACCTACCTAAACCCTCCAGCACAAGTGTCTGTGAGCTGCTGTCCCGCAAGTGCAGTGACAAACTGCGCAGACAATCTGTTCATATGGTTGTGAACGGATGCCACATTCACCTTTAAGCACGGGTTGACAACCGTGAACATGAAATGCTCAAGAGCCTTGGTCAAAAATTGTGGAGGAGTTGCCGTAAATGAATTCCGAATAAATCGCTGCAAGTAGGCAGTTGGTGTTCTTGACATTTTGCCCCAATATACGAAACATTTCTGGCCATAGGTGGTTTTGTCGACCTGCTTGATAAATGCATCGACCTCTTCTGGACTACCAAAAAGCCTTCTGTTCAACAACATGGCCAAATAATACTTGGATGCAAACTTCATGATCGTTCGCTGGATCTTCGTAGGTTCACCTAGCTCACCACATTTTGAACAACATGTTTGTCCGTCAGGAGCTTCCTTACTACAATGCTTCGATTGTATTTGCCAGGTTCCAGTGTTGCAATCTCGGATGTATTTGTGGCTAGCAGTTTCTTCCATTGGGCTGTAGGTTGCCCAAAGCTGAAACTCATTTGCCCATTGCCACAACGTGCCTGGGGATTGCGGATCAGAAACGCAGTAGCCTCAGATCAAAGCAACCGGAGGAGGTGCAGTGGTGATTGATGATCAAATGGGAATGGCGTAGAATAAGATTAAAGCAGACTCAATTCAGATCAATTCAGTAGGAATCAGAGTTCCTTTAAGGAACTACCAGTATGTTGGGAGGACCCCCTGTTCCTAATTTTGTAGTAGTGGAGGTTTCGTGATATAGTTTCATGCCGGTTGCATATGGTATATTAAGATATAGTATATATAAGCATAATTCCAAAATAATATTCAAAGAAACTTCCACCAGCTCACATCGAACAATGGAAAAAACAATATATACTGTAATTATAACAATAGAAAAACAACACACATTTGCTAAGTATGAAGCAAACAGCCAGTGCATTCCTGTCTTGTGTCTCCCTCCTTTGCAGGAACCGAATAGCGTCTCTTCTCCCGGTTTGCCAAATGAGTTGGACAAGCTAAATGTCGTTCCAGAAAATGGTAAACTCCCTTCATCACAGGCTTTCCCAATGTATTGATCTTCCCTTCTTTCTGTGATTGGGAGGTACAAATCTTGCATCGAAACTTCAAGACTGCATGCTTCTCGGAAGTCCCCTCAACAATCAACTCTATCTCATCCGGTTTCCTCTCCTTCACATACTTGCAACATGAGTCAAAGGCGGATTCATCTGTCTCTTGTTGTGGTAGGTCAAACTTTTCCTCTGTAGGATGGATACCTTTGATAACATCTGCAAAATTTTCCAAAGATACCTTACCCCACGTCAGGAATTCAAGGCAGCCTTGACAAGAGGGCGCAGTCCCTGTACGCATACGATTCACAAACTGGACATATCCATGATCTGTGCATACTGATGCTTTCTTGACTGGGGCAATTCGACAATGGACTTGTTGAAACACCCCATATGTCATTCCACGTTTGGCCAAAAAAGCTTTGACTGTTTCCAGCTCCTGATGCATCACTGGTTTGGGTTTTGCTTTACATGAGCGTTCATGCTTTGCTTTGTTTTTTTTTGGAACTTCTGTTGCCTCAGTACTATCAGGAGCATTGAGTTCATCGAAGAAGAAAGATGCTGGTTGTACATGAGGCTGTTCTGGCACAGTGTTCATAACTTTCTGAAAATCACCCTCGACATTTGGGATCCCGGGTTCCAACAAAGCCTCCATCTTTTTCTGAGATGGACCCTTCAACGATGGAGAAGGCGGGGCAGGCTGCGACAAAGGAACTCCTCTAGTCTGAGACACCCTGGCCACCTTTTTCTTGGATTCAGGAGGCGTAGGGAGGTCTACTGGGGCTTCCTGTGCTTTCGATTTATTCTTCTTTGTAGGAGTCATGGCTGGTCCGTTTGGTTGTGACATATCCACATCGGCATAGATGTGACTAAATATCCACTGCCATATAGGTTCATCTGCAGCTTCTTCCCACATATGCGACAAACATTTCCGTGCGAGCATGTGACTAGTCTTTGCGTTCTTAGAAGTAAAGTCTGTTGCTGCACTCTCTGATCGATTACTGATGAACAACCGAAGACCCCATGCCAAGCAGTTTCCGTCTGAAGGTACAGGAATCATGGCAATTCCATGCTCGTCGACCAGCGTTTGGATCAAGGACCGGTGTGATTTCAACCTTATTGGCAATTGGCAATGGACATAGACAGGCTGATGCTGCATACTGATTCAAAAAATATATATTCAACCATCTACAAAATCACAATCATGGGTACTCTGCCACAGCCCTCTCAATCCCAAAAAAATCCAAATACATCCAAATACCTGTTCTAGTATGAATATGCATGCACATACTATAATCCATTGTAATCCAACCACTGCTTCTCAACCCGCATCATGTGCAATGATTCTTTCTTAGTGCATTACCTTGTGAAAACTGACCACACTGAACACTTTAAAGGGGACCGCTTGGCCGATGACCGAAAAAATGAACTTTCTTAATTAAGAGTCCTTTTGAAAATTGCATCGTTGATCGCTTGTTGGAAAACCATTTTTCCAAAGAAGCATCCTGATTCCCATTTCTACAAAATCCCAATCATGGGGGTACTGTTCCAAAAACCCTTTCCATCCCCTAAACTATTGTGATTCCCATTTTTACAAAATCCCAATCATGGGGCACTGTTCCAAAAAACCCTTTCCATCCCCTCAACCCGCATTATGTGCAATGATTCTTTCTTAGTAGGGGGACCGCTTGGCCGATGACCGAAAAAATGAATTTTCTTAATTAAGAGTCCTTTTGAAAATTGCATCGTTGATCGCTTGTTGGAAAACCGATTTTCCGAAAAAGCATCATGATTCCCATTTCTACAAAATCCCAATCATGGGAGTACTGTTCCCAAAACCCTTTCCATCCCCTAAACTATCGTGATTACCGTCTCTACAAAATCCCAATCATGGGGCACTGTTCCAAAAAACCTGTCCATCCCCTCAACCCCCATCATGTGCAATGATTCTTTCTTAGTGCATTACCTGGTGAAAACTGACCACGTTGAACACTTTACGGGGGGATGCTTGGCCGAAGACCGAAAAAATGAACTTGCTTAATTAAGCGTCCTTTTGAAAATTGCATCGTTGATCGCTTGTTGGAAAACCCATTTTCTAAAGAAGTATCGTGACTCCCTTTCTACAAAATCCCAATCATGGGCTCCAACATCCAGCCAGCATATACATCACGTGTGGTTTCTCCATCGTTTTGGTTTAAGACACCCTTGCAAGTCTTGCTTCAATGAGAGTATAGTAGCTGCAAGTGCATCCGATTCTCCAACCTCCAGACACCTGGCCTCAGCCTTGACCAAGGCCATTGTAGCTTGAGATATGTCTTTCTGGACCTTGGACCTAGCTTGTACTGTTAGCTCATGAAACTTTTCGTCACTGACTTGCTCCCGATACACACAAGGGATCCAATGATTTCTCCTGGAACCGTTTTCATGCAAGAAGTCTGCGTTGCAGCTCAAAAACAACCATTCCTTGGGGGAGGTTCTATCTCGGGAGCTTGGGTCTTCATAACCCATACCAGGGATAAGTGATGCGAAGTACGCGTTCATGCCAAAAATGTCCACTTTGCCATCTGGCTTGGCAAGGATGATTTGGAGAAAAGCATTCTGGTTCGTAGCTACAATTGCCGCATCTAGAACATCCAGCCAAGATCCCTCGTTTGAAGCGAACTCGCTGTATTGAAGAATCTTGTCCTTCACTTCGGGCATGTATGGAAAGTCTTCATCAGCTTCATCTTGGCCTGCAAGCACGATGCAAGAGTACAAGGACCAGCGAAGAAAGAAAGGTACCCAGAGCTCATTGATGTTTGATTATTGTCTGGAAAAAGGGAAAGCAACAAGAGATTGAACAACCTATCTAAACCATTCTGAAACTTCATGTTTCTCACAATCCTCTGTGAAATGTCTGTGGAACCATCTATCTACAAAATCTGAAACATGGCCCTTCTCTAGGATCCAGACACCTGGTGCAAAGAGAATCACAGAGATCTATATTTTGTGAAAACATGCGAACACAATTCACTACCTTTCAAAATCTTTAGCACCTGAATTTCAATGAATTTCAATGATTTGTGCACATGCACCTTCTGGTACCTTCGAATCATCGTCAGGAAGTTCTACTTTCACTTTGATCTCGGGATGTGAAGCTGGGGGTGGGTCCACCTCCATGTTGTCATCATGTGACCTGCTTCGCTTAGTGCCCCTATTTGTTTCTGGATTGGCAAGTGGGTTGGGTGGATCTGCCACTGCTGCACCGCTTCCTGTTGGTGATCTCTCCGCACAAGGTTCCTCCCTAGCATTTGCATCTGCTGGCTGTTGCACATCTTGTTCTGTGATTTCACTGCTTCCTGTTGGTGATTTCTTCGCGCAAGGTTCCTCCCTAGCATTTGCATCTGCTGGCTGTTGCGCATCTTGTTCTGTGATTGCACTGCTTCCTGTTGGTGATTTCTTCGCACAAGGTTCCTCGCTAGCATTTGCATCTGCTGGTGGTTGGACATCTTGTTCTGCGATTGCACTGCTTCCTGTTGGTGAGTTCTTCGCACAATCTTCCCTAGCATCTGGTGCTTGTCCTGTTGGTGAGTTCTTCGCACAATCTTCCCTAGCATCTGGTGCTTGTTGCTTTGTCACTGCTGCACTGCTTGCTGCTGGTGACTTCTGCTCAGGTGCTGATGCTTCTACATTTGGTACTTCATGTGAGTGTTTGATTTCAGATGTTGTTGAAATGGCAGCAACCGCCTCATCACCCACTGGCACATTATTAGGTCCCCCATCTGGACTATGATAATGTGATGGCGGGGTGTCGGGCGGTGGCAGTGGTGGCATGTCATCCGGGGTTGGGAGTGCTGCAGCCGAAGGTTCAGCGGACTCGTCCTTCTTGTTCTTGACCGTCCAAGTGTGATCTCGCTTTGGTTTTGGAACCTCAAAGGAAAGCGTGTGACCCTGTCCAACCCTTTCTCAATAGGAAGCAATTGGCTTCTACGGGTTTAGTATGGTTTAGTTTTAGTGTACATATTCTGAATCGCCTAGTTGGCTTAGTCCTTGTTCGTGGTATTTCATTCTATATATATATTATCATTCTACTCTTCACACTCTTCAAAGCGGTCGATGTAAAAGCGCAAATGAAGGAGAACAAACGCAATATATAAACATGTAAAACTAACTAAACACCGTGTAATCAAAGATATAACTGTATAAAAACTGTTGAAAACTTCAGACCATAGATCCGTGGATTATTCATGATAGTGTTTGTTTTGAATACTGTTTCATATTTTTCTATCTTTTCTTGAGTGGTCACATTGTGAAGATTGGTTCTGCAATGACCCTCATGCAACTGAAGGCGCCTGTACACGCACCACCCCTTCATGTGCGGCACTGAACCTGCCCAAAATCTTCACATCTTCGCAAATATTCACAGTAACAATAGGCTTTGCCTGGTAAGCTAACTACGAGTAGGCCACGTACCCTATTCTCAGGCCTCTTCACTACTCATGGAATTGGAAGGATCATAGTGACGGATCCATGCGTCAAACAAGGCTTGGGCAAACTGCGGAGTGTAGGCTGCACTGCTGGGAAGGTCCTTTTGACCTTGCCAGCCAGTTTCACCATTCGGCTTAGTGATCTTGCAATGGTAGACTCGTGGATGCTTTCGCTGGCGGTTCCTTCTGCGAAGGCGTGCCTTAGCAATGCTGGACGTCCGTGTGTCTACAAAATGTTAATCCAGGGTTCCCCATTAGTTCCCAACTTGGAGCGTGCAGTGCTCAACCTAGATGTGCAAAAACCCTGTCCATCCCCTCAACCCGCATCATGTGCAATGATTCTGTCTTAGTGCATTACCTTGTGAAAACTGACCACGTTGCACACTTTAGGGGGGACCGCTTGGCCGATGACCGAAAAAATGAATTTTCTTAATTAAGAGTCCTTTTGAAAATTGCATCGTTGATCGCTTGTTGGAAAGCCCATTTTCCAAAGAAGCATCGTGAGTCCCATTTCTACAAAAACCCAATCATGGGGTACTGTTCCCAAAACCCTTTCCATCCCCTAAACTATCGTGATTACCATCTCTACAAAGTCCCAATCATGGGGCACTGTTCCTAAAACCCTGTCCATCCCCTCAACCCCCACTATGTGCAATGATTCTTTCTTAGTGCATTACCTTGTGAAAACTGACCACGTTGCACACTTTAGGGGGGACCGCTTGGCCGATGACCGAAAAAATGAACTTTCTTAATTAAGAGTCCTTTTGAAAATTGCATCGTTGATCGCTTCATGGAAAACCATTTTCTAAAGAAGTATCGTGCCTTCCTTTCTACAAAATGTCAATCCAGGGTTCCCCATTATTTGACAACTTGGAGCGTGCAGTGCTCAACCTAGATGGGGTTGAAATTGTTGTTGCAAAGAACACGCAAAAAAAAAGGGATTCCAAGATGAAGATGTGGGTCCATCCCTATACTTGGAGTGATTACCATTGATTGAGAATTCATATCAATTGTTTCCCCACCCAACCTTTTTTCTCACCACCATTCGGTACACACAAACACACGCACAGACAGACACTAAGCTGTATGTTGCTACAGTATCTTGGCTTCTTGAACTATATGCCCACTGCGTTCTTCACGGATGGAAGGATGCAGCACAGGTCTGGCATGGGGCTAATGAATTGACCTTTGTAGTCGCCCTCTTGAGATGACCGCAAGCCCTATTCAAGTGCCAACATTTGCCATGCTGGGTAAAATAAATACAAAAATCCGGCCCTCCTGATTCATGTGATGGAGGAACAGAAAGAAATCGTTTCTTCACGGAACTTTGATGGGACTCTGAAACATCTTTGGTAGCATCCACGTCACTGCAAACCCTGCAATCTACTGAAATAGCATGAGGCAATGGCCTACTCCACCAAAGCCAGCAATTCGTTCCAAGTAGAATCAGGATAGTTACTGCCATTACTTCAAACACATGAGAGTGGTCGTGTGAAGCCAGAAGGAGTTGATCATCCGGATGGTCACTGGTACGGGTAGGTGTGGAGCATACCAATGGAAAGCCCCAAAGAACCATGGCAATAAAGTGGTGGATGGAACGGAACATCATGCCTAGCACTAGCACCTATACCTTCTTCTACACTTCTCCAAAGTGCTTGACCCTCAAATCCTGCCTTGCAATTCGAACATGTACCGTACATGCAAAAAATCAATACAAAAGAACACACTAGACTATACCTCTATCTTTTAAAGAAACACCTTTGGCACCCCCAATCTACAAAATCCCAAACAAGGTGTACCTTCTGTTTGTGTTTTTTCTACAAGAAAATTGAATACATTCATTGCTTATCATTGCTTTAGGATGCTTCAGGGATCTTCGGGGCGGAGGAGTATCCAAAAAATGAATAAAAATGAATTTTCTTAATTAAGTATCCTTTTGAAAATGCCTGTTTGATCTTGTTTGAGGAAGTTATGTTTTGAAAGAAGGGTCCCTAATACCTCCTACAAAATCCATCAAAATCCCAAACACGAGGACCATTTCCAACAAACAGCATGGCTTCTACATGTCACCACTAAAATGACAGAATCTGCGCAACGACATCCACACCAAGCATCAGCAAAAAAGAGGCGATCATGCTTCGACATCTTGCGTGTCAATGATGTCATTGTCCTGCAAAAAATCAATGAAACATGATGACTGCGTGCAATGGTTCTTTCTTTTCATGCATTACCTTGTTAAAACTGACCACGTTGAACACTTTAAGGGGGCGATGCTTGGCCAATGACCGACAAAATAAACTTTCTTGATTAAATCTCCTTTTAGAAAATGCTTCGTTGATCGCTTGTTGGAAACCGTTTCCGAAGAAGTATCGTGATTTCCATTTCTACAAAATCCCAATCATGGGGGTACTGTTCCCAAAACCCTTTCCATCCCCTAAACTATCGTGAGTACCATCTCTACAAACTCCCAATCATGGGGCACTGTTCCTAAAACCCTGTCCATCCCCTCAACCCCCATTATGTGCAATGATTCTTTCTTAGTGCATCACCTGGTGAAAACTGACCACGTTGAACACTTGCGGGGAGGACGACGGGCCAATGACCAAAAAAATGAACTTTCTTGATTAAGTCTCCTTTTAGAAAATGCTTCGTTGATCGCTTGTTGGAAAACCAATTTTCCAAAGAAGTATCGTGATTTCCATTTCTACAAAATGCCAATCATGGGGTTACTGTTCAACAAAAGCTTCCCTTTCTATTCCTTTCTACCCTTTTCTGTCGAGTCTCTTGTTGGCAAAAATGTTTCTTCAATATTCTTTTACAGTAGTATCTTTGAATTGCATTGACTCTCTATGATTTTCTTTGATATTCTTCGATCCCCTTGATTCAGGGCTGCAAACTACTTCACCCGTCCAAACATCACCGAATTGACATATGAAATCCTCAAATTAGTCAGTATATGGGACGGCTTCGCCAAGTCCGACCCATAGAATGCCATCCATGTGGTTACCGCAAACCTTAGGTTGCCACAGGGCGCCCCTTCCACTGTAGATACACTTGCCTTACCATCTTGGAACAATTATACACTCTCAACCATGGCCATGTACTCCTAAATATATACAATAAACATGGGTAAACATACAGTACAGTTATGTAAAAATTAAGACTACATAAAAATACTATGTGAATGGATTTGCCGCTTATTTATGTGTTTTTAACTGCACCTATCATATCCGATCATTACAATTTACCCTGTACTACTGGGACAGGCTCCCAACCCATCAACCCTTTGGTAGTGATCAATCAAGAAGCATCTGGGCAAAGGTCTTCAAATGGCATAGCAAAGGTTGCTTGAATGCCCAGCTTTGTGCAGGTTGTTCAATGGCATAATACACTCGGCGAGACAATGCTGTCAGCAGCAACAACAGCACAGCCTCAAGAGAAGCAAACTGTCAAACTGTCAAAACTGTCAACTTCAATGACTTAATGCAGGACACTGTACATAGGATTTGGAATCCCCAATGAAGAAGATTGACGGTATGAAATCAATCGAAATCGAAGCATACACGATCAAACTATATCAACCTGTGTCTGAATAGAAATCATTGTTTTGCCTCATCAACGGACATCACCCCCCAGAGGCATGCCAATGCAGCCCAAATGACAAAGTTGTCCCAAATCAAATTCGACAAGCGAACCTTGCGGTTCGCAAGGTTTCCGTCAGGACGGGCAAAAGACCTTTGGTGGACTGAAGCACACGCTGATACCATCAACGAGCAGGGTGGTCCTGCCATTAGAAATCCTCGTTCTACGATCCTAGGGCGAGAAAAAGGAGGGAGGGACATCATAGAAACTCTGATACCGTTTGCAACCATTTGCGTTCGACATGCATACATCATGATTGTGCATGCTAACCCGGCACGAAATCCGACAATCCAGGACTCCCGAGCTAGCACTACAAAATCAGAACCTGGGTTAAAGTTCAGATCCCATCCTCTACAGAGTCTGCATCTAACGTCTTCATGGATCACAACCTACTACAAATTCCCAAACACCAATCTCACAAATCCTCCCCAGTCTTCAACAACTCACAGACATGGATCGACAATGCCGCATCTAGGAGACGATAAAAGCCGCATTTGCTGACCACGTCGTCCCTTGAATCCAGGAGGATGTCATATTTCAGGCTGCGAAAGCTCTTCTTCGTCCATGCTTTCCTCAGTTTTTGCAAACCAAACACTCCGGTAGGCCATTATCATCTAGTAATAAACATCTATTATTAATACTGTCTCTGTATACATTTCAATTTTCTGAGGCACAATGGAAAACTAGTTGCGTGTGCCTTGTAGTGTCATAGATTTGCACTTTACACTATACATATATCTAAATAATTGTATATATACATACTATATCATAGTCTATATCATCATATATTGAGTTTTCTTATTGAGTCTTATTGGCACTTACAGTACTGCATCTCACTGCAATATAAAAAATTCTAATGGATTATCAAGGTATTTCCACGATATACGCTAATCGTGCTTTCCCATACCTTCTCAATTTTATTCAATGTTCATCCATTTTCTCCATGATTATTCATGAACCCACCAGGCAAACAAGCTGCGCCACACTGCCTGAAAACCCAAAGCAGTCCAGGACATGGACATCGCGAACTCCATTCCAGCACTTTGCCCACGCTAGCAACTCTGGAATGTGCATGTTGGCTTCAAACCACCTTAATCAATTTTTGAGTGTTGGATTGCATGCGCTATACTGGAAATGAAGGGGAGTAGCATTCAACATCCCCCCCAACCTACAGAATCTCAATCTAGGACACCCGCCATCTACAAAATCCTAAACATTAAAGACTGCCAACTTGAATTAATTTGAAAGAAGTCTACAAAATTCAAAACACGGTAAACCATTCTATTTTTGCTTTGCCTAAAAGAAATTGATTAGATTCATTGCTCATCATTGCTTTAGGATGCTTCGGGGATCTTCGGGGCGGAGGAGTATCCAAAAAACGAATAAAAATGAATTTTCTTAACTAAGTATCCTTTTGAAAAGTGCTTGTTTGATCTTGTTTGGGGAAGTTCTGTTTTGAAAGCAGGGGTCCCAAATACAATCTACAAAATCTCAAACAGGGGGTTCTGTTCGACAACCTTTCCATCCCTAGAACCCACACACAGTATCCGGATGATTCCGGATGTCACTTTTCTGCTCGTCCACGATCAGCCATGAGTTCTGGCAAGGTGGGCCGCCGGCAAAAAGGAACCCTCATTCGTTCATACCAGCGACGAGTCGCCAGTAGTTTCAAGTTTGTGTGCTTGGTTTGTTCCGGGTAGAAATCAATCAGAATCCTACAAAATCAAAAACCTTCTCCGGACGTTTCATGGAGTTTCTACAGAATGAGAAACTATATCCTCGTGAGTTCTACAAAATTAGAACCTTGACCTCCCACACGGTTGCCAAGGCACTCATGCTCTGGCACCGAACATGCTGTGTCATCAGCACTCTTCCCGGCGTGCGCCAACACCGTGCACACCCAAAGCACGGCGAGAAACATGGCGTGCCGAATCCAAGCCATAAGAGGGAAACTTCACGAAACTTCCGGTCTTGACCCTTCACCCAAAATTCTGCGTTGCGCCAAACAGCTTCAACCCTGTATGCACATGGGAACCTTAATTTTATCTTATATGATTATTTACAATTGATATTAAATGATATTAATATATTTAATGAATCATAACAATCGGGTTGATTCGAGTTCCCTATAGTTTCTCTTCCTACTTTCTGCATCTTTCTGCCCCAAAACCAAACTCAGCCTATCTCGTCCCACAATCCACGTACTAATCCACGTGTGGCACGCAAGTTTCAGACGAGTAACCCTCTTTCCATCTGGAAGCTTCGGACAACATTTGGAAATCACGGACGTCCATTTCCAGCCTGGAACTGGATCTGACCTGAGGCTTGGACTAAGGGCGTTTACGTAAACATGTGTGGGATGGCGTTTGTGTGTGTATGTCACAAAAGGTTGATAAAAAGTTGATAAACAGATATAAACAGTTGCTAAAAAATTGATACAGGTTGAAAAATGAGAGAGAAAGAAGAACCCACTACAAAAACACTGAAACTGTGATTCTGATTTCGTAGAGATTGCTGAAACTGTGATTCTGATTTCGTAGAGATTGCTGAAACCATGATTCTGATTTTGTAGAGACTGCTGGAAGGTATGATCCCAACAAAGTACACACACGAACCAAACCCCAACACCCGGCCGAAATTGTATCACCTAGAGACGGGTTCCAATACACTTGGTGATTTGAAATCCTGTTGTTGGGTCCACGCATATCGCAGCGTCCAACTTGGCAGGCAAACATGGTGTAAAGAGCATGCATGCTGGGCCGAAGACGGAAAAAATGAACTTTCTTGATTAAGTCTCCTTTGAAAAAATGCATTGTTGATCGCTTGTTGGAAAACTGTTTCCAAAGAAATATCATGATTTCCCTTTCTACAAATTCCCAATCATGGGGCACTGTTCCAAAAACCCTTTTCCATCCCCTCAACCCACATCAGGTGCAATGATTCTGTCTTAGCGTGCATTACCTTGTGAAAACTGACCACGTTGAACACTTTAGGGGAGGGGACGGACGCTGGGCCAATGGCCGAAAAAATGAACTTTCTTGATTAAGTCTCCTTTTAGAAAATGCTTCGTTGATCGCTTGTTGGGAAACCATGGAAAACCATTTTCCGAAGAAGTATCGTGATTCCCAGTTCTACAAAATCCCAATCATGGGGGGTACTGTTCCCAAAATCCTTTCCATCCCCTAAACTATCGTGATAACCATCTCTACAAAATCCTAATCATGGGGGTACTGTTCCAAAAACCCTTTCCCTCCCCTCAACCCGCATCATGTGCAAACTGACCACGTTGAACACTTTAGGGAAGGATGCCGGGCCAATGACCAAAAAAAATGAACTTTCTTGATTAAGTCTCCTTTTGGAAAATGGACCAATGTCGACACAATGAAACGCACTTTGTTCTTCAGAACACTATTCTTGGATATTCTTGGATCTTCTTTGACATCTTCCAACTTCCAACTGCGGGTTCTGATTTTGGGGGGCTAAATGAATTCCGAACCAGTTGCCAAAGGCTCCACGGTTATGCTCCCACTCTGGTGCAGACGTAGCATGGGTACACAAACCCGAGCCCTTGCAGCATCGAAATGCCAAACATGTACAGCAAATGTAGGCTCTATAAAAGAAGAAAAGATGACCAATACATTCTCTAATTCTGCATTATCTACATTTTCTGCATTCTCACCAATAAACATCTACAAAATCCTAAACATAGCAATGTGGGGGAGATACAATCTCTACATAGTGCCAAACATGCACCAATATACATCTACAAAATCCCAAACATAGCAACCTGGCAAACATACAATCTCTACATAGTCCCAAACATGCATCAATATACATCTACAAAATCCAAAACATAGCAATGTGGGGGGAGATACCATCTCTACATAGTGCCAAATATGCACCAATATAATACCAATATACATCTACAAAATCCCAAACATAGCAATACAATCTCTACATAGTACCAAACATGCACCAATATACGGCTACAAAATCCCAAACATAGCAATGTGGGGGAGATACAATCTCTACATAGTGCCAAACATGCACCAGTATACATCTACAAAATCCCAATCATAGCAACCTGGCAAACATACAATCTCTACATAGTCCCAAACATGCATCAGTATACATCTACAAATTCAAAAACATAGCAACCTGGAACCAGTACCACGTAAGACTCACCATCAGCACTGAGCCATTGCTCAGGCTATCACATTCCCATACATTCCCCACATCCAGTGACAATACCAAGCTACACACATGCTTGGATATCCATCTGGCCAGTCCGCCATTGCTATGCGTCGATTTTGTCACTTGAGCCCTTCATGATGGCGGGTGAGCCATTTTCCCAACCTCTCTCTACAAAATGCCAAACACAGCCAGCAAGATTCCAATGGTTTTCCCTCAAAAGTCCAAAACTACCAAAAAAAACTCTTCTACAAAATCAGAATCTTCAGTTGGAAGATGTCACAACATTATCCACTACAAAATGACAAACATCCCAACGTAGCCTTTACGTAAAGATTCAGCTCTACAAAACCAATGGTCTTTTCAAACGTTGACGGTTGCCATTTTGTAGAGGAAACTCGTGGGAGGATTCAAATGTATTCAGTTTTTTCTGAACTTTGTTGTTGATTTGTTTATTTTGAAAATGCTGCTGTGTATCAACGTTGGTGACGATTCCAAAGAGTTGAAGCATCTGCTGCAGCATTCTTCACAAGGTCGGCTTTCGGCTTTCAACAACGCTGTCCGCTTGTCAAAACAAAGGAACCAAGAACATCCAAAAGCATCCAAATGCTAGTGACGGCCATGCTCCACTTGCCTCTGTAACGTGACCCAGA
This sequence comes from Breviolum minutum Mf 1.05b.01, assembly GCA_000507305.1. Lineage (NCBI taxonomy): Eukaryota > Dinophyceae > Suessiales > Symbiodiniaceae > Breviolum > Breviolum minutum. The sequence goes on from DF239509.1 coordinate 52,280, forward strand.
TTCATGCGCGCAGGGTCCTGACAGTCAAATTAGGGTCGTCATTGTGAAAGGTGAATATCGAACATGCTCCAGCTCGCAGCAGTGGTGTCCCTGTCGCGAAGACGTGGATCAATTTGATTCTTCTTGAAGCCTCGAAAAAAGGAGCACTGAAACACGAGAGCTGAAAACGGATAACCTACTTGAGATGCTGTATGATGTCACTTCACACAGCATGCAAGCGGCCCAAGTAGTTTCAAATGTGTCAAGGTTCTCTATAGCTCTTTGCTGAGGAGGCTTCCTCGCTGTCCATAGTAGTAGTTTCTCACGCGATCTTCAGGCTTTGGGGTTTCTTCCCTGGCAAAACAAAATTTGAAGATCCTTTTCGCCGCAATTTGTTGACACAGGGTGCAGGCAAAATCAGGGCTCACACGCTCACACTTTAATCAAGAAAGCCAGCTGCACCAGTTTGGTTCCATTCTTGCTTTGTCATCACGGAAGCCCACGATTCTGGCTTGCCTTCGCAAGCTTGACAAAGCCCACTAAGAAAGTGAAGAATTCAGTCGAGTAAGCTGCTCTGACTGGGATGTCCTAGGAGTAAATGCTATTACAGACTATCAGAGGCTATGGGTGTCACTTCAAGACGGCAAGTCACTAGCTTTTCTCTTTCCATTGACAAAGTCAGTCTGCTTCTGCAGGTCAAACTGAGTCAAGCTGGGTGGCGACTTAAAGAAATTTATATCAGAGCTTGAGCAGAGTCAGAGAATTGGATTGGCCTGACTACTTTTGATTGAAGCGCTTTGGCAGCAAAGGCTGTCATAGCCTTGGTGCGCAGACCATAAGGACTGGGAGATTCCAGGATTCCACGACAAACCTTGTCCGGAGGCTGGAAGTTTCAATATATCAATCATTGCTTTCATTGCGTTTGATGGACTCCATTGACCGTGAAAGCTGGGACCGGACAGCCATTGCAATGGTAATGGAGCTTCCTGAGCCTTGCAAGGCACCGTGGCAACATGGTGCAGGTGATGGATGTCCACGTAACAATCACGTGCTCCATGCATCAACCCTGCCCTCAACGATTCCATCTTTAGGACTCCGAAGCGTCTTCAAATTTCATTGACGTCATGATCCACCCACTGATTCGACTACTAAGGACTGCTCCGAAGCCTTCCATTCCCAGATTCGATGAACGACGTGGCCTTAGATATGGAGGATGCTCAGAGGAAGTTTGCCCTCAAGGTTCAGGAATGTACAAAGACAGGTTGGGGCTTTTGATAGTCACCTCAAGCATTTTTCAGCATTTCTGTTCTATCCTGTTTTTGTCCTTAAGGAGATTGCTCAAAGTCATTGTGCGTAGAAGGGAGCCTGGGCAAATACGTTGTGGCGGGAAGACATCTTCAAACTCTACCACCTAAGAGACTCCTAAGAGAAACATCGCAGTATGCTCCTTATTTGGTCATGACTACAAGCTGTTCCACTTTAAGGGGACTGAAGCAGCAACCACATGTGGAAAACTGGAATGAAATGTTGGAACTATCTTTACTAAAACGATTATATATACATATAACATATTATAACATCATATAACATATACTTGATTTCATTAAATCACCGTTAGCCCAGCATACAACTCCAATAGCACAGCAATGCAACATCCCCCCCTTCTTTTTTATCGCGAGTCCTTCACACCAGAGGCCTTTTGATTACAGCAAATCTTTTGCCACAGAAGCCTTTTACACCAATGATTTCTACACCTTATAGTCTACCGGGAACCGTTATGCTGTCATTGCTAGAACAGGGGCGAGATTTGCAGAGCATGACAAAAGCATGACGGACAAATGACCGAGATGAGCAGGACATGACTAGAACGTGACGGAGAGGTCACCGGTACATGCAAAGACATTACAGGGACATGACCAGGACATGAACGTAGTATGACAGAGACATCACCGGGGCAAGACCAGGACATAAGCTATTGCTATTGGGAAACAACATCGCGTTCTGCGTTTTCATGAATCAATGAAGAAGTGCTTTTCAACCATTCTTTTCAAATCTTTGCAGCCTTTCTGGCCTCAGCTTAGCTGATGGAGAATGATCTTGACGAATGCAAAGCTTGACTGACTCTACGCACTTACATGATTTACTGCAAATACCTTGAGGGCTGGTTCTGGAAGACAACCACAGGGCAACTTGATGTATATAGGTCTACAGTACCTGCCCTTAAAATCTTGAATCAACGAAAGGCTGTTAGGACTTTTGGGTCAGAAGATCTCTGCCTGTCCTCGATGAAATCGGTGGAAGAGACAAATGGGAGCCCAAGTGTGTCAAGCAGTTGAGAACCAAAATGGAGGTGACCCAAGTCCAATTATACAATGAGGGTCCACCTTCAACAATCAAACCGCTCCGTTTCCAATTCTCAAATGACTCAAATCCCTCACATCCATTTCGTCACCACCCTGAGAAGAGCTTTGCCTTGGATTTGTTCTTGAGACAAGGAAGCAAGTAGGCAGACAAATGGCCACCTGGGACAGGCATCAAATGCAAGACCAAAGTAGACTAAACGCTGGAATCAGGAAATGGTTGAATGCTGTCAAACATTGCAAATATATAGCCGAGATAGCCACCAAGAGAAGACACGCAGGTGCCAACATGGCCGGCCTGGCCTGCCTTGGGTCGCAGACTGGCCAGGTCTAGGACTGCTAACAATTCAGGGAGGGATGAACAATTCGTAGGAATCATTTCAGTCTTTCAGCTAATCAAACGCATTTCCATTGCTCACTGACTATCGCTCTAAGGCTTTAATATGCTTTGACTCAGAACATATCTCCCTCAAGTTTTCACGGTCACAGTTGATTCCTGACCGCAAATGTTGTTGTAACGACTTGCTTCGGCTGAGTTTATGGCATTGGCCCAGTCATTGCGCCACTATCAGGATAGGACGGAAAACTGGAGGCGGGAGCCTCCCAGCCTATAATTGAACCATGAGACGCCGAGGACGAAGAAGATGTTGTCTTTCAATTGGCCATCTTCCCAACATGGCGAACAAATGACTTCTTCAATGGTGCTTGGAATGTCCATCTGTTAGTGCCACAGCTACAAGAATGTACCAAAAGGGAAGCATGAAGATTAGCTCCTTGTGAAGCTTGGGAGTGCTCAGCACAAGGAGAAAGGAGCAGAACGGACCAAACATAATTTGTAATCGCACCATCAAAAGCAGCATTTCCCAACGCTCGCAACCGTCTCATCAAGTAGGTCTAGGGCGCTATCAGAGACATGATATTCCAAAAATGAAATGAAATCTTTCCATACGCACGGAAATGTCGCAAGTCTTTACTCGAAACTGACAAACCACCAAATGGTCTGCGCAGAAGTGCAGAACCCTAGGATCTGTAGGCCTACACAGACTTGGTCTTGTTGCATGTGTTTGTCTATCAGCAAATGCTTCAAAAAGGATCTGAAAATTCGAGGCACTCCTGCGCTTGACGACTCAATGATTTGATCAAATGTTGCGAGAATTATTTAAATCGATGATGTTCCTCTGCTGTAATGCTGAGACCATCAAGATGCAAACTTGCAAGGCATGAATTCCTTCCTAGAAACAGAATAGTGGTTGAGCCTGTTACCCAACTACCCATCTCATGTTCACAGCTTTGAATGTGGGAAAGCCATTCGGGCCACGTACTCCGGATAATCTTCCGGACCCTCCTTCGGAGCAAACAGAAACAAGTACAACTCAGCAGTGGGACTCGACCAAACACATCAAGAATTCCAGAGCACCTGCAAAAAAAAGCGTTATTGAAGCAGCGGCCGTGTAGCTATCGTGCCCTATCCAAACTGCTTGCATACTCACAATATCTCACAATATCTCACAATATCTTGTCCTGCTCTCGCCAACATCGCCGGTATGAGCCGACGGCATTCGCGAGGCGAATTAGCGGGCCAAATCTGTCTTCTCCAGTTCCTGTCACAAAGCTTTAGCAACGAACACTCAAGAAGAGGGGAGCAGCAAGGTTAAAGTCTGATGTTGGGTTTCGAACTCTTGAGCCCCACGTGTCCTTTTAGTACATAGTCCATTCTGTTGATACAGATGTGACAACTAAACACCTCATGGTATGCACAGAGCCGGTCAAAATTCAGGGCCTTTGAACTCAGGTTCCAGTTCAAGGGCAACCATCTGTTCCTGATTTCTAGTGTCAGGCGCGGGCTTGGTATGTGTATAAATTAGCAAGTATTGTATATTCTCCATCGGTTTTTATCGATCTATTGAATTTTGCTGTAGATGGAGAAAAAGAAGAGAGAGAGAGAGAGAGCAAGAGCCATATCGCAGTAAATATTTGAAAAACCCTTTGCTACGTTGTACATGCGTGCCGGCGCATGCCTGTTTCGGCTCCCCCGCGTGGCAGCAGTATGCAGCAGTCATTGCTACAGCAACAGCACAGTTTCAGGGTGTGAAGGACAGCTCACTCCAGAAGCAGTGCTATCTCTTCTTAGTATACACAAGCTAACATATAAACAACCTAGCAAAGCTTAAAAATGCTGCACAAGCTGCAAGCACACAGGCTCAGCAGATAATTCTCGGTGCCAAGATTCTCCCTGGGTCCCAGTTCTGCGTGCCCAACGAACAATGCCCAGCTCGCCATAAGTCTGCAGTGCAGCCTTCAAAGGCTCGGCAGATGCAGCCTCTCAAAGCAAGCAAGTAACAAGGGGATGCAAACAGAATCAAGTTCAAAAGGCAACACGTGCACGCAAAACGAACAGCATCACTATGTCGGTATGTCAAGGTTGTATAGAAGTTATCTTTGCATCTCAACAATGTTTTAAAAGAAACTCGTAAATACCGATGCTTTGCAAAAATGATATCTTTCAAGGGAAGTACAAACGGTGGCGAAGAAAGTTTTCATTTTCCTAGGTTGCTAGCCTTTGCAGTGACTTTGAGAAAGCAGAAAAGATTCTATGATGATCTTCACACAACCTGTACAGTAGTACAGGACCCACAATCATTGACTTGACAGTGGATGGTGCGCAAAAGCTGGGCAGGACAAAATCCATTAAACAAATCCCAAGAGATGCTTCATCTGTCATCTACGAGGTCACGTCCTAGAATAAGGGTTTCTGACGCATGTGCAGGTTGTGAGTGCTGAAAGCTTGCGAAATACAGGGACTTTCAAAAATCAATCATGTTAGTGCGGGTGCTGAACGCCACACCGTCGAAACAGTGTATTTCTCGACAAGTCTCTGTTAACTGCTCTCAGGGTGTCCAAAGTTCAAGGCGTACACTTAAGAATGGCTGCAAAAGCAATAAAGAGGCAATACAAGTGTCTTGGGAGTCATTCTGCAATTCCATCTAAACAGTATCGAAGATATGGCAAACGGTGTGCAAAACGAAAAACAACGAATCGAATCGAAAACAGAATGGAATCCTGGTCAAGTCGTAGTCAAGCAATCATTAATTCCATAGTTAGGACAACCTAGAATTGATATCTTGTGATCATATCTTGGGATCAGTATAGTGTGCATACATCTATGCGTATATATAATATGTACATATTAGAAGAGAAAAGTGGGTGAACATGAGTGAACACAGACTGCAAGCTGTAAGGAAGTTGATATCACGCGTTGCCTCGTCATATTGGACGTGACCGGTGTGGACCAGAGTCTTGGCAAAGCTCTGCATGGCAGCGACTGCCCGCCCTTCTCCAACTATCACAAGGTTATGCCTAAAGATGTAGAGAAGCGATGCCTCAATGTCAAAGATGTGAGAGAAGTCACAACTCAATTTGCAGTCCCTGATCTCAGGAATGAAAATAGCAAACGAAAGGTATGGCAAGATCAGGTAGAACAACAAAAACCATCTACAGGGTCAGAAATAGATATAAAATGATCAAAATAGGAACTCTCGCATCATGCTGCTAAAGGCACCAGTACCAGCCAGTAGCTTTCCTTAGATCTTTGATGGCAAAAGCCCAAACCGTGTCGATTCAATCAATATACCGAATAGACCTTTGAAGGAGTCATTTCTATATTGCACAACTCTGCAAGTGCAGGCCAGACTCTATCAAAGGCCAAACCAAAGAACATAGAAAAGTAAAGTGCTTGTTCCAATGGTCGTAGCCCCCCATCTCCTGTAGTGCTGGAAAATGTTGACAAATGCCAAATCACTTGCACGCCCCTCTACTGCCCTCTGATTAATCACAGAAACGATACTTTTCTGCTTCGCGTCAAGAGAATCATTTCAGAAGTTTCAACCATCTTCGCTTTGTCTGGCCTGGGCTTTGCAATATTGCTCAAGCGAGATAGAACCACCTGGGACCAGACCCAATTGCCCCAGTCTCAGAGTAGAGCATGCCAGCTTGCAATGCCTTGCAACGCCTTAAAATGCCTATCTTCCCAGATTTCCCATCACTCCCCACCTTCTTGACATACTTCCACCACGCCCTCTGAAACCAAGATTTCAAGGGCAGACTCGAAGTTGCGCATCAGTGCCTGGCACTTGACTGAGTGCACAAGATTGTCAGTCTGTGAAGTCTGTGCTGCTGAATCTTACTTGGACTCCTAGTTCTGGCATTGGTTCAGAGATAGCACTCCTTGCACATCCTTACACCAGTTGTATATTTCTGTTAGCGCCCACTATGGGCATCAAATCCATTTCAAGCCATGAATCGTGGGTCAAGCATAGCTACTCACAATCCCATTGCATGCAGCTGATGCAGCCTTTGGTGCTGCAAAGGTGCTATTGAAGCTTCAGATCCCCACTGCTCGGCAGCCACAGATTGGGGCGTCAGCGGCCGGCTGTTTGGTGTTGCTGCACCGGAGAACACAAATTCACCTGAGATTAGTGAAACATATTGCTGCGACAAGAGTGTGCGCTTATTTGGTGGTCAATGAAAGTTTTAACAACGACAAGTTGCGCTTGAGAAGTCGACTGAGAAAGCGAACATCCTGCAAATCAAGTGTTTCAATTTCCATGATAAACAATGACCTTTCAATAGCTCCAGTACAGCCTAAAATGAGTCCTGCATGACACTTGTTCGCTCAAGTTGTCGAACATTAGGTTGCCTATCGCAGGCTGGGGCTTCTTTGGGTCTCTGGGTTTTTCTGCCTCCTCGGAGCTTTTTCCTTTCCTCTTCTCCCTTCTTATTTCTACCAAGTGTTTTGTCAGTTTTGGCACAAAAAGGCCAAAAAGGTAAACAGGAGGGTACGGCGCTGGATTGCAAACCCTTGTGACAACAAAGCTGTGCAGTACGGCGCAAAGCGATCAGGGATGCTGGCGTGTTTGTGTGTGTACCTGCTATCATATTGAATGTATTACAGCCATTCTAAATGTCTGGCTAAATTCGATATGTGTTAGGCCTTTTTAGACCTCATTGGGCAGACCCTCACCCAGTATCTTCCGGAGCAGCACCCTGCCACCACAACCCCAGTGCTAAAACCCAATAAAATTTCAGAGTAGCCCTCTAAACCCTCCAAAACTCTGCAACACGCTCCAAAACCCTCTAAACCGCTGTAAAACCCCTTCCGGAGGTCTCTAAAACCCGAAAACCCTTAAAATTTCTGGTGGCAAGAGGGGAATGAGGATCTAGAGTGTTTTAGAGTCCATCAAGAGATTGTTTAGAGTGGTTTCAGAGCAAACAAGAGAGTTTTAGAGCAGGTAAGAGCGTTTTAGAGTATGTCGAAAACAATCTCTTACAGTATATACCTAAATAATTTTCAGCCTGAGGTGCTGGTCAATTTCTCTATCAATCAGCAGTGCCCGGAAACTTTGTCGTGCGGCTGGCTAGCATGCAAGTTCCTGATAATGATATACCCCAAGCTGTTGTTTCAAAATCGAAATAGTGAACATGTTCATGCAAATTTGGACGCTTCAGTGTGTCTTAAGTCTGATCTAAGTGTGCGACTGTATGTTCGTGTCTGTGTCTGTCCGCGTTAGATTTGGGGGCAAACCAACTTATAACTTCTGCGGCATGCAATTCCAAAGTCTACAGTCTATATAGTCTATAGTAGTCTATGCCCAAAAGAGCCTGTGTCACGTCAACTCTCCCCAAACGGAAGCCCTGAATCCAAGAAATGATATATGCCCCGGCTCAAACAAGAATAGGACAAAAAAAACATAATCCAAGTAATTGATACTATTATCCATAGACCCTTATCTTAATCAGCAAAAGTATTAGCAATTCCTACTTGATGACTCACTTACTCATCTATTGATTAATCTCGTCATTTTTGTCACTTATCTATAACCTTTTTATTGATTCATCTACATATATTTACATGTACATATTTACTCGTTGATTTAGTGACTTATGCATGAAGGCAATTATCTATTCATTGAATTATTCATTTGTTCATTTGTTCATGTATTCATTCATTCACGTGTTTATTTCGTTATTTCTTCATTTACCTATTATTTGCTTATTTACTTCTTTATTTACTTATCTAGCAATCAATCCATTCATTAATTCATTTATCTACTTGTTTACTTGTCTATTGATTTATTCATTGTCTATTGAATTATTTATCATTCACCGGTTTATCTATCTATATCTGTATCATTTATCTATTTACTTTTTCATGTATCTATTGATTTCTTTTTTCATGTATCTATCTGTCCATCTATCCATCTATCTATCTATCTACCTATATATCCATATATCTACCTACCTATCTTATCTATTCAGTTGTCGGGTATAAGCCTTGGCACTATTATGATCGTTTTTTGGGGTGTGATTGTTTTGTTTTGCGTTAGCACTACTAGTGTTGGTATTATTACTAGTAATATCAAAGGCCCGCAGGCTGTCAGAGTGCACGTTTCATTGCTTCACGGAATCGGAAATGTCATAAGTGGTTGTTGGAATAAAATTGAAATTCGACTATGAATCCTTTCATAAGTGACGCTGGGCTTCACGGTTTCAAATCTATAAACAAGCTATTCCTCAAAACGGACTTGCTTCTTTTAAATCATAATGATGAATGATGTCTGAGTTTACTGTCTATGTAGCTTTCTTTCCACAAGCAGTAGCCTCCTTTTCAGAAAGGATCACCGGCGCCCAAATATTGATAGAATCAACAATGCTCCACTGCTCCAGCTGGGAGATCCCGTCTTTCGTGATTGCTTGTCATCATTACTATCATCATGAGAGCAGTTTTGTCATTCCTACATATATATATATATCATATATTATATATACATATCATAATGATGGTCATCATCGTCATCATCCTTATCAATATCATCATTTCTATTTGTTCATCTTTATCATAAATTGTACATGTATATATATATATATATATTCAGTACCGCAAGCTTTTTCATCTTTCTTCCCCCGTCCATTCATTTTCAGACTGCAACATCACCTGCCTCTGCACAGCTCGATGCAGAACTGCTGTAACAATCGCCTGGTGAATAAAAACGTGCACGCAGAGATTCCTGTCGCAAACGGACAATGGATCACCTGCCTGCACCTGGAATAGCCCTTCAGCCAAGCTCACGGTGACAAATAAAATACATTCATGATTCACATGATTCATGATCATTCATGTCCATCCTATTTCCAAGACAACATATTCGCACAGGTCCTGTAATAAGACAGTTCAAAGCTCATTCCTGGCGCAACGCAGTAGACAGGCTCCACAAGGCCTGCAAGCAACTGTGGAAATGAGAGAGAATCATGGAGAATCTTTTTCAGCGTCAACTTTCTTTGGACTTGCAATGAAGATACTGTGTAGAATGTTATGCTGTCTGAACCACTGCACCTGTGAATGTCTGCACAAGGTTTCCAAGCACATCCAACGCGGAATCAACCACTTCAGCTGTTAGCTCTCCAGGAAAATCATAGAAGCGGGACCTGAGCGACCAAGATCTCCCAAGGTCCATCTTTTGCACCAAAAACAGGAGGCACCATGCATGGCCATGTACTCTTTTCAAATAAAGAACATGCTAGCTGCTGGTGAAGCTTTGATAAACCCAGTGCTGCCAAGTTTGCATGTGCCCTCCAGATCGAACAACCTGAAACAGAAAATGGGAAAACGAGGTAAATTCTAGTAAACACAACAACTCACAACAACTTCTCAGATAGTCAAAGTCAAACTGTTCTAAGACTCAAAGCAAGTGATGATGCCTCCCCGCGAAGCCACTCCACTTTGTTGATTAAGGATCTTCTGCCAATACCACGGCCCAACGTGCAGAGGAGAACGGTTCCAACCTCAACAACTCAACAATTGACTTGCCTGCATTTCGCTGGGTCATCACTCAGTAAGATCCATCTGTGACTTTGAGATAAAATGACCTAATTTCGGGTGCGATATGAAATGACTCTGCTGGAGCAGCTCATCCTGGTTCATGCTCCTCAATCCTTTTCTTGCGCTGCGAATTCACATCAGTGTCAGGTCTAAGCCAACTGATTTGTGGCAACACATCTTGGAGCAATGGCAACCAGAGCGAGTCTGGAGTAGTTCAAGCAGTTCCAGAGACAACCTGGTTGCAGGCTCAAGCCTTGACTTTATCTTTCTCAATCACAACAAATTCAGGGAGTGGACGACCTTTTCAGGTCTTTTCAGTTTGAAAGAATGCTCAGAAAGAGGCTCTAGGATGTGTCTGCCTGTCTGCGCAAAGATTCAAAATGAAATGAAATGAAATGAGATGGCACTTGCTTTGTCAGCGGTCTCTATGCCAATCATGCCAGTTGCCAAAAAGCTGGCATAAATTCAGGCGATCAGCGTCATAGCCTTGTCTCAATTGTTTTCCAGATTTTTTCAAGAGCTTCACCAGAACTATAAGCCACAAAACATTGTGCGTTGCCCGAGGCTTCACGCAAGCAAAGTTGAATTGAGAGACGTCTATGGCCAGCCGATCAAAAACACAGTCCAACCTATACACACAAGAAATCAAGGAGTCAGTCCTAGATGCTCAGAGGCATTCCTACTCGCACACAATTTACTACTGGAGCACAAAGCTGCAATTGAATTCCGGAAATGCTCGGCAAAATCCGCAGTGCTGCGCAGTTCTTTGGACACCTGACATTCCAAACAGGTTTGCTCTTTGCAGGGGCAAACACGAAGTGCATTGCCTTTGACGAGAGCTCTGGATAAATTGGTTTGGCTCTGTCTGGATCAAGTAAGGTCAACACGAATCAGCGCGCAGGGCATACAGGCGCGTACATGTATGGGTCATGAGGCTGATGAGCCTTGGATTCGATGAACAAGTCAAAGGGTAGGAATGAATTGTCCTGGTGCAATTTCCGGCGATGAAAACATCACTCAATGCATCAAGAATTACCCAAAACATAAGAATAAGCTCGTGTGCACTAGGTATATTTTGCAGGGCGTAATGTGAGATGTCGTTGACAAGTGACATAGAAGGGTGGCATCTGTTGCATTGGGTACATCTGCGGCTGCATCTGCGGCTGCATCTGCGGCTGCATGTGCAGCTGCGGCTGCTGCTGCGGCTGTGGTTGCATCTGTGGCTGGATCTGCTGCTGCATCATTTGATGCTGCATCATCTGCTGCTGCATCATCTGGTGCTGCATCATCTGATGCATTTGTTGCATGTGTTGCATTTGCTGCATTTGCTGAAAGTGCGGCTCATACCAACAGGGCTGCGCAGGCATTTGAAAACCACCACACCTTGCCCAAATCACGAACTGTCAACACAACACGTCCCGTGACAAAAAATGCTGAAAAACAAGAGTATGAGGCTCCAATTGAGCAAAGAAAGAGGACGGCGGTACTATCAAAAGAAGAATCACTGCAGAGAAGACTAAGCAAGTAAGGCTCCACAGAAACAAGACAGACTGACAAACTGCGTATCCTTTGCAAACACTCTTGCAGAGAGGTGCATTGTCATTGGAGCAATTGGAGCTGGCACTTCCTTAGATGGTGTTCGAGCACATGTCTTCAGGAAAGCTGACAACTCAGAAACTCATTATGTGTCTATCATGGGGTAACCAAATAGTACTGCATATAAACTTGTCCTTATACTCGTAAGTACTCATTTGCCTGGTGATTTGACAGTTCCTCCCTGACAAATGTAGCCCTGAACAATCCAATTCAAGACACTGGGGCCACTGGGGCCACTGGGGCTTGCGCAATCGGAGCCACGCGTTGGAAGTCTTCAGGTCGCTGTGTTGGTGGCGGCGGAACTGCAATGCGTAGGTTTTCACCTGAAAAGTCAACATGTGAAATGTCAACGGCCCAACGGCTTTCAAGGGTAAGGAAAACGGAGTCCAGTAATGTACGTCCTCTTGCTAGCTTGTGCCATCTCAATCCACAAGCACAATGATTTTACACCACTCGATTTGAGATATGCGATGATATGTTTGTTTCTCGCAAGCCAAGTCGTTCACCCTTGATTTTGGCCACAGTCTTCTCGCCAGAGTTGGAGACCAACATAACTTCATAGCGTCCGGTCTTCTCGTCCAAACTCTCAACTTTGCCAGACAAACCATTGAAAGCCTCAGAAATACATTGATACATTCAAAAATATTTCAAAATTACAGTATTCAATGGGACAGGACATCTTGGATTTGATGGATGTCGACAGGCTCTTTTGAGTGAAAAGATCTGAAAAGATCTGAAGAGTATGTATCTGGACAGGTTGGGCAACGTCATGAGCCAAGCGGCGGGGCACTTCATGAGCCCTTCAACAACGACGTCAGATCCGATAGCGAAAATGCCTCGCTGCAATGTGCAAGGCAATTTGTTTCCAGGGAGGCCTTGTTCAGTTGGCTTTGTCGGTCTAAAGACAAGCTGAGTTAGACTCAATAAGAACCCACCTCGTGGGGCTTCCTTCGCAGGTGGAGGCACCGCAACCCTCGGTGGGGCCTCCTCAGTCTTGGTTGAGCCTGGTACACTGAACGGGTCGATAGGTCAACAAACGGACTCTGATTGACTCCGACAGGTCTGGACACGAAGTAAGCATTCAGAACCGAAAAAAAAAAAAACATTTCACTAACATTTCCTGCCTGTATAGCTTGCATCGCTTCCACTCACGCTCCTCACTTCTTCCTGGGAATGTTGGGGTACCATCTGCTTGGCAGCATTGATCTTTGCAGCTCCTGTGCAACCACCCTTTAAGCTGTGGCAAAAGACAGTCATTCATAAAAAGCGCTATCCTGCTGTTTCTACTTCTTCTTCTTCTTCTTCTTCTTCTTCTTCTTCTTCTTCTTCTCTTCTCTCTCTCTCTCTCTCTCTCTCTTCTCTCTTCTCTCTCTCTCTCTCTCTCTCTCTCTCTCTCTCTCTCTCTCTCTACTCTCTCT
>DF239509.1:65871-126271 GCA_000507305.1 Breviolum minutum Mf 1.05b.01
CATATCTTTCTGACATTTCTTCTTCTTCTTCTTCTTCTTTCACATCTCAAAGAATGAATATGAGTGTCCTGGCATCTTCTGCAGGACCTCCTCTTCCCAGCGCTTCCCAAACATACCATGGGGCATTGACTGCACCATGCCTTGGAAGTAGCTTGGACTCCACTAACTTGACATGTCTTGCTCATAGGAATCTCCTCTGAGAACATGCTGTCAAATTCAACTGATTCAAACTCTTGTTCAAACTACTGGTGATTTTGATGACACGTCTCCCAATTCAGAGACGTTCCCTGTTGTGTCTCTGTTTCAGGGATGCCTTACGGCTTCTTCCTGTTTGCAAACAAAGTGCGTCCACCAACAAAGTCAGAATCCTCCTCCACATGGATGAAGGTGTTTTTGATCTGGATCCGCTCTGAAAGCACCGATCCAAAGTTCACCTCCCGACCGAGTGCAGCCAGGCAAATGAGACTATTGATGTTGACTTACAGTATCTACAAATTTACACACTGCAGTCAGTGGTCACACTGACAGTGATTCTAATCAAATGAAGTTTCATACTCATATCCCAAAGCTTTCTTTATCTATAAAAACTGCAATGTCGGGGGCAGCCACCACCTGGAGTATATACAGCATTACAGTGCTATGTCAATATTCTGTGCTTCGCATCTGCTGGATATCCCTCGCGAACCTCATGCAGGGATGTATTTGCCGGGCTGGGTGTGTCAACTTCGGAAGCAGTTGTGGATTGTTCCGAGCCAGTCCTTGTCAAGCCTGCGCAAGGTTCTGAGATTAGAGGCGCTGGCAATGTCTCCAACAGCCAGAGTGAAGGTTTCATCCGCTCCAACTATTTCCAATGGTTCATGCAAAGCCAACTTGCACTAAATCCCTCCGCCTGTTGGAGCAGCTCCATTTTGTTTCTTGAAGAGATGAAGCCGGCGTTCTTCGCCAAAGCCATAGCTCTCACACTTTATTTCCTTGCGCGCGTTGGCCACCCGCTTTTTGAGGCGTTCAAGCTGCTTGGGGACTCGTGGAACCTCCTCTTGCCTTTCCGTTGCATGCGAGCTACTGACAACATTATCAACACGTGACACATTATAGATTCATCTATTGCATTTCAAGCAGCATTGATATATGTATTCGATACAATATCATGGTGATATATTCTGTAGCGTATCTAGTTAATTATTGTAGATACCGGCTATATAATTGTGCTATATCAGCAAATATATCAGTGCTGCATAATGACGAAATGATCGACTTCTTGGAAGTCAGTACCTCAAATGAATATGGGATTGATCTCCATCTTGTAAGATTAGTAGGAAACGTGTTAGTGCCTCAAATTGAACAACTCCCCAAATGCAGCCAAGGCACGGGATACTGCTCCGCAAACCTGGCAGGAGGCAAATCATTTCAGCACGGTCAGCTTCCGCTAGCAAGGAACTTTCATCTTTCTTGGTTTTTGCCTTTCAAATTTCAAACAACTCTTCTGATGGCTTCATCCCTTCTCCCTTTCTTTTCGTGTCCAGCCTCTTGGCTTCTTTCCTCTGCTCCGTACTCATCGGGGGCAGGGTAAGCTCAGTCCGTGTCTCATCAGCCAGGAAGTCTGCAAATGAGACTCCCAAATTGAATGGCTTGCCGGTCGAGACCTGCATTCGCATTGACTTTCGTTCTCAACAACTCTACGTGTGAGGCGCTTTAACCCAACGCCAAACCTTGACTACAAGATCTGCAGCGAAGCGTTTGTATCTTGCTACTTGAATGCAGCCAGGCATCGACGCAATTGTCTCCCACTTGAGGCACGGTCATTGATTGAATCTTCAGGAATTCTTGGTGTCACTTGGCGTGCTGAGTGCTGGTTCACTGAAGCTCCCTTGAGCCCACAAGTAACATGATGTCCCACGGAATCTGCAGACTGTCAAGGGATTTTCAATCACTTACAACTGGCCAGCCTTACCAATCAAAACTCAATCATGCATGGGTTCAAGATGTTTCAAGCATTTAACACTTGCTGATCAAAATATTGAGGGACCGACCAAAGCTGTCGGGGTGACACTCGAGACGCGATTGATCTCTTCAAACACATGGTACGCTAATGCCTAGACAAGGTGAGAATCCTAGCTCTCAGAATGGCTCTGTTCGGAACGTTTAAGTTTGAAGTCCCAGATGATTACAAGTGATTTATGTTTCGAAGCTAAGCCAGCAGAATGCGAGACCAACATCGACCTACCAAAAAAAGAAAAGTGGTCACCTTATCCAATGAGTGTCCAGAGGCTTACCCTTGCAGCAAAAGTTTCACTTGGGCACACAGTGGCGCCGTGAGAATTTTCAAGAGCACAAAGTCAAAGCACGCCTTCAACAAGATGCCCTTCTCCGCTGCAGAGCTTCGAGGATCGAAATTTGCCCTGAGAGAGGGCTGCCTCTGCAAGGCAATGTAGTTCACGATGTAGCCTTACACAAGGGACTGGCTGACTGGCTCTTCCCCAGAGCATATCGGATGAGAATCTGGAGGGTACCAACAATGCCTAGCCCAAGCTTCCCAGAACCACGACAAGCAGCTTTTGGCACTAAATCCAGGAGCGAATCGCACATGTATATTTCCTCAGATGAAAGACGTGAATTAACAGTATCCACACCACTCAGTAACAGAAACAGGACGCAAGCGAGAAGTCGCGCAAATCATGTTGCAAAGTATCCATAGCGGGAGCGAGGCATTGCCAACAGGTGCTTTCCTTGTCCCAGAACACCGATCAGGCTCTCCTGCACTTGCAACGTGCAACGACTCACAAAACATGCATCGCAGAGGTCTTTTGATTTAACTCTTTAGGGCACGAAAAGAGGAGCTGTACCAGCTGTCCATTGAAACTCTTGGACTTGCAGTGCACTCAGCCCTGGCCTTTCGCTTTGCACTTCCCAACAACTCACGCACGTAGCTCTCAGTTTCCATCACCTCACTTGCTCTATTGCTTACAATCAAACTTTGCAATGGACGGCAATGCTCTGCGATGCTGCGTTCACAAACGATTGTGATGCAAGATCCGGTGTAGCGAAGACGTGGGCTGTTTGCAAATCTGAAAGTGCTGAAATCTTGGCTTCATGCATCAAGCAGACTGTACCCCGAATTCTTGAAGTCTCCCCCAAATACGGTAATTCTGTCTTTGCAAACAAAGGTCCCCATCATAGTAGCTCGAAACCGGCACAATGTAGGCATCTTCGACCACTTCGTTAAGAATGGGATCCACTATCATGCCCAGCAGGCCGATCTTGGGTTGCAACCTGAATTCAAGATGTGACGGACTAGACTGGGCATCAGCAAACGCCATACTGTTTGCAATTGTTGCTAACTGCTACCTCAAAGTTCTTTTCGAGTTGCAGCTTGCCGCTGCGGCTGCGGCCACCCTCGGAAAAGAACTTTACGTTGGCTCCACGACGAAGGAGGCCCTCTAAGTACCTCGGAGCACTGAACGCTATCGCCACAGTCAGAAGCAAACACCGCACTCGAAAAGCCGATCCCTCGATTCCAAAAACGCAAAGTTTAAAAAGTCCTGACAAAGCTTGGAAAGGAAGTTGGAAGGCTTGGGGATGAGACTGAGGCGCTCTCAAATTAAGGTGTCTTTGGAAATTTCTTTTTTAGGGTCTTACGGTTGGATGCAGCCTCACTTGCGCCCACCAAAACGACTCACTCGCGCCCAAATTTATGTATACCAATCTTCATGTACATAAGCAACCCCTTTAGACTTTAACTTTGGGGACATGGGGGAGACTTGGGGTTGGGGACTTGGGGACCAAGAGAAGGAGGTTGGCTGTCTTCACCTTGTTCAAGGACGTTCTCAAAGTTTTAGAGTGAGATACCTCAAACAAAAATAAATAAATAAATACATAAATAAATATATACATAAATAAATATATACATAAACAAATAAATAAATAAATAAATAAATAAATGAATAAATAGATAAGTATCTATACATATATATGTGGGAACCATGACAAACCTATGTGTGATGCTTCTAATTTGCTGCTGTTGGACATGCTACTGTTCTCATAAAGTGCTGGGCTGTTTCCCTCAGCCTGGCCATGAAAATGAATAGAAAGGGGCTGCACGGGCCATGCGAGACAAATCTGCCGGCACAAGTGAGGCCGCATCCCTCACGGTTTGGCTGGTAGTCTAAGGGGTTGAATTTATACTAGCAATCGTCATGAGGGTTCCAGGTCAGATTCACTGTTGCAAAATGCATGTGTCAGCACAAAGTTAAGCTCCAGGAGGGGATTTGAGCTTCAGGCTTCAGGTGGTGGTCTTTACAACTCTAGATGCTATGTGTATGGATCTATAAATACCAGTAGTACCGCACAAGGCGGTGGCGGAAGTTTCAAGAATAGGAAACCTATAGAAGAGATTGGTTGCTGGAATCACGGATGACAAAGAAAAAACCCTGACTAACTGTCCACCTGTGTAATTGACTGACTAACTACTTCACTAACTGACTAACTGATTATCTGACTAATTGACTAACTAGCTAACTAACTGACTCACTGACTGATTGACTGACTAACTGACTAACTAACTAGCTAACTGACTAACTGAGTAATTGATTGATTGATGGCGTGCTTGCTTGAATGAATGACCGAACGAACGAACGAATGAATGAATGATTGATTGATTGATTGATTGACTAACTGATTAACTGACTAATTGACTTACTGACAAATTGATGAAATAATTGATTGATTGACTATCGGACTAACTGACGAATTGACTAACTGACTAACTCATTGATTGATTTACTGACTAACGGTGACTAACGGACTAATTGACTAACTGACTAATTGACTACCTGACTACTTGACTAACTGACTGATTGATTGACTGACTAACTTACTGACTGACTAATTTTTCGACATCTGAGCTTCAAAAAGTGGTCCGAACCCCTCAATTTTTAACATTTTGACTTGCAAATGTGCTTCGCGCCACAGCCGCGTGCCATTTTTCGACATCGCAACTTCAAAAATCGGTCCGCGCGTGTGGTGCTTTGTACATTTTGACTTGAAAATGTGCTTCGCGCTACAGCGTGCCATTTTTCCTTCATAGTTTAGCAAACGTCAGCCCCCTTCCCCTCAAATTATGTGAGATCAGGTCGCCTGAAAATTGGCAGGGGATGAGGCAAGACTATATACTCCGCAGAAGGCAATCAAATGGTATATGGTCAGGCAGGTGGTTATGGCTGTCGGCTGATTGAAGTGATCCTAGAGGTAAGATAAAAGAAACGAGCCAAAAATTGAGGGTCAAAAAGACGTGTACCTGAAAACAATTGGATGGCAAGGCACACAGACACCACTGCAGAATACAATTCGCTTTCTTCACCACTGAAGCTCCTGGAGTCTAATCAATCCAGCGTGTCGAGTGAAACCCTTTAACCGACCCTCATATTTGCCAAAATTAAGCTGCAGCAATGGTATTCACAATCATCGCTTGTCTGTTACTGTACAACTTTGAATCCAAGGTAGAGAGCACATGGTAAACTTTTCGAAGTTCATTTTAAATCTAATCTTTCTGCCCCAGATGCTACATTCCTCGAACCACTCTTGAAGGGTCCTGCGGATGTAGAAAGCTCCATTTCGACCTGGGTGTGCCATCAAAAATGCTGTCTTGTTCCGCCAAAGGAAGCATCGCGTATTAGTGGCTTGGGAAAAAACTGAGAAGAATTGCTGTGCTAAGCTGTGACTTTTTCAGCCCACACTGTGTAGCAGATCAAATTAAATGTGCTCACATTCGAATGTCCAAGGAATGGGGGCTGTTGTGGCGTCTTGTAAGCAGCATGCTGATCAAAAAATCATACGCTTAGTTGGGACAGCTCAGCTCAGCACGAAGCAACCTCATCTCTGTTCACAGCAGGTTGCACAAAATTACTACGAAAATCGAACTGAAAAGTGAAAAGCTTCAGCTACCTCATCAACGTACGCATGATTATTCTGTGTGTCTCTGTGTGTCTCACCTGATTGACATTGCTGTTTGCATCCAAAGAACGAACCAACCATCGGCAGATTCAAATTTTCACCCGCAGCGATTGCAGGAGCACCCAATCCCAAGTTCCAAAGCGAGAACCTGTCAATGTATGGGAGGGTTTTAGATCGTTTAGACCAAAGGACAAGTCTCCAAGTTGGTAGTAGTGGTAGTGGTAGTGGTAGTGGTAGTGGTAGTGGTAGTGGTAGTGGTAGTGGTAGTGGTAGTGGTAGTGGTAGTGGTAGTGGTAGTGGTAGTGGTAGTGGTAGTGGTAGTGGTAGTGGTAAGTGGTAGTGGTAGTGGTAGTGGTAAGTGGTAAGTGGTAGTGGTAAGTGGTAAGTGGTAAGTGGTAAGTGGTAAGTGGTAAGTNGTGAGTGGTAGTGGTAGTGGTAGTCGTAGTGGTAGTGGTAGTGGTAGTGGTAGTGGTAGTGGTAGTGGTAGTGGTAGTGGTAGTGGTAGTGGTAGTGGTAGTGGTAGTGGTAGTGGTAGTAGTAGCAGTAGCAGTAGCAGTAGCAGTAGCAGTAGCAGTAGCAGTAGTAGGAGGAGGAGGAAAAAGACTGGTAGTGGTAGTAGTGGTAGTAGTAGTAGTAGTAGAAGTAGAAGTAGAAGTAGAAGTAGAAGTAGAAGTAGAAGTAGAAGTAGAAGTAGAAGTAGAAGTAGAAGTAGAAGTAGTAGTAGTAGTAGTAGTAGTAGTAGTGATAGTAGTAGTTGTAGGTAGTAGTAGTCGTCGTCGTCGTCGTAGTCGTAGTCGTAGTCGTAGTCGTAGTAAGTCGTAGTCGTAGTCGTAGTAAGTCGTAGTAAGTCGTAGTAGTAGTAGTAGTAGTAGTAGTAGTAGATCTGTTTGGAGTCTCTGCTGGTGTACTGTCTTCCGAGTCCTTTCTGATTCTTTGCCAAGAAGCTGCAAAACGAGGTAGTCGATGTGGCTCTTGTGACCTTATTTCTGAAAGGATCTGAAAGGTCAAATTTTTTGTGGGCAAAAAAAGCTCAAGTGTAGACATTTGACTGCCCGAGATGCTGGGTAAATATACTATGCTCCGTCCTTCTTCTCGAGCTTGGTGGCTCAATGCTGCTAAGGCAATCAGCTGCTCCCGCTCGAAGATCAACTTGGATTGCCAAAATGCTTATCCGAGTCTCTGGTGAATCTAGTTTCGATGGCGACTTCACTATCAGAGTCAGATATCACTTCATATATCACAGAGTGTCAATTTCAACTGGCATTCATTAAACGTGGTTTGCCTTGCACTCTAAGGGCACTGCTCCAGAGTACAAGCGTTCGAACATGAAGCGCGCTAGCGCAGATGTAAAGTGCGCAACCCTGCAACATGAACGTAAAAATGCAAACCACGGGAACGGAGAGGTATTCAGTATGTTCATCAAATACACTTCGCAATGGCTCCATCCTGAGACATGCTTGCCTGCGGTTGCCTGCACCTATGCATTGTATACACCTTGTATTCTGCATGTACATTGCATCTGTCCAAAAACCTAATCACCTACTGTTGATGGACAAAATCCTGCACCACCAAGGATGATGATTATCCCATTATTTATAGGGTTTTAACCATCCCAGGTGGTGCAGGATTTTGTCCATCAACAGTAGCTTGACAGTCTGAAGCCTAGAAAGCACAATCCGGCGCACTGCTTAAGCAAATGCGACCAGATGGCTGGGAAACCCTTTTGAAAGACTTGAAGTGTTTTTTCTACGGAGCTCTTGCTTCAATGACACGTAATTCAGTACCAAATGCACAGCCCCTTCAGAATTACCTGGCCCTGCACTCAGAAATTTTGCCAACAATGTGCACAAGTTCCCATGCATTCAAAACATGTGTTGTTCTTGAGCTGATGTTACAAGAAAATGATGAAATATCATTTAAATCCTTTCCAGTCTGTAGCTCTCGACAAGTTTAGGGGAAAAATCCAAAGCAGGAACACGCTAGCAACTCCCCAGGTTACATCAAGTTTTCACATACAGTGCCATTGTATTTGATTCCTCTTGAAGCAGTTGCCTCGTCTCTACAGAAGCTGCAAGCTCATCTGCAAGCACTACTGCCCGCTTTCGCATTGCCGAAACGGCGCGATGCCCACCTACAAGGCAACCGGTCCAACCACGAATTGTAAGAATCTTGAAGAGGTGTCTTGAATTTATGGAAGACTCTATCAGCTGCTGAGAATCCAGTCAAGCACTGCTTCTCCACAACACTTTTCCTACACCACACTTTTCTGAACCACTTCTAACACTTTCTATCACTCCTCTCCGACCCACACTCTTGGAAGCTTCTCAGGACCTTTGGAACCAAATCTCTTCTCTTCTCCAAACATTTCCACGCAACACTGTACTCTAGCAGCTATACCACTCTAGCTCTCTGTGGGACTTCACAACCCTGGACCCCCATTCAAAAGGCATCGTACTACTCATTCTTTTACAAAAATAGAAACAATCAACACAGGAGAATGACTGATCAATCCCCTCAGAGACCTGCTTGTGTCGCAGGTTGAATTCGGTTTCATGAAAACCACGACCACCAAGTCATCTGCATTTGAAACATCCATATATATCATATGATACATCATAAATACCTTACAGACGCTTGATGAATTGTTTGGAGCCGTTTCTGTTCGGAAACGATCGAGCATTTGTCGGAGTGCAGTCTGCCCCAAACCACCAAGGCAGACCAGACCATCCATACAGGTCCATACCATTTAATTGAGAATGAGCGGAAGCTAGATGTCACTGTCCCAGAAAAGCTAGGAATGCAGAGACGAGGATGTCGCCAAAGCGTCTTCCAAAGCAATGCTGTCTTCTTGGTTCTGTTTTAGTCAAAACAAGAAAAAGGCCTCTTGCCATCAGCAAGGACTTATTGAAAATATGACTGTTGAAGTCACCTTCCAACTAGTTGCTAACCAGTTGGAGATGCCTTTTGGGGAGGTAGGCCTTGAACTCAAGTTTGATTACGGTTGATTATGTGGTGGGTTTCCAAGTGATCTCATCTTCATGAACCAGTTCCGCGGGTCATGAGTCTTTTCCGAAATGTTTTTCCCAATCATTTGGGTGCAAAGGGAAGTGGCCAAGAGAGTACAAACCTATCGCAGGTCAGGGGGTCAAGCCTCGAGCAGCCTGCGCATTGCACAAAGCCTTGATTCTCGGATGCTCAACAATATCCTGGCAGCGCAAGCATCTGAAAACAAAGGAAAGTAGGGGTTGGGTCGGTAGGGTCTGGCTTCCATCGTGTTACAGCATTTCCAAATGCAATGATTTCAAGATGTTCCAGTCGTCAAAGGATTGCTGCATCAAACGAGGCATCGGGACCTTCCGTGCTGCAGCCCAGTCAACTTGAAAGCAAGGGTCACCACTCCTACAAGCTCGAAGGCTGCAGCTTTAAAAAAAAGTGCAAACAAAAAGGCAAGCAAGCAGAGTCAGACCCTCCACGAACTCCAGCTTCATGCCAAAATGCTTCCACTTCTGCCTCATGGCACACCGCATGGCAGCATCGCTCATGCTTTTCAAAGTGAATCGAATGGAGTCGAGGTGGGTCCAGTAAGAAAGCAATGTGAGAAAGTGCCACCTTGTCAAGCACATTGAGGTAGTGGTCTCCGGAAACCTGCAAACTTTAGCAGAAAGCTGTGCCTTCGTTCGCTAAAGCATAGTACATCATACAAGTAGTACAGAATCTGTTCCACTTGAGCCTCAGGAATCTCAGTATCGACTCCTGACTCCATGGCAGTTTCGATGTTCGACATTGACTCCCATACAACAACATCATAGGCTTCCAAGGCTGCAGCCACTGCTGGAAGCTGCCATGACTTTTCTGGCAACTTGACTATGCTTTTCCAAACAAAAGATCCTGAATCCCTTCCAAATGCCAAACATGCAACTCCGTGGGACTTCTCGGTAGTTTGGTTCGTACAAAAACCATCAAAAACCCATACAATAAGCTGATGCACATGGCGCAGCATGCTTGACTCTCCCTGGTCCCCGCGCAGTCACCACTGTGAGCATGAAAGCTGCAAAAGGCTCTCTGGCGCATTGGTGTATTTTTTATCGGTTGACTGTTGACTTGATGAAGGCCCAATACAAAGAGCCGGTGATACTGAGACTGAAAGTGAAACAAATCCACTTCTGCTGCTCTCTAAGAAAACTTAAATCTCAAGATCAGGCATCAATCATCGCAGGTACTGAAATGCGCAAGCTCTACTTCAGGCCCCTTTCCTCTGCACCAAGCTGATCGTGGTTTCAACTGCTCGCGGCCACGTGCCGAAGCTCTCAAAGCTACTCAAGCAATTGTGAATCGGGAGCTGCACAGTATCATAGCTGTGCTTCACTGGCACTTACTTGGCAACTGAGAAAACTGTTGCCTTCATTTCATCCTGGCGAGGCAGAGTCCAGAGACAAGTTATAAGCATTTTATACAATATATATGTAAATTATACATATATTTATATGTATTTACTGTATACAATGTATGTTTACTGTATCCAATATAATATATACAGTATATATACATTGGAATCATGATTCAAGTGTCTTAATCATCTTGCGAATCCCCACAAGCATACTCGTACCAGAGCCTCAAATGACAATTGGTTGCGGTTCGCACGCCCAGTGACCAGGATCCTGGCGTGTGCAATTGTGCAGCCTACGGGTTACTGTCATGATTTAGCTGGATGCATCAAGGCAGGACTGGTGCGCTGGTTGTCATCATCTTTGTTGATGGCTGCCCACACCTTCACAAAGCGATGAAGGAGGACAAAATAGCGCAGACTCAGGCTGCTAAGAATTGTGTTGGTGCAGTGCACGTTTGTAGGTCTAGTCTTGGCATCATTTCCACTGCCTGCACGAACGGGAGCACGCTTAGCAATGTCGCTGGCATCAAGAGGGCGTAACCTGAGATCCATCCGAACTTCTTAAATCCTAACATCCAATTTTGCTCATCCGTTTCGCAAGCCATCAGTTGCAACCATGCGGCCAGCGTAGACGAAGGGTACGCCCGGATCGTTTTTGACCTCCAAGAGAGACAACATTTCAGCAGCCCTGGCCCTAGTCTTATCTTCTGATATTTTTTCTTTCTCAAGCACTTCCAAAGCTCCCGACAATGAGACCAGTCGCACCAACAACTCTGTCCAACTTAAGCTTGTTGTCGCCCTCCACTGTGATCTCCTGAATGGAACCCCTGTGCTGCGCAAAGCCTTTCTTGATCATTCTTGTATACAGTGGGCAATTTTGAATTCGAACCTGACCGAACTGGATGGGCATCCCTTCTAGGGATTCTTCAACCTGCACAGTTTAACATGAACAAAAGAAGCTGCCTGAAGATTCCTCTAACTGAATACATAGGAATCATATGAGTCAAATCAAGTCTTTCCCATGGTGTACTGGCAAACGCCTTGGCCAGTGGAGACCGAAGGACTCCAGCAAGGGTTTGATCAGAACCGTAGACCTTTCAAGACACTAAGCGTCAGCCTTCGCATACTCAAGTGCCTAGCGACACTGGAAAGCCTGGACGTTGCGCATATTGTTGATGATGAAAACGATGCCTTAAGTCGCGTCGATGCTTGCTTGATCGGGGGACCCGTGTACATATGTACTAAATCCACAGCCAAGTCAATCAAGAAAATGAGTGTCAAACCCTCTTTGGGCTTTGAAATCTGCTTCACCGTCGATGGATCCTGGAAAGCACATTGACATTGATATATAATCACTCGTATTGCGGCGATGGGCCAGAAGTGTTCTTCTGAAGCTGGCAACAAGACACACATCTCCTTGGCAGTCACCAACTCGAGCGGTAGGAATGCCGCCCACCTTTCCAATTCAAATTCTATACTTAAATCAGAATTGTGCAACAGCTGTTCTCAGCAAATTGCAAAAACTTTCAGGGAACATGTTCCAAAAACAAGCCCGGAGTACGAACGTTCTCCTCCATCTGCCGGCAAAGCTTTGCAAGGAACAACAACGGGAAATCCGTTCACAAACCTGGCTCTTCAAGAATGCCCCCCGCAAGACAAACGAAATCAGAGTAACTTTCCCTTTTTCCATCCTTTCCGTTGCTTCATTCTGTTGGTCTTTCCCATCCTTCAACAAAGCAAGGCGCACATCTGCAACCTGTCGATCCCCCAGTCTGCCTGGTAGATCCTGGAGTTGAGGAAGTCCACACAGTGGAGCATGAGCGAAGCCCCAAGCAAAAAGATACAAACATAGAAATCTATGGACATGAAAAATAAAAACTGGTGTCAAGCACATCGCCAATGAGTGTTTTTGATTATGTATGTATTTTGGATATCATTTATTATAGATCAAACAAGTAAAGCAAGCATGGATGTCATCTGCAGGGCAAGTCTTCACCGAATTCAAACATGCCGGGAAAGCGTTGCTCCGCCGTAGCGCAATGGCTTGTTTACATAGATTTCATCACCTGACGAAGAGTCCACGAGAGACTCAGCAGGAATGACAATATGAGAGTGTACGTCCGGTTCAGTGCATATCATATCTTCTAGTCAAGGAACTGTACACTTCTTTTTGCGTGTTCTCGTCCTCTATCGCAAGCTTGGAATAGAACTGGTCGATGTTGCCATCATCTTTGTACCTGAAAGTATTGTATATAGTCAACTACCAATGGGAACGAATGCAGTACAACGTATCCAACCCTCTGTGCAGTCTAGCCACTCAATCCGAAAGTCGTCCACCCTGACAAAAACGGAGTCCAGCAGTCCTTTGTTAGGACTCAGGACAGCCAGGGGGCCTTTGATTCGACGACCAGCATCTAACACCTTGCCAATGTCAGCGTAGCCTCCGTCTCCCACAAGCACTTCGCTCGATGATCCAAACACCAACCCCACCGTGTTTCCCAACAAAGTAAGCAAAAGGGCAAGGTGGACTGCCATCGGAGCAAATTTTCCCAACAGACCGCGAGATGCTGCCAATTGGGTGGGATTTGCTTCATCGTCCGCACGCACAATGAAGCCTCGGCTCTTCAATTCTGTCCGAAGCTGCTGCAGTCGCTCTGCTGATGCTGGGACCTCTTTGTCTGGAACCACCGGACAGTTCATACGCATCAAAAAAGTACCTCTTCTTTTCATTGCGGCAGACGAATGAAAGGTAAATCTCTGTGCCCTTTTTGCTAAAGGTAGTTGCGTTGTTCCGGTGCACGCGATAAGGGATGCAGCGAGCCATGCAAGCAAACCCAAGAAAAGCGGGCAACTGTACATATGATCAAAACCAAGCATTAAAATAATCCCTGACGAATCAGGATATTTTTGGGCATAGAAGGCAGGCGATTCGCCTTGCTCGATCAATGTGCCTAGGGCAGAAAGCCCTGCAACAACGAACATTTGAACAAGAGATGCTGCAAAACTGGCCCAAGCTCCGCTACCTAAGATTGGCTTCAGTGGTGTTGGCAAGTCCAAGCTTAGAAGCCACTCTTCAACGGCATTGCTGGGGGTTTCTGAATCACCTGGTTTCGCCAGTGTGCCTTGCCGGGCGATTTGGCTTCGGATGCATGGACGCTTCCTTGCCCTCCAAGAAGTCACCATCAAACATGCAGCACTTGCGACAGAGATGGGCATGATGCGAGACTGAATGCTTTGGCTTTGACTGCTTTGGCTTTGGCTGCTGGTACTTCCACCCACAAGGATGCTGGGCACAGCAGCTACTGGAGCAGCATGAAGCAGTGGGGCATCTTGAGTCCGTATCACCTGGGGTCGCAGCGGCAGGCTCGCCATGCTGAACATGCTTGTCGATCTTATAACAAATGCTGCCAATCATACTTCCTTGCGAATCAGAACATGAAATGCGGATCTTTGTTTGTATACTAGTTTTTGTCGCAGGATGGTGTTTGGATTTTTTGTTCTGGCTCCACAGAAATCCTTGAGCAAGGCTTGAGGCAGGCAAGCTTTCAAACATCTGCTGTCTCCACTCCGCATTTAGAGAGAGAGAGAGAGAATAAGATTCCACATGGCCCTTTCGTATGACACAGTATGCAAACATGTTTGTTGTTCCTTTCCTTGCATACGACCAATCTTTGCGGCTTGATTGCCATGGTCTCTAAGGGGCAATTAGACAAATCGAATGCAGCTCTGCTGCTCGTCTTGCAAAACGGCCATCTCTATCTACTTGACCTGCTGTGAGTGTTGAAGTACAGTGCTCAGAGCACAAACACTATCGCAGCAGTTTTGTCGCTAATGTACTGGTCCATTTCTGGCTCCCACTCAAGAATCAGTCATGTGTGTTTGTGTTGAACAAGATTGCTTGATGTAGCATTCATCGAAGGGATCAAAACTTAGACATGAGACATTGCCCCATCTTGCAATGTCATCAGGTGATCTTGCGCAAGCCCCTCAGATTGGAGCTTGCAGCAGTCACGTTACACCTCAGGAGCCAAACACATGTACCAAACCTTGGGGGAAATTTGATTTCGGCGTCACCTACTTTTTGGCTTAGGTTCCATCAACCACTCTGCAACCCTGCTAGACGAATTTACGACAGCAGTGCAGAATCACTGTGCTTCAGCCACATGTGGACCAGGGTCTGTGCACTCTGCTCTTTGCATGCGCCTTCATGTTACCTTTCTCTTAAGAAAGAAATAATCAATCCAAGAATACAGTATTACGTTCGCGTATCAGGAACTACCTGAGTGTACCTGTAGGAGGGCACCCTTAATCAACTGCAATGTACAGGGTCTATATTATCCCTTCATGAGGACTTTACGCTATGAACCCTTCGGAAGTACAAGGGAAAAGAGGGAAAAGGTATGGGGTAGCCGCGGGTAGCCTCCCAGAAATACTTCCAGCTGGTCTGTGATTGTATACTATGTATATAAGCATTGTATGTCTTTTCTTATGATATATAGATATATCAATGCCATTAATATCAGCAAATGCAGCCCACTCATGTCAAAGGAGCAGGTATGGATCTTTGTCCAGGCAGCTTTGAGTCTTGAGTTTCTGGCTGGATCTACACAAAATCCAAATGCACTGGATTGATGCGCAGTCGCACTGGTCCTTAGCAAGGCAACATTTTCGAGAACCTTCACACAATGCTACACATTTCACACATTGCTACACCCTAAGATGGCAGCCAGTGACATCTTGAATCCTTAGGGGCACTGGCTCGTTTAGCATTGACACTAAAGCTTCCACCTGTAACAGTTGCACTGGAAACATCCAAGCGATGAATCAGCGATGAAGACTGTTTCCGAGTTTTGCCGAGGAAGCAGCTGGACAACAACACAACCAGTTCCATCGTTCTCCATCTCTACAATGCCAACCTGCGATACAGGCTACACAAGCGTGTAGGTTTATGCGCTGGACAAAATGCTTTCAAGGGATTCAAGCAAGCAAGCAACCAGCGAGCGAGCGATCAAGCAAAACAGAAAGAACAGGGGTGAACAAAAGCTGTGGGCACTCCAAATTATTCTGGAGAATCGCAGAGCCAATTCAGCAAACCGAACCTATCATGCCCCTATCATGAGGCGGAAGAATTAGCGGTATCGTCATGGTGAGATTCCCGTGAGTTTGAATGGCAGTCTTGATGATCATGATGCTGATGCAGATAAGTGCGATTGTTGTTGGTCCTGGTGCTTCACATCGTGATCAGGATGATGAGGAGGAGGAGGAGGAGGAGGACGGGGATGAAATTAGAATCAAGTCACTGGGCGGGGAGGCAGGGAATTTCACAATACAATGCATATGATAAACCACATTTTAGACTTTATTCATTTGTATGTTTGCATTGTTTGCGAAAAATCCATAAGAACAACAAAATGTCTACCCTGCAAAAAAAAATGTGTATGGACTGTCAGACCTCAAGCTGGTCTGCACGGTATCTAAGAATGCTTAGTTTCATGTATATGCATTTCCCTCTAGTGAAAAAGCAGAGTGTAAAGAATGGAGAAAATCTTTGCCGTGTTCATTGACAAATCTTTTCAATAGGTATGTTTATTTTATCATAATTTCATAATATACCGTACCAGTACCTTCTTCAAACGAAAAATATTGTAAGAGATAAAGCAAGTCTTTATCATATTTATTGGCAAAGTGTTCAATAAGGATGGTAGTTTGGTTTCTCTCCTCGCAGGTAGATTGAAAGAGATAAAGCAGCTTTCAGGCGTTTTCCATATTTAAAGCTTTCAATACGAGTACATAGCCATTTCTTATTTCAAAAAGCCTAGTATTTTTTCTTCGTACAATAAGATCACCTAAATGAGCAGTAAGAGCAAAGTAGCTTGGAAGAGATAAAGCAGATAGTTCCCGTGTACATTCACAATCATTTTCAATACAACCGAAATATTCTTATTGGTATTGACACTACAAGCATTTGATTGTAAGGATCAAAAGTCTCCTTTTCATTGAGAAAAATAATTTAGAAGTCGTCTATATATAAGCATTATCGATATCCCCTTTGGCATAAAAGAATACTAACATTTTCCAGTATACTTTGTATACACAACTCTTTGCCTTTGTCACTTTTTTTCAACATGCCAAAGAAAAAAACAGATATTGGACTGATTTGGAACTCTTGAGCTTTTGCAAAATTTGGCAGGGACACAAAATTTACAAGGGAGATGATTTGATCAGACTTTTGGAAGCTGCGGCAAACAAAGTTTGCTAAGAGTTGAGTTTGGAATATTGAATTGCACGCTTCTGATCTTCAATTCGTCAAGACCCACCACCGTAATCTTTCATGACAAGTATGACCCTATGAGGGCAGGTAGCTGTATTCTGTTACCAGTAGCTAGAAATAAAAAGGCAAGTTTGTATGATGAGCAAATATTGACATACCACTGCCAGCCTGCGCTGGAGGACAAGCTCACTGTGACCACTTCTATAGTAAAATGGTGACAAGGGAGCAAAAGGGTGCAAGCAGTGACAGAGCAGCGGCACCCAGAAAAGGAAAAAACAACTGCTCTGCGACGCCAATGTAACAAGCCTTGCCGCCCTGCGACGCCAATGATGGCTTTACTCGCACGCGATCCCCAGGCCTCAATCATACTCAGTGCAGTTGGAGTGAAGCTGCGTTCAGTTTGGTTTTATGTTTTAATTTCAAATGTTTCTTTATATCTATATCTATATTTCTTACTTTAGTGATGTGTCTGAATCAGTTTGATGCTTGCATTGGATCTGCGCAATCTTTTCAAACTTTTTATCTCTTTGATCTCTTAGATGTTTCTCCAGAGTCCAGAAGTCCTGTGAAGTCCTGACTCGAAATTTTGAGAATCTTGCTGCACAGCTAGTGGTGCTGTAACTCCTGCTGCCGAAGGCATGCTTCCGGGCTGTGGAGGTACGGTAGCAGCCTGCAGAAAAATATGCTGCAAGGTGCAAGAATGGTTTGTCCCTGTTTGAATGATTCTTTCCAAGAGCCGCTTCCAAAACAAAGGATATCGGGGTCCAAAACAAAGTATATCGGGGTATCCCCTTTTTAGCAGACATACCGACCCATGCACAGCAGACCTGGCGTACTGCATTCACTTGAGCTTGCGAAGCTGCCACAGCTTCTGCAGTTCCAGCCACTGGCGTGCCATCCTTGGCAGCGGTGCCAAGTTCTTCCTAAAAACATCTAAAGCTTACATACATTGTGTGAACCTGAAACAAGACATGCAAGGCTTTGGTTTTATGGAAAGGAGCTAAATCTTCAAAAAAGCTATTTCGCAACGAAAAAAAGTGCCCGACCATGTTTTGAACATGAGTAGGGCTCAGCACCAACATTTGCACCTGGCATGCCATGTCTTTTTCAGGCTGGGCACAAACAAATGCAAGAGACTGAATCCTTCGCAAAGAACCGAACCAATTGAGAGTCTTGACAGGCCAGGGCATCCTGACCAAGTGGGTCCTGGAAAAGAATCAGCATTTCTTGCAGCAATTTGTTGACTGTCAAGCAGTCAAGCCATGGAAACATACTGATCTGTGCCCTAGCTTGCCTGTAGTCGCACTCGTAAGGAACCATCTCCTGTATTTGGGACCTCCACCACAGCAACCTGCATGTGCATCTGCGCATCTCTTGAATAGTCTTTTGTGACGAAGCATGGAACATGTTCTGGAAAAGTGGAAAAACCGAACAAGTGCAACACACAACGTTTTCATCATGTTTTATGTACATTTCTCGACGCCTTTCCCCGGTGCTGCGGCGGTGCTAATACTCGGACCTTCGACAAAGGAATGAGGGACACTGCAAACTATGCAGAGTTTGAAGCCTGGTACAAGCTGCATTGATTTGCATCAATGCATCAAGCTGCTCTTGTCTGCAAAGCTTGGCAGCAACTCTCAGATTTCAACCGTGTCGCCGGCATGAAGGCCTCCTTCACCCTGCGTGATCTAGACAAAATTTTAGGAGTTTCAACAGTGAGGACTTCCAATTGCATAGAAAAATTTGAGCAGCCACTGCGGCTTGGGTAAGCTCAATAGTCTCACGATGGAATGGTGTACATTCTTACATCCATTTGCACTGCAAAACACCAGCTTCTTTGTCTCTCAAATTCCTGGATCTTTTTTTGGTCTTGCTTTTGAAGGGAAAAGGTGGAATAATTGATCCTGTTGGCTCCGACAGCCTGCATTCTCCAAGACACCCAAAGCACAAAATCCACAAATGATGCAATACACAATACACAAACATTATATATATATATATATAGATGTGATATGATGTGATCACTTGCATCTCACTGGCGCGTGCCTGGACTCCCTGTCTCTCGGCAGGCACCACTGACGGCTGCTCCTGGCAGGCAGAAATTGTGATCAGCCCGAGGTGCTCGAGGCCGAGGTGTTGCAACGTCTGTCCTTTGCTCGCTCCACCAACTCGAGGTACCTATATGCTGCATATGCTGCATATGCTGCATATATGCTAATATATAATATATTATATATATATGCTTATATATATAATATATATGTTTTTTATATGCTTGTAAAGATGTTGTGAGCACTTCATCTGCCGCACATACAATACTGAAAATTACTTCTAAAAATAGTCACATGATTCACATGCAATAAAACGCTGTCGTTTCAAGTGAACCCAGCCCTGAGTTGCTTGCGATGGACCAAGCTCCAACATGTCGTTGCTGTCAAGGAACTTTACTCGTAAAATCCGACGCCTTACCAGCGGCAGCTTCACATCTGAAATGACGGTGACTTCTGTTCCTTCCACATCCCTGCAGCTCTCCTGACATCAACAGAGTCGACGCAGCACATCCTTCCAATTGAAAAAGCTGCTGGATCGAGGAACTAAGTCAATTGATGTCCAAGGTCACTCTGAAACATGTTTTTCATGATTTTTCCCATTTTACTTTTTGTGACCAGTCTCAGAACATCAGACTGAAGCGTGTGGAAGTAGGGGCCTTCCGTTGTGTCGGGGACCAAGCCCAACAACTCGAACCTCAGCTCTATGGCTCGCAATACTGCGATGTAAAATGCTAGGTCCACAGGATGTGCGAAGCTGAGTCCATTGAAAGTTGAACAACTTTGATAACTTTGGACAAACCCCTCAAAGTCCTACCAACTATTTAAATGGTCTCGAAAAGACCATTGTTTAGCAGGCTACAATCAAAATTCCAGCTTCTTATTTGTTTTGTCTTGAACTTCTACAAAAGAGGAGTTCTGATGATAACACTTTTGAACATAATCAGGTCGAAGCAGTGTCACCCATCTGCAAGCTTTCCATTGGATCCACCTTTGCAGGGATCACTTTTTCTTCTCCACTGAATCTGTGAGAAAACACCCAACATCACCCAACTGTTCCACGCAACTGGGACGCTGGGATTGCACCTGAGGCGCCGGAGCTTGGACGTTCGGGGCCTCAATGACTTCAAAAACTTTCACGTTTGCAACTTTGAATTGTCACTTTGTCTTTGCTCAGCCGAGCGAAAGTTGACGCCTCCGGTGCTGGCTCAGGAGGCACTTCTTCGGCTGGCGTCACAAGCTCAAGGTAAGCTTTGTGAAAAGTCATCCTGCCAATTCTCAAGTTCAGTTACAGATCAACATGAGACAGCACGCAGAGTACGCAGAATGGTATTCCTGGAGACATTTCGGTCACTGAGTTTGTGGGAGACCTTAAAGGGAGCTGCACTCTGCCAGGCCCATAAAACATCTGGGTTTTGGAGGAATCTCATCGACGGTCATCCACTATCAGTGTTGAGCTCTTGACTATGACAGTTCCGCTCGCATCAACAGCCTGCACCATGTTCAGCAGTTCAACACAGCAGCATTCCTCCGTCTTGTCTTTTCTCCTCTTTTGCATGGATTTGCTGCAGCTGCAGCTAATCATTCAGCTAATCATTTTAAGGACAAATTGTCGGTTCCGCGTTGGCTGACACCCGGTTTGGAATTGTCCCTTGTTCAAAGCTTGCCTCAACTGTGTATAGTTTTCCTTGGTAGCTTGGATTCGCTGCCTGGCCCTTCAATTGAACCTTGGTCGCATTGCAACTCAGCTGAGACACCATCAGAATCAGAAGAAGCTCAGACTGCGACCCTGTCGCCCATCTTGAAAGTCTCAGGAGCGCCTCACCGAATTTTGAAGATTTGCTTCGCTGTTCGCTGTTTTCACTCACACAATTGCAGCTTTTGCCAAGAACGTTTCAATGAAGTGTCACCACCTGGCATCGGCATCTGTTGCCTCGAAAGCGGCGGCTAAAGCTGCGGTTGCTGACCCACCAGGAAGCCAAGAATCCTTTTCCCTCACTTGTCCGAATTTTGTTGCCTTTGGTAGGATATAGACATTGATCCATGCAGACCAGTCCAAAACATGTGGGTTTAAAGTTTAAAGCTGTCACATGGAAAACGCACATCACATCAGACCTCTTCAGCATATGTCCTTCGTCCTTCATTCTCTGAACGCATCCAAGCTGCCCTGGCTGCCCTGGCTGCCCTTGCACCGGGTTCTGCACGGGGGGCCTGAGGCTTGAAGTGGACTGTGTCTATGCGAGCATCAATTCTACCAGATTCTACCCATCTTTGAGTTTCAGCCATTGGAGCCATCCGTTGAGATTTTTGGATTATCTTCTCGTTGTCGATTGGAGAAAAAGAACCTGCTTGCGACTGAGCCCCTAGCAAGAAGGATAGGTTCATTGGTTGTTGTTGCGGCGGTCCGTTCATATACATCGGTACCTTAGTAAATGGTAGCATAATTGCTCGGAACAGACTCTAGGTGCTGTCCTTTACTTGTTAATCCTGGAAGTGAAAAAGCGTGGAGAATTCAGGATCTTACCATTTGCTGCGTTTGCATCAACGGATGTACCTGCTGCGCTTGCGGCATTCCCCGAAGAGTCCCCATCAGCGGTGCCCTTAGACATTGCACAGCACGGGTGACATAACTTTGCATTCCATTCTTGAGCATCAGCACATACACTAACCCAAAAAATGTCAGGTTTTGACGTGGGCGCTGCCATGAAGGCGTTGTCCTGCAGGTCTTAAACATCTCAAATACGTCGCATCAGAGCACTCAGGGTGCAAAAAGCCGTGCGTATGATCGGTATATTATCAAACTGCATCTGCGCAAATACGCCGACCCAGATCGGCGCGTGCAGAAATTCTTTTTAAGTAGAATCCGAAACCTTGGCAAAAATGAAAATGTGTCCCCACTCCAAAATCCAGAATCATTCAAAATCCTAGCTCCGAAATCCAAATTCTCCACACAAAGACTTACAATATGAATGGCTTGCCACTAGATCCGCCAAAATCCAAAATCCAAGACAAAACTCTGGATTTGGGAGTTTGGACTTGGGGATGGTTGGCTTGGGTTTTTTATTTTGGATTGCGGAATTTGGGATTGTGGATTTTGGATCTTGAAGGCTTGAAGGGGTCACGGAAAATTACCAGGAGGCAATTTGGTCAGAGCTCGACACTCGCTCGGGGTCTCAAACCTTCTCGTACCCGACCACAACCACAACAACAACAACAACAACAACAACAACAACAACACACACACACACACACACACACACACACACACACACACACACACACACACACACACACACACACACACACACACACACACACACACACACACACACACACACACACACACACACACACACACACACACACACACACACACACACACACACACACACACACACACACACACACACACACACACACACACACACACACACACACACACACACACACACACACACACACACACACACACACACACACACACACACACACNACGACGACGACGACGACGACGACGACGACGACGACGACGACGACGACGACGACGACGACGACGACGACGACGACGACGACGACGACGACGACGACGACGACGACGACGACGACGACGACGACGACGACGACGACGACGACGACGACGACGACGACGACGACGACGACGACGACGACGACGACGACGACGACGACGACGACGACGACGACGACGACGACGACGACGACGACGACGACGACGACGACGACGACGACGACGACGACGACGACGACGACGACGACGACGACGACGACGACGACGACGACGACGACGACGACGACGACGACGACGACGACGACGACGACGACGACGACGACGACGACGACGACGACGACGACGACGACGACGACGACGACGACGACGACGACGACGACGACGACGACGACGACGACGACGACGACGACGACGACGACGACGACGACGACGACGACGACGACGACGACGACGACGACGACGACGACGACGACGACGACGACGACGACGACGACGACGACGACGACGACGACGACGACGACGACGACGACGACGACGACGACGACGACGACGACGACGACGACGACGACGACGACGACGACGACGACGACGACGACGACGACGACGACGACGACGACGACGACGACGACGACGACGACGACGACGACGACGACGACGACGACGACGACGACGACGACGACGACGACGACGACGACGACGACGACGACGACGACGACGACGACGACGACGACGACGACGACGACGACGACGACGACGACGACGACGACGACGACGACGACGACGACGACGACGACGACGACGACGACGACGACGACGACGACGACGACGACGACGACGACGACGACGACGACGACGACGACGACGACGACGACGACGACGACGACGACGACGACGACGACGACGACGACGACGACGACGACGACGACGACGACGACGACGACGACGACGACGACGACGACGACGACGACGACGACGACGACGACGACGACGACGACGACGACGACGACGACGACGACGACGACGACGACGACGACGACGACGACGACGACGACGACGACGACGACGACGACGACGACGACGACGACGACGACGACGACGACGACGACGACGACGACGACGACGACGACGACGACGACGACGACGACGACGACGACGACGACGACGACGACGACGACGACGACGACGACGACGACGACGACGACGACGACGACGACGACGACGACGACGACGACGACGACGACGACGACGACGACGACGAAAATGACAATGATAACGACAACGACAATGACAATGATAACGTACCTACAGGACTTTGACGCAAACATGGGAAACCTGCCGGACATTGACAGTCAAGCCTTCAAAGCGATGGATGGCAAACCTACTGCACTTTGACACAAAACAATGAATGGCAAACCTACAGGATTTTGAGCGAGGGATTGCAAACCCAACACCGACACTATGGTCGTGTGCCACGGTGCATCGCCGTCTTATTCGAAGCATAATTCAATGCATAAAGCATTCTTCATATATAATATAGATACATACAAGCATAGAAACTCATAGATACATTTGTATGCCTACAGCTACAACATACCAATTCAGTGCATGCATGCTGCCAGGTTGTCTTGACTTGAATAATTCTGTCCCTGGGTATGAAACCTGCGCTGCTGGGACCATTCCTGCATATGCTTGCCTCGATCCCGGGAACAACTTCAGCGTGGGTAAAAGACCAAGCCTTGAATGAAGGGTTTTGCCTTGTGACTCCAAATCTCACGGAATCAGGACCCTGGCATTGGCATTGGCATTGCCGGTCCCATAGGTCCCATAGGTCCCATAGCACCCATCCTTAGGATTCAACAGCACACAGAGCAAGTGCCACTTCGTAACGAATGGGGTACTCAAATCTGAGACATGCACGGATACCCGGGCGGCAAGTAGCTGGGAAACGGCCTGCACAATGTCATCTTTTCATCCAAAACAAACCAATTAGTTTCAAGAAATGTCTGGCACTACAGATTGGAGTGAGCAATAGGAAGGCCATCTATGCGTCCATGCCGTCCATATACGCATAGGCTCAATACACTCATGTACAGTAAGTATTAGGAGAAGCTTAAAGCTGCTCCCTCGCAAGGTAATTGCTTGCTCGGATATAAGCCACCTCATTTGTGGCGCAATCATGGCCATCTCCGCCTTGCAAAAGGTCGGGTTGCAAAAACTCGGGCGATCTAGTCCAAAAGTGCACCAAAGGAACAGCATGACTGATACGAGCGAAAGCTTGTAAAATTAGAAAATGGAAAAGAAGATGAAAAATGATGAAAGCAAAAGGCCCAGATGATTTTAAATGCAAACATTGAGAGTCAAGTTCCAAGCTAGAAGTACCTACTCGCTCAGGCGTCGGCCGCAGCTTTGCGAACCGGTTTAGGCTCTTCTACTGTGATTTTTTGAGCACCGTTGCATACAGAAGACTTGGAGTGGTGGACAGATCTAGCACTCAGTACAAGCGCTATGCACTAGGTTCACTATATGTTCTCAAAGGAGTCTGGCTCAGCTTTGTTTTCATCTCGCAAAGATGTCTTGAACAGGTGCAACGAGATTCACGAGATTCTGCTTCCGCGAAGAGTCAGGGAGCCACTCAAATTCTGGTGGCCAAAAACTGAGTGATGAACGCAAAGAATTCTGGACACAGGTCTGCTAGTTAGCGACCAAAATGCATCTTCCGCTGTTTAGATCAGCACGCAACCTGGGGAGACCGGGGATGACAAGAGAGTGAATGACCCTTTCAAAACGGTATGTACGTAGGTATTATGATATGCGTGCTTGTGTGTATATGCATGCCTACATTCTCCGTGTGTGTATATATATATGTATATACAAAACATGTATATACAAAGGATGTGTATATGGTAATTCCCCCCAAGACCTATACTTTCTCAAAATTTATGGGTATTGTCGTGTATTTCAGATGTTCAATGTTTCACCGTTTTTTGAGACCTTTTTTAGACTGTGAAACCAACAAAAACTTTGGGTCTGAAACCACACTTCTCGCCTCAGCCGTCGCGCAGCGCCAGCACGAGGTGCAGGACCGAGCCCCCCAGTATGTTGTACTCCCAGGCCTGCTTCGCATCGTCGTTCATCTGCTTGCCGCCGAAGATGAGGCGCTGCTGCACGGGCGGGATGCCCTCCTTCTCCTCCACACGCTCCTTCACGCGCTCGATGGTGTCCGTCGGCTCGATGTCGATCTCGAACTCCTTGCCGGTCAGCGTCTTCACCTTGATCATCATGCCGCCGCGGAGGAGGCCGGCACACTGCAGGGTGGCGATTTGGATCCTATGGAAGGCCGTGCGGGGTTTTTTGCAAGTATTGTTCGGCCAGGGTAATGTTGTTTCCCTTGTTTGGCTAGGTGTAACCTTTCGTGGTTCCTTTGCATCCGCGGTGCGACCGAGCGAGGCCAGAGTGTTTTTGTCTTTTGGTTGTTTGGTTTTCTCAAGGTTTCGAGACGCCAGAATGTGCGGATTATTTTCATCCATGGTGTCCGTATGTGACAGTGGTGTCGTTATGATTGTTTTTTTCCTTTTCGGTCACCATAGCGGAACACAATCAAATCAGCTGTCTCGGAGCGAATGCAACCAATGTGGTGAATGGGGCCGTTATAGATGCCTATGCCTTGTTCCAGTGAGCGCTTTTGTAATTATAGTTTCTTCTTTGATTTCGAATGCTGAAGGGTTTAAGCCAATGGCTCTGAGAGGGTGGATGGTTTCCAATTTTCTCGTAAATATATTTCAGCAATGTAACACATCAGCACAAGGCAGTGAAGACAGAGAAGGAAAAGACTTTGATTAATACGGAAGACTCGTAAAAGAAACACGGTTCCAGAATCAAAGGGGAATTAAGAGTTTGATGAAACACAACAGGTTCTTTCAAAGAGGAGTTTGATCGAAAAGGAAGGGTTTTGTATTTTAAAAGGCACTAGTTCGATTTTGCAGGATGAGCTACATCACAGAAGAAAAGACTTGTAAAAAGAAAGAGCTATATTTCAAAATCTTGAAAAAGAAGAGACTTTTTGAAAGGAAGAGTTACGTTGAAAGAAGAGACTTTTTGAAAATAGTTACATCAAAAAACAAGACAATTTTTGAAAACGAAGAGTTGTTATCTTTTGAAAGTGATATAAAAAAAAGAGTTTTGTTCAATCAAAAAATTCCATCAAAAGGAAGGGTTGAATGGAAAAAGAGTTTGATTGAGAAGGAAGACTTGTATCAAAAAGGAAGAGCTCGATTGAAAAGGAAGAGCTCGATTAGAGAAAAGGAACATTTTTTGAAAGGGAAGAGTTTTGTTAAAAGAGAAAAAAGTTGGATTGAAAGAGGAGAGTTGTATTGAAAAAATGTCTCGGTTTGAAAGAAAAGGAGTTGATGAAAGAGATTGATTAAAAGGGAGGACTTTTATCTGAAAAGAAGGGTTCAATGCAAAAGAAAAGGAATCTGACAAAAAAACAATTGAAATAAGCAAGCATAGCATAGTTTTTTACTAGAAAAAAAAGGACTGTTGAAAAGAAAAGCTTTTTAAGAACAAGATTCTTTAGTGAAAACAATCATTGTAGAAAAACAGGTGTGACTTTTTGAAAAGGAACAGTTACATTGAAAAAAAGACTTTTGGGAAATAGTTACATCAAAAACCAAAGAACTTTGAAAAGGAAGAGTTTGAGACGTATATAGATCGTATACAAGTAGTTTCCGGGCGAGCCGGGGGCGGAAGTTTCAGAAGAAAAAAGAACTATATATATAGCAAAGAAAGAATATGCCTATAGAATGTGCGCAAGGCGACCGACCAGCGCGATGCCCAAACCATGTCTTTGCTGTCAAAGAGCCTTCCGCTGTTCCATGGTGGTGATGTGACCTGTTTTGATGTCAAGAAGTTGCTTGTGGGGTGAGAGGTGAGATGAAGAAATTTGGTTGGTTGTGAGGTGACATGGGGTGAGCTACTGTGGTTAGTTGCGACGTGGCATGTCATGTCATGTCATTTGATGTGGTGGTCACGTCATTTGATGCAAGTGATTGCTTGTGTTGTGTCATGTCACGTGATGCAACGCGATGTCATGGTGATAAGCCGTTGTCTGTTGTGCCCTGCAATGGGAAGGAATGTTATGAGCTTAAGATGCCTACGCCAGTACTACTCTGTACTACAAAGTACTACTCCAGTACCACTCTGTACTACAAAGTACTACTCCACTCCTACTCTGTACTACAAAGTACTACTCCGTACCACTTTGAAACGTCATTTACATTAAGCGGACCAACAAGAGTCACCCTCCACCACCAGCAAATACTGCACCTGCCACAAAAAACGGAACCGCATGATTGATCCGCATGACATATGAAACGTCATTTACACGGCGCGGAGCAAGTAAAATCACCCTTCAAACTCACGCGCCTGCCTCGAAATTCTCAGTTCAAGATGTCAGCGGAAAATCCCTTGAATTGCTTCCGCCAAAATAAAGACGATTCGACCATGATCCAAGGATAATCCGACGATAATCCGATGATAATCCGATGATAATCCGACCATGAAATCGTCATCTCGCACCCGCCGCTTTGGAGACCTCACTCGTCCCATCTTGGCCACGCATTTTGTATTGCAAAATACAACGTTTCGCGCTCCGGCTATCTCCCAAAATATCACGAAATGCTGCCCCTGCCATGAAAACTCACAGTCCACCTTCACCAAACACTACCTGCCACAAAAACTCACACTCCTCCTTCACCACTTACTGCGCCTGCCACGAAAAAAATCACTCTACTCTATGCCTCTATTAACTCTTGGTATCTTTTCTCTCTTGGCACCTATTCTCTCTTGGCATCTATTCTCTCTCTCTCAGCATCTATTGACTCTTGGCATCTATTCTCTCTTGGCATCTATTCTCTCTCTCGGAATCTATTCTCTCTCTCAGCATCTATTCTCTCTTGGCACCTATTCTTTCTTGGCACCTATTCTCTTTTGGCATCTATTCTCTCTTGGCATCTATTCTCTCTTGGAATCTATTCTCTCTTGGCATCTTTTCTCTCTTGGCATCTACATATTCTCTCTTGGCATCGATTCTCTATCTCTCAGCATGTATTGACTCTTGGCCGCATCTATTCTCTCTCTCAGCATCTATTCTCTCTTATTTTTAAAACTTTGTAACTCGGAAGTTTCTCATCCAAACTTCCTTTGATAATGAAAATTTATGTATACTATACAAACGTGCGTTGTAGAGATTGAGAGAAAGGTTTGCCAAAATATGTAGAGGTGCAGCGACCACTCGAACGTCTAAAAAATCCTTCTGACATTTAGTGAATGAATTTCTTGCTTCCTTGCTTCGGGTCAGTGGG
The DNA here is from genome assembly GCA_000507305.1 of Breviolum minutum Mf 1.05b.01. Classification (NCBI taxonomy): domain Eukaryota; class Dinophyceae; order Suessiales; family Symbiodiniaceae; genus Breviolum; species Breviolum minutum. The sequence continues at coordinate 94,415 of DF239509.1, forward strand.
TCACGAACCAGTATGGCATTGCACGGAGAGCAGAAGCCTACAGCTCGCTGAACTTTTTGCACAGCGAGCTTTAGGCCTTTGTCTCAAATCCGCACTGCGTTGACCAATCAGATAAATCTTACCTTTTAAAGGTAAGGCAAAATATATGCCAAGCGAATATGTTCCCTGGCGCAAAGTCCGGCTGCTGTACAACTAAAGCCCCATAGTCCTTCATACTTGCACCAATAAGCAAGCCTGCTACTTCATGTCAAAAATGATATATACCTTTCCATGACCTAAGCAACCTAAGCAATCCACTCTGCAAGTGATTGATCAGAATCTGAAACCGCGAAGGTCTGGCGCGCGATCTTTCTGCTGCCGTGGAGTCTTGGAAGCAGTTCGAGGTACTGATGCACCATCCAACGCTCTGTTCACCATCTCCTTGGTGGTGAAGTTGCGGTGATGCAGTTTATGTTTCGACTATACACTCAAGATGGCTGCACTGCCAAAAAGTTGGCCCCACCCCACCCCACTCCAATGGTTCGTTTGTTGCCGTCATTCATTCCTTCCTTCCTTCCTTCCTTCCTTCCTTCCTTCCTTCCTTCCTTCATTCATTCATTCGTTCATTCGTTCATTCGTTCATTCGTTCATTCGTTCATTCGTTCATTCGTTCATTCTTCATTCGTTCATTCACATTCGTTCATTCATTCATTCGTTCATTCACTCACTTGTTCCATGGCCTTTCCATGTCGTCTTTTGCAGGGGTCATTATATTACCAACACAAACATCGCACTATTAAGGGGGAATCACTCAACTTTGCCATACATTTGCATTGTTTGATCCCCAACGTATGTAATTCAATGACCCCTGTTTCATCAATCCATGTATTGATTTTGTTTGCGTTTATTCACTATTGATCATTACTGTAAGTTCTACCTTGTGCACTGTGTTCCCCCGTCAAATTCATCTCCGAGTCGATCTGAGATTGCAGTTCCCGTTGCATTCGAACCAAATCGGCAGGAGTTGGCTTCTGCTTATATCCCAAAGGTCGCTGAGGTGCATCGGTTGAGCGCTCTCTCCTGCTGTTTCCTCGTCTTTCCTTGGGCCGACTAGATGCCATCAACTTGCGGTTTGCAGCATTTCTTCCATAGCCAGAGGTTTGCTGCGACTTGCTCTTGCTTGGTCTGCTTCGAGGGCTCAGTCCGCGAGGACTTGCAGGAGGGCTTTTCTTCGGAGGGCTCCTGGGGCTCCCAGGAAGGCTCCGAGGGCTCCTGGAAGGAGTCCTAAGAGGAGCATGAGAAGCGCTCCGAGCTCGAGACTCTCGAGCACTCAAGCTCCTTGCGCTCCTTGTTCGACACGGTCCATCGAGTCCATCCCTCCGAGGTTCGATGTTTCTGCCCTTGTGACATATGGAAGTAGGCTTTTGCCCGTCAGAAGGTGAGCATCGCAGCCCATTTGTGAAAAGGATATGTGTCCAGGTGTCCAGTCCTGCATGTTTCTTCAGAACTCAAGACTTCCCCCAATCCGACACTTCCCCAACTCACTATCACTATTCTCAGTCATGTTCCCTTTGACTTGATTACACTGTGTATGTGTATGCGTTTGTGTACTCTCAAGCAATGGCTCATGCCGGTCCGTCCTGCAGGCTTGTCATCTCCCTCTAAAGGCCATTTGTTCACATTTGGAGGGAGTTGTGAGGAAGGCCATCCTGGTTTGCCAAAAGCAGTATGAATCACAGCCACAATTGAGTATGCATCACATGCGCTTGTGCATAGAGCAATGGTATTTTGCACCATAGAACTAGCTGAGTACGTCTACGGCTTAATGACCCAATCTAGCAAAGGCACGGGAGGAGGGTGGCCACTTGCACGGTGCCCACTTGCTCTGCTCCCTCGAAAACTGCTGCAGGTTAACAATGCATGTTAACAATGGTGACTCGAAGGTGCTTTGACAGAAGACGAAGAAAAGTGAATCGTCGTCAAAGTAAGAGGATACTGGAAACCAAGATCAGACAGATGTGCTTTAGATGCAAAAGGACCTAGGAATGCAAGAGCAGTGAGACTGATTGATTCTGGCCTTTCACTCTCCACCTTGGGACGCACTGGCCCGCGCACTGAAGGTGCTGAAAGTGCACGAGCTGGCAACACATCCTGGTTGGCTACGGAACGGAGTCAAGCCTATTGAATGCTTTGCTTCTTTCATCTCAAGACGTCCAGAGTCCAAACCTGCTTTTATGGTACGTCTTTGGTATTGCCTAAATGGCACCGGTCAATCACCTGTCCTGCGCAGTGACATTCATTGCATCCCCGCGCTGTCGATGTGACGATCGACCAGAACAAGACACTTCCTCAGCTCTCCTGGAGGCGAATTGCAAACCCGACCAGCAAAAGGAGCTAATGACTGGATATATAATGTAAAATGTAAATTGATGTCACACATTCAAGCATATTCAGGCTTAACAGTCTTAACATGTCTTAACAGCTTCAGTCACTCTCGCTTTCTTGCTGTTGTCAGCTCGGTCCTTTTGTGCCGAGGGGAGGATTGTCTAGAACCTTCATTCAAAATCATCAGCCATGTGACATGGTAGTGCCCCCCGAATGAAGGCCAATCTGCCGGCCTTCTGTGCCAACAGATGTAGAGATTGAACTAAGGACAGCTTGCTCTGAGGTCGGGGAAGCCTGAAAAAAAGGAAATGGACCATAGAGCAGCAAATAAAGCTTGAACAGAACTTCAAGTGTGCTCTTTTCATCTTTTTCTATTGTCATGAAAAGAAGACATCCTTGCCCAATTCAGCTGTCAAGTTGCTGCATTCACACTAGGCGAATTCAGGACCTCCCTGGGCGTTGCTGAGTTATCCTGGCAAACAAATGCTGCCGTTGCTGTTTCGTGTTCAGATGGATGAGGTAAGACACCAGACCAAGCTCAAGCCTGTCGCGGCACCACAGGAATCCCGGCGTTCATGCGCAGCAATGCCTGAGGTTGACTTCTTGCATGTCATGTCATGGGACTTCTCGTCTATGTTGATTCGCGAATAAGGTTCCTACAATCTCAGCAGCAGCTTGAGCACGCCCTCAGGGTGCTCAATCCAATTGTGGCAATTGACGATCAGCATTTCAGCACAGTTTGATGAAGCCTTCTTGTTCCGCTCGAGATGCTACGGCCTCTGAGAACGTGTGGTTTTGCTTTTGACCGTTTGACGCGAGACAAAGCAAGTTTTGGAAGCTCTCCCTGCCCCCACATTGCAATCAAGGAATCAGTGCCTTCCAAGAGTTTGGAGTCAATGATCTTGCTGGGCGGGCCTCAGTTTCATGAACCACATTAGTCAGACAGAGGAAGAACAGAAGAATCACCAGAAAAACTGAATCGCCTTTGGGAAAAGAACAGGCCAGACAGTCCGGCCCGGACTGGACAATTTTTTGACACACCCTGAGGTCGCAAACGCCACTTGTGGGCCTTAATCCCTGATGCCGAGTAATAAAGCCAGGTGCCATCACGCACACAACCAAAACACATCATGCTGTGTTCACATGGCAAAAATGCTTCAAGCAGATGACGCAATATTGCTTTCGTTTCTTTGCTTTCATATTCATATCAATAGATGACACTTGAAAGTCCGCAGTCTGTACATGCAGCCAACTCAGCAAGGTTAGCGTCTCCGGATGCTTCAAGCTGCACTAAGCTGTATCAACAGCCCGGGTTCGGTTCTCGCACAGACCGTGATCCTGTTGGAAAGTTGGAAATACAGAAAGGCGTTTTGCAATTGCATGGTAAGTAGTAGATCTGCCAACGCAAAAGCTTCACCCGAACTGTTAATTCCTGATTGAATTGCGAATTCAGGCACACATGGACTAGGGCAAACAAAATCAGGCAAAAGGAAGCAAAGTCAAACTATGCCGTATGCCCTCTGAAACAAAACATCTTGCCACTGTCTCAAACTGGCCGAGAAAATCAGCTAATTGGATCGTCAGCAATTGGCAAAAGTGATTTTATCCTTTGGCTGCATTCCTATGTACAGGGAAGCCAGACCTGTCGCATGGGAATGAGCTTGGGCAAGTCAATGGAGGGTTGAATGCTCCAAATGATGTGAAGCTGTGGTGCTGTAAATGCAAAGCTTACAAAATCACGCCATCATGCGCAGCTTCTCATAACTTCCAACATCACCATGCCAAGCCTTTCCCACAGCAAGGCTGCACGCATCCGATTAGGTGGCTTCCCGGGACTCCAGTTTTCCCTGAGCCACGGAAAGTTGTTGCGTTCTTTCCTTGCTTTACGTTTGGCTTCGGGACCGCGGAAGTGACTAGACATTACAGTACAGTACCAGAATCAATCTTGAGAAACTCCCAATTCCAATCAAATGCTTTGAGCAAAAGTGCCTCAGCCATTGCATCTGCTGTGGCAAACGATCCAGGGCTGCATTGGCCGACTCCCTCACCTGATGGCCAAAAGTTGCGAGCCTTGAGTTTTGCTGGAGCAATTTACTTCCATGCTGACGTCCGGAAGCATTACGATGACCACCGTCATCTGATGCCATGCCCAACTCGCCTGGAGGGAGGGATGCCATAGCAGTTCCTGCAGCACTGGAAGAGGCGCCCTTGAACCTCGCTGTAGCAGCTGGCCCAAGGCTTGCTGTGCAGCCACCTGATCTTGTTTTTTTCTCATAGCAATCATGTCAAGAACCAGCAAGAAATGTAAGCTGATCCTTTTGAGTTGCCAATACTTTAACGATTGCTCATCTTGCTGAAGCGCACTCCCTCGAGTCTTAGTCAGGACAAAGACTTCGCTGAAACTCATACCACATACCCGAATCCTGGGATTTCTTTGTTGCGAAATTACACCATAGATTTTACTAAAGGCCTAAAGGGTTTGCACAGTTTACCCTAAACCGTTTCAGCAGTTAATGAAATCTTCCAAGACCCAAGGCAGTCGCCCGAGCTAGTGATTTTCCAGAACCGCTATAACGCAGAAATCTACGATAAACCTCGATAATTAAACCTGTAATCGGGGAAAAAAATATATTGAAATTCAAACTCTAAATATTCAAAACTCAAATTCAGACATATTCAAACCAACCGTCAAATTCGCCCGGGGCCTGGGAAGTCTGATCAGCTTCCATGAAAGATGCCAATTTGCGGACGATCGCCTGTCGTGTGGCAACTCGTGTCTACTCGCAAAACACCCAAATTGGCAGAGTTTTTTGGGCTTGCAAGTTCTGACATGTGACCTCATCCTCAGGATCACAAACTCGCCCGGCAGCAAGAATAGCTGTGGATCTCACTGATGTTGTTGCATCGTCAAGGCGATTGAAGATCAAACCTCAGAAGGGTCGATTGCTCGACAGCTATTTCATACTATTTCGGGTTTTCTACCAACGAATTCAGCAGCAGAATGCGGCAAGTTTAGAAGACTTCGGTCAAGCAACCTTTGAGAGAAACATCTTTGATGGCAATTTTCTCCACTGCATTAATAGCAGCTTTTCGTACGGATTCACGCGGGTCCTGACAAGTAGAGCCTCCACTAACACCAAGAAATCAAGCCAAACGGTCAAACCACCTTAGTATATGAACCTAAATGCGATGACATCCTGACAACGCTGGCGAGAACCGTCAGCGTCCTCCAAACTCGCTGAAAGCAACCCATGCACATCCGGAAATCTTGCATCTTCTGCGACCACTCCAAACCTGGAAAAAGAGGAGCTGCTGATCTGCTCATTGACTCAGGATGCAGCTCAAACATCATCAAACGGCCTGAATCACTAAAAAAAGCATTTGAGGCTTTGAAATGTTTGCAGGATGCCGAGAGACACTCGTAAGGCGGCCTTACGTACTTCCATGCTTGAGTCCGTCAATCTCCTTGCAACAGAGGCACCAATCTAGAGGAACAAGCCACGCATAAAAAAAAACATACATTTCGGCATCTTCCCTCCATGTGCACCTCACTATCTCCTCAAGTGCACGTTGGTCTCCTGGTAAACAGATTGTTAACGATTCATCCCCAAAGGGCAATCAGGTTGGAACCATGCAAATTTGCCCAATGTAAAAGTCTGACAGTGCAGCAATTACTGCGCGCCTTTTGGTGCCAACCTTAGTTTAATGAGTTCCATGCACAGTACATATCAGTACATCTTCTGGACAGGAACGCACCAGAATGCAAGATGGAATAGAAGGAATTGTTTTGATCTGGTAGGAAACTCTGAAAATCCAACCCACGGAAGATCACCATTTCTCAATTTTCACAGCTTCACAAGCATTGCAGCCGGAGGGCTGTTGCAGCGCGCCAAGGAGAGCTTTGCGGCCCTCAATGTCGGCATCACTCATGCACTGGCAGACAGCTCGGATGACGTCAGCGCGATCTGCAGCGAGCACTGCGTGTTGCATTAACACAACGAGCACGCAGCTGTGCACGAGGCACAAATTGAAGAGACAAAAGCATAGCCAATCTCTGAATCTCGAAGCGAATTTAAATTCAAAACTCGATTGACAAGGTTTTTTAGTCAGGTTATTTGCCCGCTTCCCGGCACCTGCTGCTGCCAAGTGCACAAGGGCAATGAGTGCTGCCTTCACGGAGAGCAAAGCTAGCCACTACAAGTAGGAGGTTCAAACCGGTCTGAGATCGCATTATAATACAACAAACTTCATAGCAAAGAGCATGCAAACATGTCAAAGCACCCTAGAAAATGCGCATGGCAAGCAAGCATGTTGCACGCACAAACTCGCCTCACGTGCACCTGAGCATTGATGAAGCAAATGCTGAACCACTAATGCAGTAGTTTGTGCGTCTCCCTTTCTTGCCTCGGGTGAAAGCTGCACTCCACACACATGATCGGTGTTCGAGACATTGGTGACGTTTGACTGGTTAATAATGATCTATCCATATACGGGTTATCCATATGTGTATACATATACATACTATATGTACTGCTTTGCTTGACGGTACTACACTACCTAGATTCTGCTCTAAACGAAAAGCGGGTATTAGGCTTGCCATGCTACTCAAGCTACTCAACTAGCGTCTGTCTTGCAAATATGCTCCAAAGCTGAACGACAAATTCATAATTCTTTCGAGCATTTTCCGTTGGACTTCACAGAAATTCAGCTTAGGAGCCACCTGGCGAAGTGCATCAGTTGCAGCCATACGCACTCTGAGTTCTGAATCTGTGAGAGCAGCAACTAATTTGGGCACAACCTCCATATCACCTCGCCTCAGGTCTGACAAGAACGCAGAAGTTCGCTCTAACAAAATTCATACAAGTTTTTATAGGTGATTGCATGTGATCGCTTTCCATTCGGTGGGATGGCCTGGCAAATTGACGAACCACTGTGATAGCTTCCCTACGAACAGAACCATCAGGATGATCGAAATAGCCACTCACAGCCTGCAAACTCTCTGCACGTCTCATAACTCATTCAGCTTGACACAAAGGTGACGACTCGATGGCAGGTCAAACTCACATGCTTTCCATGTGCCAGAAAACTGCAACACTAGCAAAATGCAGGTTGAGACGGTTGAGACTATCAATGGCCGAAGTATGCTCCGAACTTTGCTGGAGATGATTTTGATTGCCAGCCGCTAGCCCAATCCTAACACAAGACTGCGTGAAACTCCTGCAGTTCGCAGTTGGTACTCTGGCCTTCAGAGCCACAGAATCTCCTTTTTTGCAGAGTCGCCCTAGCGCGACTTGAATCACCTGCCTGAAAGGGCAGCTTTACCCGTGTAACCCAAAACATACAGTATGTCAATAATTAGTAATAATTATGGTACTATATAATTGTGTAATATGTATATATATATATATACATATATATATATTTATGTATACAATATGTATAGATGTGCTCTATATGATAGCAACGAAAACGCAATGAGCAAGATCTTGGCAAGCCTTGTTTTGCGTGCATCTTTTGTTGATACCATACTTCATCTCCCGTGCTTGCTGTCTGAGTATTCAAAGTCAAATAGACTATGACATTTGTTGTGGTCCGACTTGGTTGAAAATGTCAAGTCTGAGACCCGCTCAAACGGAATTCTACTGGTTCAAGAATGGGGCTTAAACTTTTTGCGTCGTGAAGTTCTGTCACTTGAACCCCTGCTATCTCAATGCCTCCTTCCGCCAAAGGCAAGACCGAGCACCACAGCACATATCACCCGCTCATCGCCAGGTCGACCCACACGTGCCAGGGTTGCCACTGCCTTTAGCCGACTGACTGTTGGCCCGTAGGAAAGTGTTCACAAGATCCAAAACGGTAATTAATAACGTTGGCGTGTCCCAAGGCACCAGAAATGGCGCTCTTCACAAAACCAGGCAATTCAATCTAGAACAGCTCGTATGCTCGTCTTACAGTAGACTACAGCAAACGTTGGGTAAGATTCTTCAAACATCTTCAAAAGATAGCAGGGGGGCAAGGAAAAGAAGTCAGTCCAAACTGTAATTGGTCAGAGCTTATTGCAGCAATTGAACCTTTTTCTGCCAAGAAATCAAGCTCAAAATACAGTACGTCTGCCACTGAAAATTCCGTCGTCCGAACTGCGTGTTGCTGGACTCCCTTAAATGGTCCGTTTGGCGATTCGCAGGCCTTATCCACGTCACGGCCCTGTTGCACCAGCTCAATAAGTGCTGTTTGCAAAGCTTCTTTGACACCAACAAGCTCCTTGGCGCAACGCCCTTTTTGCTACACACGCGCACATAAACAAAATTACAACACTCAAAGTGTCTTGAATTGCATGAGTATGATTCCATTAGGAAGCAAAACTTTGATCAAGGAAAGAACCCTCAAAAACATTGTTTGAACATCGCTGTCTCGAAGAGCATGTCGAAGCCTGTACAAGATTATCAGTCTTCGCTTCCCTTTGCAATGGGCCTGTGCCTTCTGCAATAAATGCGAGTTTTACAGTACTTCTTTTGAGATGTTTTAAAATGCATGAAGAATGATGCATGAATATGTTCAATGATGAATGGAAGCACCAGCTTGACATCCCAAACCAGAAGGTCAGCAGTTCAGAGGCTCAAAAGTCTTGAAAATTTCGGAAACATCAATAGATTCGTTGGCCACAGACTGATGTTGGAGCCGCGGTCCCAAATGATAAGTTTTATATTTGTTCACACATCTTCAAGGCATAGCAATAGTGATGCCAAGAAACCTTCGAGGCTACCAATATCGATACCAGCGTTTCTACATCCAGATAAATTTCCCACCCCAGAACATGTTCTCGGACTTCTTGAAATCCCTCAGAACAAAGACACCATACGTCTACAAAGGGCAAATCCAAGCAATTTGCGATGCGGCACACAAAAAGTTTACGCTCAAGCACTGCAAAACAGTCAACTCAAACGCAAACTCATGCTTGCCCTGGCCTTTGTTTTAAAAAGCTTGGGAGCGACCACCATGCTCAGGTGGCTGTCGTTTATTGCTCTGTTACACTTTCTACAATGTTTGAGGGGTGGAAATAGAGCCTCAACCATTTCAGCAAGCATATCGAAGATGATGGTGGATAAAAAAAAATGAAACGCGGTAGACGGTGGACTGTGAGAAATATGGAGCTTCCAGAATGCAGATAAACGTAGTGAAGTAGGAAACATAGGAAGCTGAAAGCCTAAAGAAACTTCATGGCACATTCAGTAAAACATAGACATAGTAAAACAAACTCCCCACTTCCCTACCTTGAGAGAATAGATGGCATCAAACGCAGTGGCTGAAGTCAGATGAGATTTGACTGTGTCATAATGTGTCATAATGTGTCATGCTCTTGTCTGCATTCAAGGTGGGCTCTGCAAGCTTCTCGCATCATGCCAAGACCTGCTTTATCTTTCAAAAAAAACATATTTTAAAATTGAAGAATAAAGAAGGTTTTTTGAGTCGAATCAGAGCTTGCACGTAATTGCATTCAAATTGCGGGGGCTGCGTTTGGCGCAATTTGCCACCTCAGCGAGTTCTATATTCCTCAAGTCAATCCAAAATCAAACTGAGGATCACAAAGTAAGTCATAGATTTGTGCAAAGTCAAAAAAGTGTGGCAGTCGTAAGTCCCTTGCCACAAATCTCTGGACCTTGACGGTGACAAGCTCGCCTTGCAGTTCGCAAAATAGTATTTTTTTCGCATAGGAAAGTGAAACCTCCTACACTTCCAAAACTAAACGACTTTAAACTTTAATAGCAGGGAATTGTGATGATGATGATGATGATGATGATGATGATGATGATGATGATGATGATGATGATGATGATGATGATGATGATGATGATGATGATGATGATGATGATGATGATGATGATGAATATATGTTGAGAAGACAATGAAACCATATAAAGTTCTAATCTGTACATGTATACTTACATGCAAATGCAGGTATGATTGACCAAAAACATGACGTCAGAATCATACCTGCCAAAGCATTCCTAGATCTCCCCTTTGTCTTACATGGGAAATCATTGGAATTCATTGAATGTCTAAAGTTTCCAAAGCATTCAGGATTTGAATACATCTCCGTGCCTCTGGGGTCCTGTGAGGTGAAGACTTGGTCTCCTGGCCACGCAAGGTGAGCTGACAGACCCACAGGCACTAGACAAGTGAAAATGTGATTGGCAAAACAGCAAAACTCCAATGCAGAGTGCAAAGGTGCCAAGATGTGCCAAGCATATAGACGTAATATTACTGAATTATTACTGATGTTTGTTGCTGCATCCTTTGGATGTCCTGCGACCGAGGAGAAGAGGGTCGCGAAGAAGTTGGGGAACGTGGCAACTCCTGCCCAAAAAGAGTACCCTGTGCAGGAATCTTTGCACGAAAGCAATGAGTTCAGAAGGAAAAGAACAGAGCTGTTCAACTACGGTAAAGTTGCACTGAATGATCGAATGGGACTTCCGTGAACGGTTCAACAACAGTTTTGTCTTCTCCAAATCTCTACACCTCAGCTTTGGCAGGCCACAAATTCCAGGCAGCGAAGTCACTTTTCTCCTGTCACTTCACAAATTGCTCAAGCATTCACTTCCCTGTTGCGCTCAAGTACACCACTCTTGTAAACAGAACACACAGAACATACACAACACGCAGAAGGCATAGAACACATCCACACATCCACATTATCTGTCCTTCTGGCCCGGTCCAGTGAGTCCAGTGCTTCCAAATCGCACAACACCTGGATGAATGCAACTTTGACGCAAAGAGGTGACGAACCATGACGAACCAGTAACTCAGGTGACCTCGAAGACAAGACCAGGAGGCCTTCGTACCTGAACATTCGAATCCAATGGTCAAATTGCACGGAACGATCGAGACGCAGCATTCTCAGGTGGTTCAACAAAAGCATTCAAGAAGTTAAACTAGAGCTTAGCGCCCTGGAGAAGAGAGTTCACATCAAAAGACTGTTTAAGACAAGAAGAGTTTACAGTTTCATGTTCTTCCATGTTTTCCAGTTTCCACTGGGCTTGTTGCCTCCAGCGCCTGGAGATCTTGACTTCAATGATCGGTTTGGACTTTGACTTGCAGCTTCCTGTCAGCGCTCGCTAGCGATGGTTCATTTGACGAAAGAACCATAACAAATCAAGCGATCCTGTGGCACAACTATTGATTCAGAGGTTGGGATCAGTTCACGCAGGAAATGAGCACAAGTCTGCCAAGTCTGCAGACGGCCTTGAGGAAATTCTTTCGGCTCACACGCCCATCTGTTCGATCTCCTGCTCTTCTGCACCCCATATCAACCAAGCAGAATCCAGCAGACCCCACCATGTGAATTCCCAATGTTGTATTCTTTATGTATAGTGTTCTTTGAAATTTTCCTACAAGACTTGCGGTTCAGTGCCTGTCAATCAATGCCTCAGCCGTCGAAAACAAGGGTTCCATTCTCACAATCCTTTCGGTCCTTGTGCCGCTCTCTGCAAGATGTTCACCATACTTTCATGTTCCTGCAGATTTGAATGAGTCAAACACTTGGCTCCAATTCTTTCAGTCCCCTTGCTGACCGTTGCTCCTTCTTTGAAAGCCCAAAAGATGTCAGGACTTCAGTGGCTCGTCGGAGCTGACAGTGGAATGGAGGACGACTCGGAACATTCTGGACTCACAGTGGCAGGATTAGAAGCCTCCAACCACCCACGGTGCCGCACATCAAGCGCCTCAAAGATCTGAGTAGCGCGTTTCCTCAGCAAAAGGCACTTTGCTATTTTCACTCTGAATTGCATCTGATTCAAAGGAAAAAAATCACAGTCCCAATTTCCCAATGACAAGAAATCTGGCAGAATTTGACTCCAAGTTGCAGTGGAAGTGCCTTGCGCCAACACTTGGATTGAAAATTAAGCATGCAGGCAGCTTAGGCAGCGAAAAAAACGGAGGCCTCTTTTCCAACCATCTCCAAAGCATTCAGCGTTCAAGGCGTTTGCTCTGCTTACTGTAATGCTCTTGCTGCATGTACATGATTTCTCCGTCATAAATGATATACAAATTGTCCAACGTATGAAAGTATGGACTGGATGTAAGTGCAGTAGATTAGAGAATCCATTGGCTGGCTACACTTGGAGGAAAAGAAACAATCAATCTGTCACAATTTGGTGTTTAACTGTTCTCCATGGCACTTTTTTTGTGATGAGTGATGGGTCATATCAGTCGAGTCATATCCTTGTCAAGTCTAAAACCTGGATGAGATCAGGCTGAATCAGACTTGAGATTTCTTCAAGCTTTTCCGATCTATATGACCCTTCTGCAAATCTAAGCTTGATGCAATATCACGAGAACCTCCACTCACTCAAACGGCTCTCAACCAGTCAAGAGTTTGAGACAAATAAACAAGGACGCATGCGAAAGGACCACTGCTTTTTGACCTCGCATCAAGTCAAAGCTGCTTGGTCAATCGGACTGCGCGTCTCTCTTTGTAGACCTCTTCATCGCCAACCTGCGGAAATTTCTGAAATGTTTGCGAGAGTTTGGAGAGTGCAAGAAACTTTTTGTGTTTGGCGAAGCCTCGAATCCAAGTCTTTGGTAGAATTTTAATGCAGGCTCGTTGCCTGGTTCCACCTCGATTTGCAGAGGGTGACAAAATGGCCTAAATGCCTTCAGCTTCAGCAAATTTGTGCAGTCATGGGACATGCATCCACAGTTGTGTTGCCCCACGTCTTCTTGACTGCGTAGCACACCAGCAAACGATTTGCGAAGCCACGCCCTTGCGCCGACTGTTTGGCTTCACCACAAGATTCTGGACCTGGTGCCACAATGTGCAAAAAATTCATGCTTGAGACGTGTACGGACCTCATGGGACCTCACTTAGTTGGATTTGGCGGGGATTGCCTGGAAAGACTAGCCAAACACTCATGACTCACCACTCCTACGTCTTTCTGCTGACAAATAGCATAGCCATCCTTCTTCACCTGTGCCATGCCAATGACGCCCTCACTGCTGGTAGCAATGGCCGTCAATGGAGCATCTCCAGAAAGGGCAGAATATGCTCGCCTGAGGTAGGCTTTTATGCTATCCAGTTGGCAGGTCTGCGTGAATCAGCTATCCAAGCAAATGATCATCAAAACTCATGATGCTCCTGTTCACATTTCTGCTAGCAGCTAAAAGCGAGTTATGGGATCTAGATAAGAATAGCAAGAAACTTTCTGCAGTGTTCCAGTCCAGAAATCACACGGAGGCAACTTGATGTTGAATAAATTGCATCGGAAATCTATGACATGGATTAAGGATGCGCTTCTTTTCTTCAGACTCTTCCAAAATACTTCCGGGATATTACATCTTTCCATCTCCGGGGTACCCACTCCGACCTCCTCGTCCCCTTGATACATTATGAAAGCGCCCCAAATACTGCCTCCCAGTGGGGATGTTTAGCTACACAGAAACAACCTAGAACTGCAAAACGAACACGCCTGAAAAGGTGTGCCTCAGAAGTCATATCGGCGTTCCAAAACCTTTTAACTCCAAGGCACATCAGGCCCAGACCGAGAAATGGATTGGCTTCATTGCCATCACCCGCATTCTCTGTTGCTTCAAAGGTTTCTTGCTCATCGCGGTCTGTGAGAAGCTGAGATGCACCCCAAACTTCATCGACCCTCAATACATGTCTGACGGTTGTGACATTGTGCATACTGCTTGCGGAAATAGTCAAAGAATCATGGTTTCTGGATTGATCAGCCAATCTCAACGGCAGCTGCTTCCAAGTAGCCCGGTAGCTTCCTTGACCTCAAAGTCTTGAAGGATATCGGATGCCTGCGTGCGAAAATGTTCGCAGCTGGTCTGAAACTCCTCATGTGAGTCCACAAGTCTATGCAAAAGACCACTTTTGATAGCAAGGCTTTGTAGGTTCCGTAAAAATGCCCCAGAGTGGCAGACTGACGGAAGAGCAAAACCCGACCTGTTACAACAAAAAAAAATCTTGGTCAGTTGGGGTTGCAGGCCTGAAAGCGAGTAGCAAGCTCAGCTTCCCATCCAGGTGTGTCACCTCAACCAGATTTCTGTCAACAACTTTCTCGCAGTGGATGACGGGCCTCCAAGGCGTCCACGTCGTTCAATGTCCTGCCTCGCTTTCATCCACAAATCCTTCAAAATCAAGCGACTTGTGTGCATTCCAGGTGAGTTTTATGTCAAAAGCAAACATCTTACCGCTAATGATGTATGCAAAGGTTGTACAATAGTGCCATGCAAGCTTTCCTCCGTGCGTCGTTGTCAAGGCGATTGATCGCTCCAACCCATACATTTGTGAAATCTTGTCCGAAAGCAATGACGACTACGGAGCAACATCCAGGTCTGTATCATTTTCATGCATACATTGGTTTGTGAGGTATTAAATTTCCAAGACTTGAATCTATTCAAGAAATAAGTTTCTGTATTTTCATGTGCCCAGCCCAGCTATCGGTGAGCGCGTGTGAAAGCGTGCCTGCGAGCATTGAAACGTGTAAAGTTGTTTCTACTCCAGGGTCGGAGGGGGGTGGGGTGTAATCGTACCTGCAAAGGAGAAGCGCACCCAGATTTAACTGTGACTTACATTCTGGTGATGCCAATCGTCGCATTAGAAAATATTCATGCAAACCAAGACATTTGAAAGCGTCTTAATTTTTGTACATGTGTGTGTGTGTGTGCGTGCACCAGTGTCTGTGTTGAGACTTAAAACGTATGCCGTACGTACGTATGGATTATGGATAATATCCTTGCATCTTTGTCCTGTCCTCGAGCATGTCCAAGACTGGTGCATCAATGTCTATTACATGTGCATGGATGGATTGACGGGTGGAAGCATGGATGGTTGGATACACTTTTTGCACATGCATCCACTGATGCGTGTTGACGTCTTCAATCTTCTATCTTCTGTCTGCTACAAGTTGATCTCTTCCGCTCCATGCCAAAAGCGAGCGTCAAGGTGCAAGCCTGAAGGCCTGAAGGCAAGAACATACTGTGTAGCAATCCAAACACTTATGCCATACGCGTTCAGCTCATGTCTACTTTAGGAAACCAGGCCAGGATTTAGGCCACGTACAACCATACAAAACAGCGAACAAACTCCTGCATGATAGCTTTCCCGCGGCTTTGCTTTGTTCCATTCATGGCATCAGTTTCATCTGCCTGCAGGTGCAAGTTGAACATTGCTTTACACATTTCCTGCTTCAAGACAATTCTTGCGAAACAACCTGGCCTTAGCTCGGCTCACCAAGCCTTTTCAGTTTACGCTGCAAGTTGAACACTGTGCAGCTGTGTAACCCAATATTCAAGCTGTCCAGGCAAATGGTTGAAACAGAAGGCCTGAAGTTCTTCGAGAAGCCTGCGCGAACAAGCGGTTGACCACGGTTGACTATTCCTCATGTTTGCCTTGATACCCAACAGTCTAGCATTGCCTGACTGGCTGCCAGAAAGAAGCATGCAGCAGCTTGGCCTGCAATACGATGTAGTGCATCAAATGGCAGAAGCAACATCTTGGTTGCTGTGCAGAATTCCTTTGAATATAAACTTTTCAAACCCTTCTCTTTAGGCCAATATGAGCAACACCTGCACCACATACTCAGTACTCTTCGTCTTCTTCTTCTTCTTCTTCTTCTTCTTCTTCTTCTTCTTCTTCTTCTTCTTCTTGTTCTCTTCTTCTCTTCTCTTCTTCTGATTCTTGGAATACTGTTCCAGGTACTCGACACTATGTACCACAGAGAGCTTTCAAGTGATGCACGCACAGCTGCAACTCGACACTATGTAAAAACCAATTCCAATGTTGACCCAAAAATTAATGATAACGTCGATGCTGATCTTGAAGTCGATGCCACTCGTGGTTTTGCTGTTCTGCTTCTTTTCGCTCTTAGATTGTTGTTTTCGCTACTTCCTGCTTCAGCTGGCTGACTTGTCGTTTTGTGGCCCTTGTTGCAGAGCATATCGGCGTGTGCTCTTTTTTGTCTCTTTCTAGTGGTGCATGTTCTCATCGTTGGGCTGACTATTTCACTTCACTTCTGGCTATATAGGTAAACTTGCACGACACTGACAAGGAAACCGCCCACCACCTGCATAAGTATTTGGCGGTTTGCAACGTCTGCCAGACGTGACGGAACCTTTGTTGATGCCAACTGATCGGTGGCACAGGTCCAACGAGACAACTACAGTAGACTTCGTGGTTTTGTCGTGCTTGGGCTCTGACGTATCCTTGCCCTTGCTTTCCGGGATATTTCAGCTGCAGGCACCCCACCTGACTCATTCTAAACTCAGTTGGTTCGAACCATTTCAATCAAACAAAAAGGGTCAAAAAGGTTTGGAGTGCAGAAGGCAAAAGCCTGCCAGGCCAGGGCCAACAATTGAGATGGGCAAGCAAGCCATATCGAATTGATGTTGCTGCTCTCACTGTGCTTTGTGAAATCAAACCTTGGAATCAAATTAACAACAGAAAGTTACAGAAGGATGAATCCTATTTTGCAAAATTCAATACTGATCTGTTTGTAGTGCCGATATGAGTCTAAAAGGTCCAAGTTCAGCCAAGCTCAATGAGTCGTTAAGACCGTTAAGAGATGATTTGAGCGATGAATGGTTCAGATCCACCTTGATTTCAAGATTTAGGCAAAGTGTGGGGATCTGGTTGATGTCAGGCGGGAAAGAAAAACCAGACTTGATCTCAAAACCGTGTAGCGCAATTCAGCGGCGGCCACTTTTTTCTGGAGGTATGGACAAGAAGTCAGAAAACAAGTTCCAATGAACCGACATGGTCGGACACCATGGAAGAACAAACTTCAAATTCTCGCGATGGCACCATTCAGAAAAACCAAGCCTGACAGGTGGTAGAGTTGAATAGATGAGATATTAGCCAAGAGATTTCAATGTAAGCGAATCAAACAACATTCAGGAATTCCGCATGGTTTCTGGATGTTTGCCTGCAACTCCAGTTCCAGCAGTGACCCTGAAGAAGTTGTTTCGGACCATGGCACCGGCAGGTCCAGGTAGAGTCCTCAAGCTCTGGAGAAAAGGAAAGTCATGGAGCGCTCCCCGCAACATGACGTTAGTCACTTCACATGTAGTTGCTTTCTCAGTTTTCGCAAGATTGTGAGTAGATTCTCCTTGCACCATGGGTTTCTCTCCAAGTATTTGGTTCTTGAGTGTGGAGTGTGGCGCGAAAAAGACTTCTCCAGCTTCCCGTAGCCTCTATGCACTTTAAACTAGCCTTGAGAATCAGCTTCTCCACTGTGACTCGGGGGGAGACCCTCAATTGCCTGTCCATTGGTGATGCAGACCCGGAAAAATTTAGGTGAAAGTCTGGATATGTCTGGACACAAGGAGTGCAACGACCGATTCTTTGACGATGAATTGCATCTTGGTCTCTCCACTTGCCCCAAGAAGCCACTTTCCAGCCCAAGCACAGCCTGAGGTAGGGATCAATGTGGAGGCGGAGCACTAGAGCCCTAAAGATAACAAAAAATTTGTGTGCAGGGGGGACGAAAGCTGGGGGGAAGGGAGGCAGAAAGATTCCCACTTTTTTAAACGACAAGTACGGATCAATATGAAGTACAGCATCCGTTTTGGGACGAAAATACATATTTTCTGGCGTGTCTGTGCTTGGCTTGTGTTGATGATGATGATGATGATGATGATGATGATGATGATGATGATGATGATGATGATGATGATGATGACGATGGTGATGATGATGCTGATGATGATGATGATGATGATGATGATGATGATGACGATGATGACGATGGTGATGATGATGATGATAATGATGATAATGACGATGGTGATGATGATGATGATGATGATGATGATGATGATGATGATGATGATGATGATGATGACGATGTTAAGGAGGTTGATGCCACCAATGATCAACAACCGTGGAACGACCTCGACGCAACCTCCTTCGATACGAATACTCACAGCTCATCATCAGACAGAAAACCCAACGATGAAAGAGATGAGACATGGTGGTGCAGGCGGGAATCAACCACACTCAAAGTGGACCTACTTTACGACACATCGTACCAGACAAAAAGTCATTTGAAGATGATGATGATGATGATGATGATGATGATGATGATGATGATGATGATGATGATGATGATGATGATGATGATGATGAGGAGGAGGAGGAGGAGGATGATGATGATGATGATGATGCTGATGCTGATGCTGATGATGATGATGATGATGATGATGATGATGATGATGATGATGATGATGATGATGATGCTGATGCTGATGATGATGATGCTGCTGATGATGCTGATGATGATGCTGATGCTGATGCTGATGATGATGATGATGATGATGATGATGATGATGATGATGATGATGATGAGGATGAGGATGAGGATGAGGATGATGATGAGGATGAGGAGGAGGATGACGTTCTGAAAGAGATGAGACTGTGCACCCCATGGATTTCGACCCCCTTCGCCCCCCCCCAAAAAAAAAAAACTTGATTTTATCACTCAACACCCCCCGCCCCTTTCTAAGACAAAATCAATTATTGGCCCCAACTCCGCCCCCAATATTTCTGCTAAAGCAGAGGGAACTCCAGCTGGGACGACCCAGCTTTCGTAATGAATTGATTGAGATGAATTGAGATTCAAATGGACCATAATGCACCCATTTGTTGTCGCTGATTTCTTCATGACTCATCTCTCTACAGGGATGAAGTGAACTGGACTTTGCTATTGCGCATATCATACCGAGCCTTCCGAACAGGCATGGACAAGGATTTGGATTCTGCAGGCAAGCTACAACTGGTGGCAAGCGCTTTGCCGTATACCCAGCCAGGGCTGATTCAATCGCAGAGCTCATCTGGGAATCTCCAGCAGGAGAGTCTGCCAGTCCATTCTCACGAAGCTGACCTGTAATGAAATCCATTCCAGTCAATTAAGAACAAAGCCCCTTTGCAGCCAACACGTAACGGTCAATGCTGATTTGTCGTGCCAAGTCGCTTGCGAGGCAAACAGCATCTTGGATACCCTGGTTTGCACCCTGCCCAAGAAATGGTGGCATGGCGTGGGCAGAGTCTCCAACTAGGACAACTCGGTCACGGTACCAACGGTTGAGGCCAAGAGGCCTGACCGGAATTTAAGCTGAGCAGCTTTTTTAAGCCTAGCACACTTGCGTCTCATGAAGTCTTTTGGGTATAATTCATTGTGGTACGTCGCCAGTAGACAGACTGCAAGAAAATGCAAGAAATAGACTGCAGCACAGGCTTCTTTTTTTTGCTCGTTGAATGTTGAGCCTCTCACAAACACCAAGCTCGAAGAATCGATCGCAGCTCTTCGCAAGTTCCAAGACTTCTTGGATGTGACCTGCCCTCTGTAGTCTTTCTAGACAATTGTCCTGAGGATAACTGTTCGCGGAGTTCAGATTGTGGGCCAACCTTGGGCACATATTGACTTAGTCGACTGATGAACAGACTTTGGTCATTTTGGTCCTTCACTTCTGCTGGATCCCAATTTGCATTCTCTTCCACAGGAGAATCATCTCTAAAGACGACGGCAAGCATTTCAAACCGCTTGCCATCAAGACCTCCATATGTGGCTGTCAAGGCATAAACACCTGCTCCCAAACGGAATGGTGCGAATGACAAAGCACAACAAGCAAAAGGTGAATCTCTGCAGAAAGGTCTTGGTCAAGCTGAGCAAGCTGCTGTCTATGGAATGAAGATATGATCTCAGTTCTGTCAGTTCCGTCAGTTCTTGTCATTCTTTCATGTGGCAAAGCATTTGGCAGAGAGAGTAACCTCGTGCCTTCACCAAACCATTGATGAACCTCTTCTTCACACCCTGCAGGTCTTCCTCCAGCTTCTCTCACGCCGTACTGAATTCGAAGTCCTCCAACATGAAATATTGTCAAGCATAATGGCATGACAAAGCAATTTCACAAGCGCTTCTCTGAAGAATGGTCAAACAAGTAGTCAGCTACTGAAAATGATCTTGTTAACTAATTGACAACAACTTTCAACACAAGCTCTTAAAGCCACGAAGACTCTGAACCAGTAGCATCTTCATTATTGTTCCCAAAGCAGAAACGCACTACTGTAGCATTCCAGGGACACTGAGCCATTCACAGGATTGCTGTTGCACCTCGCGGCCTACAAAAGTAAAGCCTTGCCTGTGTATTGGGGCTTCTTGTCAACTTCTTCAAGCACCAGTCCGCGAGCAAGACTTCCGATACCATCCGCGGCTATGACCAAATCAAAGTCCTCTTGCACTCAAACAAGTGATGGGACTGGTGGAGGCATGGAAAGAAATTCCTCTCCGTGTGTTCTCATTGGTCCTCCGATTTCGAATCTCGGAACTTGCAGGTCCTTGGAAACGGTGCCAAAACATTTCGATGCAAACAGGTCACGAAAGCTAGTCGCCTAGTGGCCACTGACATGCACTGTTTACATTATGTACATGGTAATGTAGCAGTGTTGCCTCCCTTTTTTGATCATTTTTATTGCTTCCCAAAATAGATCCTCAAAAACCATTAAAAACCTATGCTTTTCACAAGCCTTCCTCATACAGCAACACACTCTTCAGCCGCATCCAAGTTTCACTCTTTCATCTGCCTGCTTCAAATCTTGAAGTTCTTTACCCAAGAACACAGAGCCAGCTGGCAATTGGTCAGCGATTGCTTTCAGGAGGGCATCACGCATTACCTCACAAATCAGGTGAGTTGAGTAAATATTGTTGAGTCAGAGCCAAACTCGGTTCTCGAATCAGACAAGCTGCTGTGCAACTGGCTGGATCACCACTTGGCCCACGAACAGAACCCACAAACATTTTGAAGCGCTCCTGAGAGTATACAAATGAAGTTGCACTATCACCGACTATCATCACATATCGTCACAACCACTTGTCCTTCACAACCTTTCACCACCTTTTCAACCTTTTCCATCCTTTTCCCTAGAGACATGTGAGTCCAGCTTTGAGGATGATAATAGTGATCAGCACAGCATCAAGGCCTGCGGTGATAAATAAACCTGCATCCGGGGCACCATCAAGCTTGGCAAGTCCAGTTTGAGAAGCTCGGATCCATCGACAGCACGGCTCCTGAGACAAGTTCTTGTCAAGTGTGTCCGCTGTGTAAGATGTACACGCGTCTGATTTTCCGTCCTGATGCGGCGCATAGGTTGAGCAAAGCCTAGGTCAACGCCAAGCCCTCGAAGAAGTGCTGCACCCGAATGTAGCTGAACACCTCCACCTACGCCCGGCCTTACAAACACTGGAAGCAGAAGCTGTCCAAAGTGACCCAAAAGTTCAAACTATTCTTGGACTGAAAACCAGAAGCAGAACTTCCGAAGTCAAAAGGTCCGTGTTAGCATAATCCCGGCAAACGATTGGACATCAGACCCACTACTCACGGCTACTCAAGCAAAGCAAATTTCTGTGCAGATACACTCCAAACAGTGAGGAGGCCAGAAAAAGCCATGGAGAAACAGTACGATGTCGGTATTTTTACAAGTAGCCAAGCAACCTCAACTCTGAAGAGCGTTCATAAACCGAGACATCGTCCAGTCCTTCCTTTCTCAGAGCCACGGCCGTCGCCAGACCAACGGGCCCCGCACCAATCACAGCTACTCGGGGACCAGCATGGCATTGCACTTTCGATCTTGATCGCTTAGCAGCTCGCCTTGCTCGTTCGACTGCCACTGGGCCAAGTGAGACAAGTGTCTTGATGCTCGCACTTGAGCATCCAAATCCTCTGAAGTCTTTGAAGTCGAAGTCTTTGTCTTTTCGACGCAAACTTGTCTTTTGGGTGGGCGAAGCCCTGGAGGTCGAGCTCCATGAAGCGACGGTCCCAACAAGAGACATGATGAGTCGCCTAAGACATGCTTTGGGATGCTTTAGGCCTGTCCTGTGAGTCCTGTGTACGTTTTTGGACTACAGACTACAGCTACCCGGTACCCTGTCTGTCGAAGCGCGAGTGCATCTGTGTCTGTTCGTAAGTGTATTATCCAGGAAGCATTTTGTCAAGTCCTGAGACCTCTCTCTTGACATCTGGCATTCCACAAGAATGTGAGATGAGACAAATACTTGATTTCTCATGTCTGGTAAATTTTCATATCTGATTCTGAACGGCAACTACTGAGGACCAGCAAATATTTCACTACAGCTCACAAGCTAAAATGTGCTGCGATGGTCAGGCATCGCGACGGTTGCGCAAAGTGCAGCAGCCATAGCTACTCATAACTTTGCACGCTAGCCAGATCTTTTTGCCATATTACGTTTATGGTGCACATCCAAATCGGCGACACTCTCGTTGTCCTTGGGATCAGCCAAGACTGAAGCCTCCTTCGAACTTTATCGGTTCTGGCAATCGAAACCTCCTACAAGAGACAACGTGGGATGAGTTCTCTCAAAGCATACTGCTTCGCAATTGGCTCGAGTAGTCATTAGGGCCAAAGAAGCATCAAACTTGAAAAGGTTGTTTGGCCCGGTTGTCTCTTGTCAATGCTCTTGGAGACCCCGTTGCAAGCTGAATAAGTGAAACGCCTCAAGCTCACAAAATTAATCACTTGCTCTCAGCATTCTATCAGCAAATCCGCAAACGAAGCAAATATTGCATTCTGCTTCGCAAGCGTGTACGCATTATCCAGAAGCTGTGCCGATTCAATCAGGCTGTGGAATCAGTTCACTGGGCATGCCACCTGGGCAAAGTTTCAAATTAGGAATCAAAAACCTATGCTCATGGCTTCTGCTGCATGTTCTCAAATGGTGTGATCATGTGCGTCTTTCAGTTTCACCATGTCGCACCCACTCTTGCATGCTGCGAGCAGGGCGCAGCCAAATTTATGAAAGCAGCAGCCGGAAGCTCTCCGACGGGGTCCCATGGTCAGCCTTTGGTCCAGGAGTGGCATTGGCTGGTCGAATCTGTCGCAATCTGATTAATTATTAATTGATTTGCTTTAAAAAAAAACATAAAGTCAAAGGGCCTTGGGCAGGTGAGGCCGTGGAATTTGAGGAGCATGCAACACCTGGAAGGTTGCAATGCTGAGCTCCATTCTTTTCTTGTATGTATCTTCACGTAAATGATTTGAAAGGAAACACATTCTCCCAGCCGCTAGTCAGGAAAAATGTAACACCATGCGTTGTCTTACATCTATAAGCATGAGCTGAAACAAAACATGGACGTATAATATAAAAATCTGTAAATGTGAAAATATACTTGTGATGATATAGAGAGGTGTTTGACAAAATGTCAGCCTTTGATTGATACCGAAGCAGGTTTGACAAAAGACGGTGTAGACTTATTTTACTCATCGAGCTTTTGGGCATATGCAAAAGAAAACACCCCAACAGCACTCGTCACTTGTTCACAATGCACCTGTATTGAAGACTGGAACATCACCATGAGCTCTTTTAGCATATTCAATCTGTGCTCCATGGAGCGGAGGAGCTTAAGAGTCTGCACTGTCCTTGGAAATTGCAGCGAAGCATTTTCCGTGAGACAACAGGGTAGATCATCGGATTGCTTGCACCACTTCACCAGTGATGCCAAGAATCTCAAGTGGGACATCCCGGAAGAAAATGTCCAAGAGGCCGTCCACCTGCACAGTGCGTTTGTGTTTGCACTCGTTTTGAAAGTTTGGCAATATGTGCCAAAGCGCCCGCAAGAGCTTAGCGCATCTTTAAACACTTTGTGGACACGAACTTGTAGTCAAACAATCATTTCTGGGGCCAGGACAAATTCATCTTGCGAAAGCTCTCCGCCTCCATCCACGTCCAGGATGGCAAAGATTTCCTGTCAGCAAGTTTGCTCTGGTTGCTCTGTATGCAAATCTAATGTTTGTGAGTTTGTGCTTGCAACATGCCGAAACTAGCAAATCCAATCTGCAATGTCAAATGCGAAGGCATGCTTGGCGGTGCTTTTGAAAGACTACATCTTTTGACGGTTCAACGAAACTTGCCTGCATGCTACTGATTCCACTCTTCTCAAACAATTCCTTCGGCAGAACGTCCACCGGCACTGCTTCAATCTCCTCAAGTGTCAGGCTAAAGATGCAACATCCAAGATGAAATCTATTCAAGTCCAGTTCAACTTCAAGCAAAGGTCATGGACAGCTCAAAAAGCAAATAGTCTGAGCCGAGCTGTACCTGTACCTTTTTTACACATCAAAACGTCACATGTTACGACTCGTCTGCAGTGTCCTCCAGTGAGACGTTCCCATCTCCGTTTGCATCCATTGCCAGGAAAACTTGTCGAAGCCTTGGAACCTGAAGCCCACTGAATCCCAGCACACCGCACACAACACGCTCAACAAGTATCAAAAGTTTGGAAGGGTAGGCTACACCGCATGACGAACAACATGGAAATTGCAAGACTGTATATTCTAACAGATCCAACACAGGGTATAGTTCTACGGGGCACTCACAGGTTCAACATTTCATTCAACGGAGAAAACTTGTTTCAAATCTCCCTACTTTCAAAGTTGCCCTTGCTTTCAAGCAACTGCACGCTTCAATTTCTCCTGAAGTTCATTCTTGTCAGCCTCTTTGTCATTTTGAGCATTCTCCAAAGCCCCTTCAACTAATACCTCGGCCAAAAGCATGATCATTGGCTTGTCAAGTTCATCTTCAGATTCTGGCCACAGGATTTCAATGATTTCGTAAAAAAGTACTCCTCAAACAGCCTTGTGAAATCGTTGAGGCTAAGTGCACAATGCAAGTAAAGTCTTCGAGAATGACTTTGGATCACAGATATATTACATTACACAAATCAAATTAAAAAATGCTATTGCATCTATGATTGATGCATTAAATATAAAACAGAAAATATTGAAAATATTGTGTAGCACATATTTTAACCAGATTTCAGTTGAAATGTTGAATATGAAATATAAGATATTATACAATATAAATCAAATGTTGTATATTAGATAGTTGTATGTCATACATGACCTACGTATATTGTATATTTGCATGTTATGTATTATATATTCGATATTAAGTTTTATGTAATTACATATCATATTATGTATCAAATATTCAAAAACATATTATATATATATATTTATCATATTATCTGTTATACTATATATATATACATTATATGTTGTTTTTCAGATATCATATTTTACATAGTGTAAAGGATATACTAAAAACAGTATACTAATTGTTTTTAGTTCTATACTGTACTGAGAGTGTGATATCAAAACATATTAGATATACATACATACATACATACATACATACATACATACATACATACATACATACATACATACATACATACATACATACATACATACATACATACATACATACATACATACATACATACATACATACATACATGTATTATCAGTGAACCACGACACATGCACCAGTCTCATCAGGCAGAGGTGCTGCTGTCACCAAATTCATCAGTGCGATGGAGACAATCAATACAATTGCCTCAGTCGAGTCTTAAAACTGACCTCTAACTCAAAAATTTGTAGAAAACTGTAGAAAGGCGGACTGACGTAGAGCAGCTGCCTAAGCATCTCCCCCAAAGCCAACTGAAAGCACGGGCATAAAAGCATAGCAATAGTGCAGGACTTTAAAGCTTCAGTTTCAACTTCAACGCAAATCTAGAGAGCAAGACCAGGAATGAAGATTCAGACAATCCATGTTTGTTTTGAATTGCGTTGGACTTGCAGAACGTCAGAGTGGCTATGAATATCTTCAAGGAAAACAAACGGTCAAAAGTTTGCTTTCACCCTCGAAAGATTCAATCGCGCTCGCTGAAGCCATCAATGATCAATGGAACATGCGCTGACAGAGAGCGAGTGAGAAAGGCATTCCCAAAGGAAGATTAGGTGCTGGACGTTTTAGGCAACGACAATGCTGTCGCCAGTAGCAGTGAGCCATCTAAGGGTTGGACGATGAAGTACAAGGCCAGAAAAGGCTTCTGGCGGACTAGCGGAAAGTACACATAGGCGACCTGAGTCATACAAGACATACTCCCTCAATCACGGCACAAATCACTGAAAATCCATGGCACATCAACCCATCATGCATCAAAAGCCTGTTTGCTGCTTCTACAGTATTGCTACCATCGAAATCCTGTGCTGGGCAAGTAGAAGGCCCATCATTAAGGTGCACACTGAGTCCATTGTGACAAACTGCATTAAAGTCAGCATTGTGCCAGGAACCGACGCAAAGTTGACTTTCAAGATGTCCTCCGTTTCTGCGTGTCTTTGTAAGTCTTCATCCTTTTTTATCAATTCCTCAGTGGGCTTGGGCACATTGCAGAACATCCCAAGAGCCGCACAGTTTATCCATGCTTACCCCTAGTTTGAAGCATGGACAAAGAGACCGGTCAAATGGCAAAGATACGCATAGAAAATAATCTTCCCATACTCGGCCAAGGTTCAACACCAAGACAGGCAAAAATATACAGTGTTAAAAGAATCAAAGCCAGCGTTGAGAACATGGCATTGTGCGAAGTGAGAAGCCCATACACAAGCCGCCAAACAGTTCCTTACTGAAAAATTGTAAACAGAGACCAACTTACCAGTATGATTCTTGTCGTTGACAAAACAATGCGTGTTTGGCTATGAGGCTTCTGCCCATGCGCAATCATCTTAAAGTCCTTCCGCATGCCAAGACTCTGAAGTATTTCAGCATACGGAGAGCTCTAATCAGCCGCAGCAAGCGCATGGCTCTGATGACTAAGACAGATTCAAGAAGGCCCAAATCGCCTCCACCGCCGCTCACCCTTGGCGATGCAGTTGTCTCAAGGGGGAAACCGCCATGAAGAAAGGACTCAGCACTCTAGGCAAGTCTCCCTTTTGAATCCTGAACAAAACTGGAGATCAACACCGCATAATCCTACTCAACAGCCAAGGCTCGAAATCGCCAAACCTGTGATCACCCCAACCACCACGAGGACGAAATCCAGCAGGAACCATCCATCAGCAAAACATTGCCTCCAACCGCTTCCAATCAAACGCATGCCAATCTCAATGCAATACACCACGATGAAGGCAGTATCAAGAGGCTGCATCCATGGTAGCTCAATATCCCGCAGGCCAAGTTCAATTTCAGCACCAACCAGAAGAGAATTTACCAAGATAAGAATGCCAATCACGTAATCAAAGTACCGGCTGGAGGTGATAGTGACGCACCACCTTGAAATCAGAAAAGGTTGGCGGAGGCAATTCAAAGAAATCATTTCATGTCACTTCATGCCACTTCCAAACTAACCCTCCTCTCTTTCCGACTTTTACAGTTTCTCGCATCAGAGATTCCATCGCATGCAGGCTGTAAAGCCGTCTTGTCCAAGTGTAGGAGCTGCCTGCTTTACGTCTCCTCACGATCACACAAACTACAGTGACCGTATTAGAGATTTGGGCAGAGACTTACATCGCTTTTCAAAGAAGCGCTGTGCATGAATCAAGTCTGCTGAACTGAACTAGTCTGAAACATGCATTGTCATCCGTCCTGAGTGTTGTTGCATGAGGGCCTGATATCTAGAATAGGTGCCAGATGATTTCACCTCAGTTTTGGGAAGTTAGCCTGCAGCATTCATTATATAAAAGGGACAAAATATGATAATTTAGTTGAGAGCTAAGGAGCAAAAACTGCAACAGAAAACCATTGCTGCATGTTTTACTGTAACGAGTAGCTGGCTTATCGTTCCATCTATCGGCAGTGGCAACACCGTGCGATGGAGGCTCCCAGTGATCCCTCACGTTCAAAGCCTCTTGCTTGACGTCCTTAACCTGGAATAAACAAAAAATCAAGCAAATGACACACAAGAAGCTGCTTGAACACCCTCAAGGACAGCAGCTCTATGCAACGAAGCCACAACTGGGACTTCTTTAGATCGCGAAATAGCTTTGTCCTGAGAATCGACAGCGTCAAGCTCTTCAATCAAGGCCACAATTGTCGCCAGAGCTTGTTCCTTAGTTGGAAGCAACTACATAGCTGTGTTGAAAAAACATGAACGCAGTAATTATAATCAACAGTCTTTTCCGGTATGTGGAAGCAAGAAATGCTTTTCTGCTTATTCTACAGATATTCATAGTATATAGTTCTAGTTGGAGTTATACAGTGTATATAAATGTAAGTATTCTATCTGGAATAAAGATGAACTTTTTTGGTTGAGAGATTGCGCAATGGAATGCAATGGACTAAGAAACCCTTGTCATAAACATGGACTCAAGGACTTAAACCAAGAGTCTTGTTGCCAATGCAGTGCAGACAACTCCAATTTGATGTGAGCAAAACCAGAACCTTCTCGAGGAAACGAAGGTACTTCTCGGTGTTGAGGGGTTGCTCCTTTCATGCTTTTCTCTTCCACCATTGCACTTTGGTTGGCCTGCGGCAGACGCTGCCAAGTAGCTAGGGATTTTACTGGGATCTTCAAAACAACCACCAGCCATGAAAGAGCTAGAAGCTAGCACGAATCACCTCAAGGGATCCCTGCCTGAATTTTCTGTGGTGGGATTGGAGAAGCCTCTGCACAGCATATCGGCTCAGGTGCTGGCATTTCCGCTATCCACAGAAGCGGTGGCACTTGAGCCTGAAAGCTTCCGAAATTCCCTACTCTATGCAATTTGCAAGGGTCAAAACTGTTTCTTCCAAAAATTGTTGGGGATGACTTGAAGAAAACAAACCCTTTGAGAAACAACGCAACGAACCATGACACAATCCTGGGTGTCCATCAGCCACAGGTGATGAAAGCAACAACTAACAAGCCCCAAATGCGGGCAGATGAATGTGAAGAAGATTTCATCCAGTCGCTTCAGTCGCTTCGCTTCAAAAAAAACTTTCAATAAATACGAAAGGTGGCAATTTACATAAGCACTTATCCCAAAACATCCCAAAACAACCAATCTATGTAACAAACACAATGAAACCACGCTTGAAAACTAGGAAGCGCCTGGACATGTGAGAAATCAGGAGAAAAAACTGCCAACGACAAAATCAGCAGAAGCATACGTATACTTATTGATACGGACAATACAACACGAATGTCGAAGAACCAACCGCACAAAAACACGAATGCAAAAAATACAAGATCTGTAAGAAATCTTGCACATTTTCAATTTTCATTTCTCACCCCCAGTTTTTTATGCCATTCCCGCTCTGACTCTCACCATCTCGCTCTTATTCTCATTCGTGCTGATTTACTAATTCAGCGACTCGCTCACAATCTGTCCGTATGAAAAATTGAGGCGCCAAAACGACCTCATGATGAGGATGATTTGCTACCTACTTATTCCAAGTGTGCAAGAACCTTCCCGCACGACTGAAGAAACCAACAGGTCTGACTCTTTGCCAGGCACACGAGAAAAGTTTTTCAAAGCCAAAGCAACCACAATCAGCTACAATGTGACTAGGCCTCGTAGGATGTCAAGGTCTCCGATAAGCATCTAATAATCTTTTTGTGAGTTTTTGATCATTTTCCACAACTCTAAATGATAGTTTTCAAGGTATAAAGAAGCAGGCCCAACTGAGTGTTCAATGGGAATCTTTGACGCTACCTTTCAGTCCACTCTTCGCATAAAAATCCAAAAACGCTGAAAGAACCAGTTCGGGTGGTCAGCCTATTGCGCGAAAAAACTTCGGAAGGGATGTCACCCTACCCAGGAAACCCCCTTCAGAAGGAAACAGCTCCTGGCAGGAAACAGCGTCCGGAAAATAAGGCCTTTGGGCAAGATATTGCCTTAAAAAGTACAAAAACCGCTAAAAGCAAAGCAAACCAAATTGAACCAATTTTTTTTTTGATTTCCGGCTGCGGCTGATCTCAGAGGATGCTGACAGTCCTTGTGCGGAAAGCAAACGCGTGTGAAAAGACCAGGACTCGAATCCGTATGATCCAAGAACGGTAGGTAAGCAAGAGCAACCACTCTCATAGCTAGCTAGAAACGCGGTGGGCTGGCAAAGTGACTCTTCCGTACCAAAACACAAGCAAACCAAATTGAATCAAAGAAATGAACACACAAACAAGCACGTAAGGAAGGAAGCAACCAAACAAACTAAACAACAGACAAATAAAAGAACCTGCAAAGATCCGAAATTTTTCTCCATTACAATCAGCAGTGAGCAGACGTCAGTCAGACCATTTTCCAGTGATTTCAGCCAAGAAGTCATGGTGTTTAACAATATCATGGAGTGCGCAATGGTGTCGGTGTCGAGACATGTGTATCCTATCACAAACAAACCACCTTACCCAGGAAACGCCCTCAGGCAGGAAACCCCCGTAAGCAAGATATTACCTTAAAAGGGAAAAAACCGCTAAAAGCAAAGCAAACCAAATTGAACCAAAGAAATGAACACACAAACAAGCCCGTGAGGAAAGAATCCATCAAACAAACACACAAACAAACAAACAAACAAACAAACAAACAAACAAACAAACAAACAAACAAACAAACAAACAAACAACCAAACAAACAAACAAACAAACAAACAAACCAACCAATCAACCAACAAACAAACAAACCAACCAACCAACAAACAAACAAACAAACCGAACCAAACCGAACCAAACCGAACCAAACCGAACCAAACCGAACCAAACCGAACCAAAACCGAACCAAACCAAACCAAACCAAACCCAAACAAACAAACAAACAAACAAACAAACAAACAAACAAACCAACCAACCAACCAACCAACCAACCAAACCAGCAAACAAACAAACAAAACCAACAAAACAAACGAAACAAAACAAAACAAAGCAAAACAAAAACCAAACAAACAAACCAACAAACAAAACCAACAAACAAAACGAACAAAACAAACAAACAAAACAAAAAAAGAAAACAAACAAAACAAACAAAACAAAACAAAACAAAACAAAACAAAACAAAACAAAACAAACGAACAAACAAACAAACAAACAAACAAACAACCAACCAACCAACCAAACCAAACAAACAAAGAAACAAACAAAACAAACAAAACAAACAAAACAAATAAAACAAGCAAAACAACGGTCGATCGTCTTGTAAGGGCGCGCCGGAGTTTAATTTTGGACATGTATAACACTGGTTGCATCACAGGTTTGGACATGTGTGAAGTATGTACCGAAGCAGTCGGTTCCGTACAAATTTTGAACGTGTGTAACGTATGTACGTAAGCAGTCGGTTCCGTACCACTTTGAACACGGGTTACATCACAGGTCTGGACATGTGTAACATATGTACCGAAAATGGTTTCGCGTGACAGGCGCAATACATTCGCAACGACTACATGAAGACACCGTGCACATGCAGCGAAAAAACATTGAATAAGATTTCCTGTCACGGAAAAAAGGCCATGAAAACGCGCCCTTACAGGGCAATGGGGCCCAAAACCAACAAAACAAAAAAAACAAAAAACAAAAACAAAAACAATAAACAAAAAACAAAAAAACAAAAACAAAAACAATAAACAAAAACAAAAACAAAAACAATAAAAAAACAAAAAATAAAAACCAAAAACAAAAAACAAAAATCAAAAAACAAAAAAAAACAAAAACGCAAAACAAAACAAACAAAAC
>DF239509.1:126454-157290 GCA_000507305.1 Breviolum minutum Mf 1.05b.01
CATGCTATCTGGGGCAGGCAAAAAAACAAAAACCAAAAAACAAAAACCAAAAAACAAAAAAACAAAACAAAAACGACAAAACAAAAACAACAAAACAAAAACGACAAAACAGAAACACAAAACAAAACAAAACCAAAACAAAACAAAACCGAAACAAAACAAAACAAACCAAAACAAAACAAAACAAAACAAAAAAACAAACAAACAAACAAACAAACAAACAAACAAAAAACAAACAAACAAACAAACAAACAAACCAACCAACCAACCAACCAACCAAGAGTGAACCATCACAAGAGAGAACACCTCTAGAACCAACTTTCACAAACTATGCCTAGAGCTCGATCAGCTCCTGCGGACAGGTTCTCCACCCAACCAGAAATGAAAATGCGAAAACTTGAAGACAAGGAGCAGACTCCTTTCAACAAGTATCAGACAAATTCAAATGAAATGAGCAGAAAATCAGTGATACAAATCTCCCAAGTCCTGAGATCTAAATCCTGGGTTTACTTGTCCAACACTTTGAAGAACCGACTGCAACTCAACAGGACTAAGCTGTTGCAACATTCTGGTCACCTGAGTGACTGAAACACCTCGTCCAACACTACCAAACCCTTGACCTTGGAACACAGGTCCTTGGTTTCCAGGTGTGCTACTCACAGACAGTGGCACAGGAACACTCTGAGCGTTTCTAAACTGTTGCTGCAACAAAAGCTGTTGATTGTAAAACTCCTAAGCTTGTCTTTAATTCAACCAATTCGCCCATGGGTCTGAAGTCAAAAATCTTTGTTGAAAACTACTAGCAAACACGCCTTCACTCCCAAATCCCTGACACCCCGATTGACACAGAGCCCCAGACAAATGAGTCCATACGAGTTAGACACGCAAATCCTGTTACCTCCAGCTCTGCCAAGCAACAAGACAGTCCCAAACTACCACAGCGGATCGTCAATCCTTTTCGCGCCACACAGGCACACCAAACAAGCTTAGTTCTGTTCACCTAGCCCTCACTAGTGACAGCTGCTTTTTTTTTTTTACTAGTGACAGCTGCTGTTAACTTCAGTTAACTTGTGAAAACCTTGAAGCCACATGACTGACATACAGCTTCGTGCCTCTCCCGTCAGACACCAACTCTTCCATCAAGCCATCTGATTGAGAACCGATCTCTGACTTTAAAGTGACTCCGTTGGCACTTTCATCATCCGGGGGAGAGTATCAAAACACTCAAATCCCAAAAGACACAAAAAGGGAAACCTTCGGGTACAACCAAATTTCTCCAACATCAAACGCAGACACAAAGTCTAACAAATGATTCTTCTCCCAACTACATCTGATGTAGTTGGTGCAAACTTTCAAACACACGGCAAAAGCTGCGTCTACATGTAGCACCAGTGAAAAACAACTTCCAGCTACACCAAAATGCAGTGTCCAGCGAAAACAAATTCCAGATATCGAAATACCCGCTCACCAGCACAAAACTGTTTGCTTCCACCAGTGAAAATACGAAAACAAATTCCGATCACAGAATAACCACGACAGTTTCAACTGTCGAACCAGCAAATCAAATCCTCATCTGATAAACCAGAAAACAGTGATATTCAGTGTGCATAAAAGACATGTGCCACATCGCACCAACGACATGGCCCTTAGCCATTCATACTTTCACAGAAGAGACTCTGAGCACTCCAAGGATTTTGTTCTGAAAGCATAGGACGTGAATCAGAGCTCAGTGGATGAGAATTAGGCGGTTAACCGCATCCTTCAGAGATGAAACTGTCGTGGGCATCACTTACAAACAGTCCAAAGAAGTTGATGCTCCAAAGGATGAAAACTACTGAAAGGAGAAGAAAGGAAGACTCACATTCCTTGGAAGTCTGTTCCTTACCTTCGGTGCCTCTACTTTTCATAGAAAGGAGTTTGTTTCTTTTCGTCACCTTGAAAGAAGTTTGCTTGCTGGTGATGATGTGGGTTTATTGCCGGGTTCGGGGGTTGCGGGGTCCTCGAAAGGTGATAGTGGTAGCAAAGATATGTTCTCACGAAATGAGAAATGGATTTGTGAAAATCCAACAACCCGTCACTACAAGTACTTACACAAAGTACGGTCAGCGTTTTTGGCGTCAGCCAGAAACAAAAACCCAAAAACACAAGGAAACCTTGACAAACGTGACAGCGACTCTTTTCACAACCAACACGGAGGATACATGCAGGTAATGTGACTTGTTATCACGCAGGAAGCTCTGAACAATTGCTGGTTCTCTTGAGATGTGAATAGATGCATTCATGCATTAAATTCGACATCATCAAACATTCTCCAGCACAAATCATCATGAAAATCTTCAATGGACATCTAACTTCAAAAACACCGACCGGTCTTGTCCAAAAGTCGTCACATCATCCAGTCATGCAAAGTTTGCAGAAATCCATCAAATAAATCCAAATACAATGAAATTGCAGAAACCTCCAAAGCATGCAGGAAATATATCATCCGTGCACATCAACAGGTCACATAAGCTGTAAAACATGCAGTCACCATCATAACGATGTCGGTAAGCTACAGTTCACAGACATACCTGCAAAATTTCATACCCCCTTTTGAGCTGTAGCTGTACGTGCAATGCAATCATCAAAGAAATACAATGCAAATACAGTGCAAAATAAATATTGTAGCTGTCCAATAAATAGCCACCAATTGAAAGTCACTCATCATTGATGAATTCACATGCCTGCATTGACCAAATGCAAAAAAAACATATACATCTGCCCATTGTAAGGCCACCACTCATAATGCACCATTCGAAGAAAACCATCTTGCAAATAACTCTGCCGGAGTTTCATACCATGCAAAATAGATTCCACATACTTCCGCATCCACAATCCCATCAAAACAAATCATAGTTCCACGGATCATCCAGACTTGAATACTCTGCCACATCCAGATATTGCCTTCTACGATTCGTGCCTGGGATTGCTGGAGCATAGACTGCGGGTGCTGCTTTGGCTGCTGCTTTCGCTGCTGCCTTGGCTTTAGCTTGTGCAATCCTTTCAGCTCGGTAATACATGTCATCTTCATAGGTGCCAAAATAGTGCTCTTTGACAGCGAGGTACTTGATGAAATCTTTCCCTAGAACACTTTTCCTTTCCAAATGAGTTCGGGCCCATTTCCGATACTGCACATAGCGTCCTTCTGCACCGTGGGCGACTGCGTAGTATGATTCACCACGCATTTCCTTCCCGAATTCGATCATAGTGCGACCCCACTCACTATATGACATAACGTCATCAGGGCAGTGCGTATTGGCTCTTCGATGACGCTCGGCAATGTTGGCATCTTCAGTCCAACTGTTTCCCATGGGAGGACGAGGTCCTGGTCCAATACCAGCAGCATCAGCAGTAGGATCCAAAACGGGTGCATAAACAACATCCCCATTGTTGAATTCAAGGTCAACTTCTTCCCATTCATCAAACTCTTCCAGATGTTCGTGGAACATTGACCCTCCAGGAGAACGTTGTCGTTTACTTGCATCCGTCATGGCCCCTTCAGTCTGCATCGGCATTTGCTTTCCATCTTCCTCTTCACCCTTAAGCGTTGCAGGTGGGTCAGGTTTCACATATCCTGCTGGGCGGTAGCCCGGTCCAGGAGGATATGCAAGACCTGGTCCTTCCGCCGGCGTTGCGGCTGCCTTGGCCACTGTCTGAGGATCCAACATACCCATAGGATTGCTGCGAAAAATCGCTGCCTTTGCCATCTGCATCTTAGCCTCTGCCACTGTAGGAATAGGATCACCACGCTCATGTGCTAACCTCATTCGGTTAATGCCTTGTGAAGTCTCTGGATTCGTTGCTGCCGTAGATACCGGCTTTGTCTGCATTGGTGCACCCATCTGTGGCATTGGTCCTTGCGACATAGGCGGTGCATTTGAAGATGCAGGAACATCGGCCAGTAATGTACTTTTCGGCACTGCTTAAGCGCTTCCAGAAGCTTGAATTCCAGGAGGCTGCACACTTGCACTCGGTTTAGCCATACTTGCCACGGCAAGATTGAAATCTGCTAAAGGCACATTCTTCCGATTCGGGCGCTTGGGCACTGGCATCACTGACGTTGCCGCAAGCGAAGATTCCAGCTCACCTGTTGTACGAGCCTCTTTCATAAGCTCTTGTAACAGCTGAAGTCGTGCAGAATCCATGGCTATAGGCGATACCGGATTAGGATCGGGCTAATGCAATGTGTTGTGAGCTTCCAGTCCGAAGAAAACACACGACGCAACAAACAAAACAGAGAGTCACTCACACGCCTCGGGTTTCACCTTTGAGGTAAATCCGCACTTGTCATAGGTGTGTGAAGTTTACGCAGAATCACTTTATGATCTACCTTTGTCTGAAATGTCATTGACTGTCTGTGTGATAGGTTCCGGACCGCTCATGCTAAGGTCAAAAACAAATACGCTTAGGTTCAGGCAACTGGCTTCTTCACGACTTAAGTTCACGACCGCAAAACGTCAAAACAAAAACAGAAAACCCTTCATGAACGCATGAAATGCAAAAAAAAACGACTTCTTCAGTGAACTAAGCTCTTCAACGCTGCCTTGCCCCCCTTTTAAGCTTTCATAGAGGATCCGACATGCAACTTCCTGCAAGTAAATTGAGCATGCTAACACCTTGGTTCCATGCAAAACAAAAGTAAGTTCCCAACTGTCACACTCATCTGATTTCATATGCAAGCTTCATTCATCAGTTATATTCAAGCATCCACCCATGCCACATCCAGGAAACCAACCATAAGAACCATGCACGAATCCACATAGACCAGGCAGGCTCAATCTTCATAGAATTGCTCTTCACCATGTTCATTCCAGTATCTGTCGCCTTCTCCTGGTGGGATTCGGTATTCATCCTCCTCAGATTCTTCATCCCTGGCACCACGGGCTCCACCATGTAGCATCTCCACGGGAACCACGACTACGAACGATCTGCGGAAATGCTGAGCCCTTTCCACCATTTGCTTCATATTCCAGCTGAACCTCTTCATTCTGCTCACGAACATCACCCCTGAACGACAACTCGCAGGAGAGGGAAACCATCAGTTCGCGCAGACCCTTTTCTGTCAGCATTGGCAATTGATCGATCATAATCTCCACAAGCCCTGCAGATGTGGTTTTGCCCTTGCCCTTTCCCTTTCTTCTTTCACTTGCCCACATTCTACGATCCCATGGGCAACCATCCACGGGAAAAGGTCTGTTGTATGGTCCCAAAGGTTCACGTGGTAACCTACGGTCTGCTCCTGATCCTGGTGTCTCTTCATCATCTGCTGGCTTGCCACCTCCTTTGCCACGATTTGGCATCACGGATAGCAGTGAATTCGCAATGATGACACGGTGATCTTGAGCAGTGAGGAACTAACATGTCGTGGAAACATGACCATGTGTGTGTGAATGCCCATGTCCATCGCACAAGTACCATGTCGAATCAAAAAAAACTTGACTGTTCACAATTCATGCAGCATCTTTCAAATGACATGTCCGCACAAACTGACATCGGCAAAATCTGAATCAAAAAAACGCAAAAGAAAACTCCTTAAGAGATACAAGTTTATCTGTCAAATCAACACGTTCCAAAGAAAGTGAAGCCGCAACTCTTTGTGCTTTGACCACATGAATTCGAGCATGAACATGCAGCAAAACATATCAGCAAGGTTCCCTTCGGGAGGACCTCGCTGCTGCCAAGATGGCCTTTGCCAACGTCTTGCTGTAATAACCTGTGCGATGCCAATTGACGGTGTTGAATTCCGCATGATATCGGCATGCACAAGTTCCAAACTTTCTCGTGGGTAAATTCGCAAAGCAAGGTGATGTTGCAAAGAATTTCAAACGCTTTCCAATTGGTGTTCCCTCATCATTGACCAATCCTGTCTGACACAGTGCCACTTCTGCATCATAATTGAGACCGCAACGCTCCAGAATTCTCTGCGTTTCTGGTCTCTGCCATATCTGATTGTGCTTTGGGAGTTCAAACGACCTCGAATCTCCAAGAGTCAGATACGCCTCAGCTGATCCAATGATGGAATGCCAGTCTCTGTCTGCCTCAGTCTGTTCCCTTTGGTTCAAGTGTTTGAGTGGGCTGCCAGAGCTACACGGGGTTGAACAGTGCACATGCAACCATCTTCCACTATTCCTCTGGAGCTCAACAAAAGCCTTGACCTCATCCAACACTCGACGTTCTTGCATGTTCTTTGTAATGCCTAGATAAGGCATGCGTGCAACCTTGCAAGCTTGTCTAAGAGCTGAATTCTCAGAGCAACAGACTTCAATGAATGCCATTTCTTGACCAACACTTGCAGACACCCCTGTAAGCAAAATCTCACGAAGACTGTTCAAATCACCAACTGGTACCTCATGCTGTGTGAATCCAAGAGTTGTGCGATGCCTTACAAAGTCCTTCGTTGACAGGCATTTCGTAAACATATCGCTGCAGTTTTCAGTTCCTGGTTTATACTTGAGTGCAAGTTCTTCTGCTTCTATCTTACTGCGCATCCAATGTAAGCGAATTTCGATGTGTCGGGATTTCTTAGGTACATCTTTACCAGCTATCAGTGTAAGTGCGCTTTCGGAGTCGGATTCCATCACTGTGTACCCAACCGTCTCACTCGTGCACTCTTCCAAGCCAGTGTAAATTCTCATGCAGAATGCTGATAGAGCGATGGCTTCTTGTGAGACCGATTGCAAAGCATAGAGTTCTGCCTCACATGAACTCAAGGCGACACTCTGTTGTTGTTTTGCTGTAGTCTTGATAAGTGTCCCCTCTACGAATATCGCTCCCCCAGTTATACTGCGCCGTCCGTTAAAACGGTACGGGGCATGCGAAGCATCAGAAAATGCGTGTACCACACCGACTTCATCCCAACCTGGACATGCATGCTCAAAGTATTCAGGACTAGGGATAGACAACATAGTGCTCATGTCGCTGTAGAAAAACCGCAGGATTGCTCGAATTGCAGATTCTGTCCCTGACATCGGTGCCGCTTGCTGTGACCCAATTAGGCTGAGGTAGATCTTGATATCATGACGCACTTGCGCCATCCAGAGCAACTTACCTAATGCACGCCTAAATCTTGCATAGGCCTCAGCTGACAACGGCACTTGAGCATTGGCATCGTCCACAGTTTTCTCGATGTGTGCCGCCACATCCGGAATGGCTGCACTTCCTTTCGAGATATTGAATTCTTTGAACACTGCATCAAGAAACTTCGGGTCGACTCCAAGTCGCAAATCATTCTTCTGACCATCACGAAAAATATGTCTCCCGATGAAGATCAAGGAACCACCTCCTTGTGCTGCCTTTTTGATCTTACCAGTTTCCTTCAGCGGTACCACAGCTCCAATCGTCTCTTCCACAATCTTTTCCACCTCATCCGAATCCTAGCACAACAGCAAATCATCCACATAGGCGATCAAAATGGCCGATCCAACCTGTCTTCCTTTCCGGCGGATACACCCTTGGTAAATACAGGGTTCCATGTCATCTGTGACTAGGCCCACTGCCTTGATACTTTCGCTCAACAAATTGAGCCAAGCCAAAGAGGCATCACGTAGACCATTCAAAGCCCTGTAGAGAACAAGGTAGGCCAAGCTGCCGTCCTCAAGAGACACAGATTGAGGCATTTGTAGTACGATGCACTCACTTTTCGGGATGGGAGAGTGCATGAAAGCATGCGCAACATCTAATCCTTTGAGCTGCCACTGTCTCTGAGCTGCCAGTGCCAAGACAAAATGTAGCCCATCTACGCTGGGCGTGGGCGACGAAATGCCCAATTTTCTTGCTGACACACCTCTGTTCAAATCTTTGGCTACAATCCTGGCTCTGACACGTGTGGGAGACTTGTAAGCAGAAACCCATCGGCTAGGGATCAAGCGCAAGTGAGGATTCTGAGCTTTCAATGCAGTTAATTCTGTGTGGTTGATGATGCGTCCGGTTCGACAATGCTCTAAATTCCGGATTTCCTCTTTCATACCCTCAAAGCCTTGTTCATTATCCAGACTCATGAGAGAGCTATCGTCAACTAGCCCGTCCGGTTTCCAGACTAAGACGCTGGCCCCTCCAAGAGTCATCTTGCAGAACGTGTGCTTCTTATCAGGCGAGAACTTCACAGAGGAAACCAAGTCATCGAAAAATTCAGGAGATGTAGCCAAACACTTCTGACCATGTATCTCCAACTGCATTGGGCTCATCATGTAATCACCATTGTCAGACCAACGCAAATCAAGTGACACAGATTCCAGTTCCATAGTATCATTGCCTTCATGAATTTCAGCTTCCAGATCTTCAGCCGACTGTTCCGACTCACGTTTCCTGCCTCTCAGGTCTGCCGCTCGAATCTCAGCCGGTACTGCCACTGGCTCAGGTGAAAGTGCAGGAGGAGGAACAGGACTAGCTGGAATCACATCCATGGCTGCATCTGCATGTGGTGAACTGGACTCTTCTGCTTGAATTCGTTCAAATTCCAATCTCTTACGCTTGCATGCTGCCGAGTGCCTTATACCTGGTGCTTCCATACCAGACTGACAAGCTGGGCACTTGTCTGTCTTAGGAAAAACTCTAAGTCTCTTGCTTCTTTCCATGCCTTCAGGCGGTGGTGACGAAGTCACAGGATCTGACTCAGTAGGTGGACTAGGAGCAGTTGGCTCAGGCTCAGGCGCTCGACTCTCAGGTTCCGGCAACTAGATGTGCGACGTGCTAATGGGCCCTGACGTGCTAACTTCAATCCACCTGAACTTGGTGCTGACTTGATAGGACGTTTGACACCACCACTTCTCTTCGGATGAAAAGGCATGGTATCATCAGGTTCCTTCATCTCACGTATCACCTCAGGTGGGGCACCATCAGGGTACTCCACAACATTGGACTCCTCAGGAACGGGATCAACACCAACCTGGGGTTGTCTCACTTGTTCATCAGCTACTGCAGGCTGTGCATCCAAATCTTCAACACTTGCATTGTCAAATTTCATCAAAACATCAGCTCCAAGCGAATGATTCCATGCAACTGGGAATATGGGTCTTAGGTTGCGTGCCACAAAACGCTTGAGAACTTGTTCGCCATCTACCCTGAAAATTCCCTGAACGACTGGTCCTGTGTTGAGTCCTGGGTGAATAAAACATGCTTCCACACTGCGTGTTTCGTTAGGACAAAGTTGTCTCAGACTTGACGGAAGTTCTGCTAGCACTGTCTGTCCAAATAGTGCTGTGGCTGGCTTGCTGAGTGGTCGGTTGACTGTGAATTCTAATGGTGACATGTCTGAACCTTGGACCTTCGAAAAGTGATTGTGGGTCAAACCAATGTACGTGAGAGCATCAGTCAACCCTGATTCATTGAAAGTCACATCTGCACCACCCGAATTCAAGTCTGCACGCAACACCGAAAGACTCTCCTTAAGCCTACGTACAGCTCTCTCTGCTGCGCCTACGCTTTGGTGTTGTTAGGGGTTCGCACGCCGCACGTTAAACGTATAGCGTTCACTTGACTTTCCTACCAACTTAGCAACAGCACGCTCAGCATCTGTGTGTAAGATCACGCCTGTCGTGGTAGATGTCAGTCCAAAATGTTCAAGCCAACGGCAAATTTGGGTCCTGACCTTTGAAACATCATTTTCAACCACGACATAACCAATACATCCAGATGAAAGTTCAGTCAACACAAGTACCTTGATTGTTCCTGGGGCATCTTCGCTAACTACTTCTCCTCTGGTCGTTAAAAACGCGAAGTCAGCTTGCACCTCTGTCTCAAGCATGTTTGCACGCCTACGCCTATGGTGAAATACCGATTTACCGCGTGCACACAGGGTACAACGGGGATCGAAAGGAACGTGGCCCTGCATACGGTGCTTCTGTAGCGCTTCTTCGGATGCTCGTGTGAGCCTGTGAGCCCCAAAACCTTCATCCTCAGCACCACAAACATGTGACATGCACTTACCACTACTCTTTCCAACCCACGACTGCATACCCCAATCAGGCTGAAGCTTTATCCATGGACAACCCGCAAAGTATGCAATATCGGTCGCAACCTCGCCACTCTGCGCATCAACAACTTGGAATGAATTCTTGTCCTGAACAAACTTCCAACCTGCTGCACACAAGGTAGTCGTGCTAATGATGTTGCTTCTGATGTCTGCTACCAAAGTACGCAAACGTGCCCTGCGATGCTTCACTGCGTCCGTGCGCCAATCATGCAAAGCAACCCAAGCACAAACCTCAGCTTGACCATGCATATCAACAGTCGTGCCATTCGCAGCGCGATACAAAGACCCATCGTACGTTTCCTCACACTGCGCTTTGTACAAACCAAGATGCTTGGAACTCATGACCGTAGTTGACGCACCTGAATCAAGCAACCACCAACTACCATCATCCTCATTCACGTACATCTCAGAATTCAGAGGTCGCAAAAACGGGAAAAACTGTGTAAACTGCTGATCATGTGAAACAGTGTCTTCAACATTCAAAAACGTGGAAACACCCGTACGCACCAGTTCAACTCGCACACTCACCGGCGACACCAAACCCTCAGAAGCACTCTCCGACGGAAACGACTCATCACCAATCAATCCACAGCGGCAATCAAACATGTCACATCGTGGAAACAGGTCGCTCATCCGCTCTTCGTGCAATCTCTGCTGGAGCCACGCTCGCGAAAACAGTGCATGACGTTGTGCGCACTCATCACATCCACAAAACATCCGGTTACAACTACCTTCTGGCAAATGCAA
This sequence comes from Breviolum minutum Mf 1.05b.01, assembly GCA_000507305.1. NCBI lineage: Eukaryota > Dinophyceae > Suessiales > Symbiodiniaceae > Breviolum > Breviolum minutum. Next base: position 137,211 of record DF239509.1, read on the forward strand.
AACTGAAACTGACATGCAAGACAACGTTCCACACTCCGTTTCGTCTCGCGTTTCAACTGAATCTGACACACTTGACTCTTCAAGGAACAAACCAGTCTGAAAATCTGAAGCTCTTGGTGGGAACATGTCAAGAATCAATGGGCTTAGGATCAACGACTGAACACCTTGCTGTTGTTGCTGTGCTCCTTCCTGTTCTCCTAGTCCTCCTTCATGACCCCATTCTCCTGACCAATCCTCAGACCACCACTCCGACGCTTCACCAGAATCCCAAACCTGAGACACCTCTCCTGACTCATCATACCACCAATCATCTTCATTCCACCATTCCTCACCTTCATCGCCATTCATCTCGTTGAGTTTACCCTTTTTGCCATAGCCTTTCTTGCCCTTTGACTTGCCTTTAGACTTGCCTTTACCTTTCTTTCCTTTGCCTTTGTTCCAGTTGTCACCCTTGTTCACACCCTTTGATCTCTTGCCGGCACCTTTGCCATCTGATCCTCGGGACTTCTCTGGGCAATTTTTGGATATATGTCCGTGCTTGTGACAACGGAAGCATTTGATTTTAGAAATATCTGCTGTGCACTGTTCTGTGGAATGCTTTCTACTGCCGCAAGTATTGCACGCACCACTCATCGCAGATATCATATCGTCGTCGTACTCGGTCAAGTCGTATGTTTCTGGCGAACTAGGATTCTCTAATTGGTAGAATTGCTTCTTGCCTGAAACACCCAAATCCGAAAACATGCGTTGCTGTCTTTCCCATCTCTGTGCTGCATTGCGGTATGAAGTATAACTCTCACCATCTGAGTGATGAACAACAAATCCTTTTACAGAGTCCGGGAGGCTTCGGAGTAAAATGGATACCAGGTCAGGCTCTGCCATCTGAAGACCTACGGTGTTGACCGTTGAGGGCAATGTACCAATTAGCTTCTGGTAACGGGCTGCTTTGTAGTCAATCCTTCGAATTGTGTCTGTGACTACGCTTGAAGGGCTTGTCTCTGACGCTGAAAGTGCAAATGTCTTGTTCGCAAGTGCTGTCCTAAATGTCAGCGCTTCGTTTCGGGTTCTGATGGAGTACTCTAGTGTCAGTTGGCGGATCAACTCAAACCCATTGCTTGTCTGCACACTAGGGTTCATATCCACACTACTGCTGGCTAGGGAAATTCCTTCCGAAAATGCATTGATCAATGTTGCAGTACATGCATGATTAGCAAAAGTGCTCTTGATAATCGCGAACAAGCGCATCGACCTAGACCTTTGTTGCATCGTCATTTCACCCCAAGTGAGAGGACCTGGCCATCGTGAAGAGTGCTCTATCTCATTCCCCAACTCCAATGATGCTTGCATGGCCCATGCAACTAATTCTCCTAGGTACTTCTGCCAACCTAGAACTTCAGTCTCGCGATTAGTCCACTTTGCAACTTCAGGCACTGGAGGATTCCCTATCCACTTTTCACTTTTAGCAAAAACATCATAGTTGCCATTCTGCTGCTGCTGTTGTTGTCCTGGAATATAATTCTGCATTGGAATGAAACCACCTTGATCTAGACCAAATTGAGGCACACCCATGCAAGGTTGACTGACATTGCCACCAAAATTCTCCGGCAAATTCCTAACTTGTCCATGAGCATCATGCAACACTTGACGCAACGACAACAACTGAGGACCGCCGATAGCCGGTAGCAAATTCAGAATCTGTTGATAAGCAGCAACTTGCGGTGTCATCCCTCCAGGTCCATGCACAGTATGAAATCTAGACTGCTCACCACCGGCATTACCACAACCATTAGATGCTCCACAGCCATTAGCTTGTTCATTCTGAGTTCCATACCATGCACTCCAAGGATCATTCTCTAAGTTCCTTGCCGTTCATCCACTAGGATCCTGGCCATTAGCAGCTAAGTTCGGCACACCAGCTTGTCCACCAGCACATGCATTAAACACGCTTCCTACGCCTCCTTGATTTCCTTCTCCTGTCATCACCCCGTGAGCTCCTCCCTGATTGCCTTGAGCAACATTACCTGGGAACCCTTGGGGAAAACCTAAACAGCCACCTCCTTGTTGAAACGTTTGTCGACCTGCATCCCTTCTACCACCACTTAGACTACTTGCACTACTAGGTGGTACCGGAACGTCATACCTTGAAAAACCTGACTCACCAATCTCAGCTCGCGACGGGGAATACATCCTGGATCACAACTAGAAGTTACACAAGCTCCGCTACCATGTGAAAATCCAACAACCCGTCACTACAAGTACTTACACAAAGTACGGTCAGCGTTATTGGCGTCAGCCAGAAACAAAAACCCAAAAAAAACAAGGAAACCTTGACAAACGTGACGGCGACTCTTTTCACAACCAACACGGAGGATACATGCAGGTAATGTGACTTGTTATCACGCAGGAAGCTCTGAACAATTGCTGGTTCTCTTGAGATGTGAATAGATGCATTCATGCATTAAATTCGACATCATCAAACATTCTCCAGCACAAATCATCATGAAAATCTTCAATGGAAATCTAACTTCAAAAACATCGACCGGTCTTGTCCAAAAGTCGTCACATCATCCAGTCATGCAAAGTTTGCAGAAATCCATCAAATAAATCCAAATACAATGAAAATGAAATTGCAGAAACCTCCAAAGCATGCAGGAAATATATCATCCGTGCACATCAACAGGTCACATAAGCTGTAAAAAAAACAGTCGCCATCATAACGATGTCGGTAAGCTACAGTTCACAGACATACCTGCAAAACTTCATAGGATTGGTAATCCCTAGGATTCGTGATCCCCCCACGTCAATCGTAAGGCTTGGAAGTCTCGTGAAGACCGTCACTCCACATCCGGGACAAAAATAAAGGAAAAGGAAAATTCACCTCCAAGGGCTCCGAGAAAGGCTCCGAGAAAGGTTCCAACCAAGGCTCCGAGAAAGAATCCGTCAAAGGTTTTGGGAAAGGAAAGAGCAAGGCAAAGGCAAGGAAAAGGAAAACTCTTGCACGACCTGGCTCCCTCTTCACAACTCTTGAAATCGATGTATAGGGCACACATCTGAGAGCTTCACCATTTAGGTGCATCCACTAGCTCTGCTTTATTTGGCTCCAGTAGAGCTTTCGGAGGCGACTTGACCATATAGATGCACCTGCCAAAAAAAAAAAATCCCTCTGAGGTCAACGCAAATGGTACGCAACATTGGGTCTTCAGTCTACTACGTCAGTTTGAGAACTATGGTCCCCTCGACACAATGTCTGACTTTTCAACCTTTCCGTCTTCAGTGGACAGCAGACGGTTTAATAGTCACTCCTCTATCTTTTTACGTTCTCTCTTTCCTCCTCTCCTCGAACTTCGAGTCTGACGGTCAGCTTAGCAATTCGCGATACGTCTATCGTTGCAGACTCCTTTGCTGACAAGTCTTCTTCTTGTGCTTCTCTCCCTGTATCTCTTCCGTATTGCCTTTTATCTTTGGCATTGCGGCACTGGCTGACTCTTCTACTGCATCTGCCATCGTTTTACAACGCTGCACACCTGGCATTATGTGCCGCTGGTAACTGCACGTCCTGTAGTGACGTTAGCCAAGAAGAGAAAAGCCATGTCATCCATCCGTCAATTGAAGAGTCACATGTTGTTGATTTCTGTTGGCTTACCGTCGTCGGACATGTAGTTAGATAGAGAGGCAAGTGTTTTGGTGGTTTCAAGAGATTTTCTGAAGGGAGTTTAACATTCTGCCTTGAGCCAATGGAACTTCAGTCAACGTAGATGGGTTTTGTAAGATGCTCTTGGAAATCCAGGTTGCTGATGGGAAACGGAGAAACCAAACGCCGAAACCAGCTGTCTGCCAGTTGATGTTGTAGTAGGAGAACTGCAGTATTCCAGTTTGCAAGCTTGGAAAACAAGGATGGGATTTCTCATGTGGAAAGACTGTTAGTATGGTACGAAGAGATACGAACTCGGAGCACATGGTCTTTCGGTTTGGTACAATACTCTCTGGATTGGAGTTAAACTCTATGAAGCCAAAGACTACAAGATCCCCAAGGATGAATCTGAAATCGTGGACGGTGGACACCTGAAGGTCTTAACAGCTGATCAGGTAATTGCTCAGAGACTGAGAGGACATGTTCCGTTTGAACCTTTCGTGTCAGATTTGTCAGTCGTCGTGTCGTTCTAACCTACGGGTTCCTTGCTACAGGCTCGCTCCGGTTGACTGCTTATTTAAGCTTCTCTGTCACCGACAAAGCTTCCTGTTAGCTGCCCGTTCTTTACCCACCGACTTTTGCCACCTCCAGTGTCGATTTAATTTGCTTTTGTTAATTTGTTTGTTTGCAACTTTTGGTCTGAATGACTTTTAATGTCTGTGTTGTTTCAATTCAGTTGTGTCCAATTTCGAATCATAATATGCTGACTGTAAGGCGCTCTGCCCGGAATCTTCTTCGCAAGAAGATCGCATCTCAGCAGCAAGGAGCAAAAAAAAGTCAGTCGTCGTGTCGTAGTGTTTATAAGCATGGAAGAAGGGCTGGAAACAAACTTAGCACGGAAGTTTTTGCGGATTTTGATTTTCTTAGGCAGAAAGATTTGGATGAATCCGACAAACAGAGCTTCAAATTTTGGGTGATCAAAGAAGTGTTCTCATCTTCCATTGGAGCGATGGTTGTTTCTGAAGATAAGGTAGGTGAGCAACAATTGATTTCCAAATGGTTGAGGGAATTTGGTCTTTGGAATTCTGCAGACGTTTCTGTTGTCCTTCTTACTGACTCGAAGTCAGCTGTTCTAGCATGGTAGCTAACCTTCAGAGACACCAATTCTTGGTGCAGGAAGCACCTTCCAAGCTCCTAAGAGTGTTGGTCATGCTGAACGAACCATTTGGTTGGTGAAAGAGGCATTCAGGGTGCAGCTTTTGGAGTTTGAGAAAATGGATTATACTCTCCAATTCGAGAAGAAGGTGGTCCAAGCTCTGTTAAACTATGTGTGTTTCTCACACAATTGTTTTTCTCCGGTGCAGGAAGAGTATCAAACTTTGTCTTTCAATTACCATCTCGAATGATTTTGGGATGTTTGTCCAATTGGTATATGAAAGGTCGGAAATGCCTGTTGAGCCAGTGGTTGATAAACCCTCTGAAAGTGTCTTGCCTGAGGGTCAAGCCCCGAATCTGACCTGTCCTCGTTCGGGACCTCCTTGAAGTGGATTGAGGATTTTGGGATTACCCAGGGCTGTAGTGCTTGTAAGAAGATTGAAATTTATGGTTCTAGACAAAACACCAATCACTCAAAGAAGTGTTGTCGTCGGTATGAGTCTTGGTTGAAACAGCAAGTTGAAGAGAAACAGTCACGACTTGAGAAAGTCCAGGATGAATCAGTGTTGGTACCCTCTAAGGGGGAAGAGGCGGCCCTGTCAGGGGAAGCCGCTGAGATCAGCAGGGAACTGGATGAATTGTTTTCCCGAGAATTTGACGTTGAAGTTTCTCAGGGTAAGAGGATTGGGGAAGATCTGGAAAGTGCAGGGGGCTCCGGGCAAGATGTTTTACATGAGCATGATTTTCATGTTGACGTTTTACCCGGCTCCGAGCCGGCGCACAAGAAACAAAAGAGCCACCATTTTGGCTCAACCCCAGATCCATCTGAGTCTCTTGGCTCAGGACAACCCTCTGCACCGAGTTCTCTTAAGGGAAGGCGTTCATCGAAAGGAAGTGTCGTGGTTGTTGAGGATGCTGCTGTTGAAAGCCCGGATTCACCGGTTGATGACAAGTCGGTGAGTGAGTATGTGCCGACTGAGCTTGGCGGTGATGATGATGCTGGATTGAGCATGGGTGATAAAATTGAGATCTTAGATGCTGATGCATCGATGAGGGGTTCTGTCAAACGTTTTTCTGACACGCCCATCACTCAACTTGAAACTGAGATTGGTGGTTCCTCNCCTCTCATGAGAAGAGGAAAGTCTCTGGGTTGGTTTCTGGCTTGATTGAGTGTCGAGTCAGTGAGCTTGCATAATTTGGCAGTGTTGTCATTTCTTATGACTGAGTCAGAAAGACCTTGCATGGTGCTTCCAGTGTCGTCGATTCGTTTTGATGATAATGCTACGAGTGTTGTTGCCAGTTTTGGTGACAAGAAGATTCGAATCTGGAAGCCCGTTGCAGCAGTTGATGATGCGAGCTTGAAGGAGCTATGTGGTGAAGCTGCTCTACAAGGCATGGTCAAAGAAATGAAGAATCTTGAGGTGATGGAGGCTGGTGATTTGTACACTCAAAGTGAATATGAAGCCTCAGGTTTAGGTGGAACGTGTCGAACTATCCCGAGTAGATTGGTCAGTGCGGATAAAGGAAAAGATGATTTGGGGAATCCGGTCGTAAGATCTAGGATAGTCTTTAAAGACATTTCCAAAGGATCCGATTCTGCGAGAGTTTTAGGGATAAGTTCAACTACCCCGAGTTCTGATGGGCTGAATCTTCTTTTGTCAGTAGGTGGGATTAGGAATTGGTTTGTGGGTGCTGGGGATGTTAGTAGTGCTTTCATGGCAACTCCTCTTCGGCAAAGGGTTATTACCACAAAATTGCCACTTTCCATTTCATCCCTCTCGGGGGAACCTTTGCTGCTCCATTTGAAGAAAGCTCTCAATGGGCTTAGATCGGCGAGCCAGGAGTGGGTTTTGTACCTAACTGAGATCGTAGGGGCTTTAGGTTTGTCCACGTGTTCACTTGAACCATGTCTTTTCTCAGGAATTCTTCCTAGCAAGAAGCCTTGTATGTTGTTGGCTTATGTCGATGACATCATAGCATGTACTGAGGACGAAAAGGACATTGACCACATTTTTGATGTCATAGGTGGTAGAGTTTCTATCAAGAGAACAGGGTTGATACATCCTAGTTCAAAAGGGGGCCAACTGAAGTTTCTTGGCCGTCTAGTGACCAGACAGAAAGGAGACAAGGCATTGCTAGTTTCTTTGCCTGAGGATTACTTGGATGAAACGTTTGCTGCTTACAACATCAAAACTCCGTCAAGAGCTCCTCCGGACCTCACTGCTATTCTGGATAGGGAAGAAGGCAAGGATTCTCCGCTCAGTGCGGACGCGCATGCCAAACTGAGGAGTGGACTTGGTAAGATAGCATGGCTATCTCAATCTAGACAGGACATTCGAGCATTTGTGAGCCTGATAGCAACCCAACAGAGCTCCCCTACGAGTAGAACTGAGGATGCCCTGCGGGCGCTACTTAAGTTTATGAAAGGGGACATGAAGGTGGTTCTTAGGATCCCTAATGAGTGTGAAGCTCTGATGAGTGATGCTTTTGAGATTCACATGTGGTTGCGATTTCGGATGCCTCACATGCTCCAATGAAAAGTACTGGTAGACGAGGAGTCACTGGTGGGGTGCTTACTTATGGTTGTTGTTGTATCAAGACTTTGAGTAGGCGTCAGCAACTAGTTTCGTTGTCCAGTATGGAATCGGAATTGCATGCACTACAACATGTAGCACAAGAGATGTCAGCCCTCCAAAAGGTTATTGGGAGAATTTTGAATACCTTTCAGGAAGTCAAGGTGACTGAAGTACCAGGGGTGCTTTACTCTGACAGCGAGTCGGCCTTAAAGCTGCTTCGGAACCTAGATGTTCCTCGGAAAAGCAGGCATCTTGAGATAAGGATCGAGTGGATCAAGGAGAGAGTTTCCCTGGGGCAATTGTCTTTGACTTTCCGAAAAGGGGTTGAGAATCCCTCTGACCTCCTAACTAAGTGTTTGGGGAGTGCTGCTTTTGGGATTCACCGAAGTACTTTGGGTTTCCAGGTTTGTGAAGGGTCTTTGGCTGGGTTAGTTGCAGTAGCCAAGCGGTCTTTGGTTTTCATTGAGGTTTGTTGCAGAGAAAATTCAGCTATATGCCAAGCCTGTAGAGACGTGGGGATTCAGTACATCGGTATTTCAAGAGACATGGAGAAACGGTCAGTCTTCAGTAATTTGGTGGAAACGCTGAAACAGATGAAACCGGCAAAGTGTTACGTACACGTTTCATCCCCTTGCACGTCAGGGTCACCGTTGAGAAATTTTAGCAGGGATGATTCGGTTTCGAAAGCCGATGTTGTCTGGTTTGATGTTTTTCCAAAGGTTGCTGGTTATTTGAAGCTGGGTGACCATTCCAGTTTTGAGTTACCATGGAGGAATGCAATTTGGAACCATATCATGAAAAAGAGGACTTTGACTGATGCAAAACATGTACATGAGGCAGGAGTGCATTTATGTGCTACTGGTGCTGTAACCTCCAATAACAAACCCATTGGGAAAGTTTTGGGATTTACGGGTGCCAGTAAGCTGTCGATGATGAATTTGAGAAAGGAGTTTGGTCAGTGCACATGCACGGTGGATCATGCCTCATTCACCGATGTCGACTGGACAGAGACAGCTTACTATAACCCCAAATTGGCTAAGGTGATCGTTAAGGGTGCCATCTTGGCATTGACGCGAGAAGTGTAGAGAGCTGATTGTCGTTTTTGGCTTTGCTGTGATTTTGCAAACAGTTTTGATTTCAACGAACAACCGAAACCACAAATTTTTCGAAGTTGCAGTCTGGGTTTGTGTATGAAGACATAAAGCTGGACGATTTTCCATGAATTTTGCTTTGGAGATGGATGTTTGAAACATTACTGTCTCCGGACAGCTAGTCTTGCTGAGCTGATGAAGCTGGCTGGCTGAGGTGCTGTTTTTGGGAGGTCGCTTCTTTGAATGGAGGAAGTGTTTGCTCGCTGGGAGGCAACTTGAGTCTCTGCTACGGCTGTGGACGTTTCTCCTTAGTAGCGTCTGTGTGTGTGTGAACTTTGACTTTTTCACTCGTAGTTTCATCCTCACGCCATGGAGAAACAAGAAATGGGTGAGTTGTTGCGATTGCTTCATGCTGCCAGACGCTCCGGCGTCCTTGGTCAAATCATGGATAGCATGGCTGTTGGTGAGCAGCCTGGTGCAATGAACGATGCTACCAAGCGTCGTAAGAATGAAAGAGGAGTCGAGCTCAGATTCGGAATGGGATGCAACGGTTGGGCGATCTTCGGATAGTCCGGCCATTGACAACCAGGCCAGGTATGTGACTGAGGGTGACATCGTGACTGCCAAGCCTATCAAGAAAAAGAAGGGTGGTATGAGCAGTGCTGTGAAGACTCCAGATACTTCCCATATTCGTCACATTGACGAGAGTATCGCCATTCCAGTTGGGGTGGCTGATTTCGAAACATGGAGCCGAACCATCGTAGTGATGGACAAGTATGCAGATTTGAATTGGTCCTTCTCAGAACTCATAGCAGCTTCTGAGGGAGATGCAAGGATCAAGCGTTGCTCATGGATTGTTGGCACTTACGCTACGCCTCCCGTCAAGGATCCTGGGAATCAGGCTGAGGACTTTGGCGCGTTTGCACGTGCTTGTGGTTGGAAGCCCAAGACAAAGGGTTACCAAAGGAAGACCAAGTAGATCCTTGTTGGATTTCTATGGGAATTTCTGATAGGTGCAGTTATTCGCTTTGGGTTTGGTTGCAAAGCATTGCTTTGTGAGCTTTCTGTTAGGATTCTGGGCCGCTTTGGGTTTTTCCCATAAAGGTCGAATCAGTGCGTGTGACTTCTGGTGATTTTCCTGGGGTGGATTTCGAATCTGTGTCAGGTATCATCAATGCGTGAGATTTCAATTTCAGGTGATTTTTCTGAGGTGGATTTCGTATCTGTGTCAGATGTCATCAGTGCTTGTGATTTCAATGACAAGGATTTTTCATTGACAACTGTTGCAGTCGAAGTATTGTTGCAGATATATCTATACGTATTATTCATTGACTTAGCAGCTATATCAGTGCATGTGTTGGTTGCTGGCTTTGGATACTAATCCATATCTTCACTCCGGTGAACGTTGTGGTGTCTTTGGGATTGGCCGGAGTTGCCACATCGAAAGGGGGTGTGAAAGTATGAATGGCTAAGGGCCATGTCGTTGGTGCGATGTGGCACATGTGTTTTATGCACACTGAATATCACTGATTTCTGGTTTATCAGATGAGGATTTGATTTGCTGGTTCGACAGTTGAAACTGTCGTGGTTATTCTGTGATTGGAATTTGTTTTCGTATTTTCACTGGTGGAAGCAAACAGTTTTGTACTGGTGAGCGGGTATTTCGATATCTGGAATTTGTTTTCGCTGGACGCTGCATTTTGGTGTAGCTGGAAGTTGTTTTTCACTGGTGCTACATATGGATGTAGCTTTTGCCGTGTGTTTGAACGTTTTGCACCAACTACATCAGATGTAGTTGGGGGAAGAATCATTTGTTAGACTTTGTGTCTGCGTTTGATGTCATTCTAAGGGCTGGAGAAATTTGGTTGTACCCGAAGGTTTCCCCCTTTTGTGTCTTTTGGGATTTGAGTGTTTTGATACTCTCCCCCGGATGATGAAAGTGCCAACGGAGTCACTTTAAAGTCAGAGATCGGTTCTCGATCAGATGGCTTGATGGAAGAGTTGGTGTCTGACGGGGGAGAGGTATCTAAAACACTGTTTTGGGTATTTCTCCTGTCTCTTGGGTGACTTGGATGTTTTTGGTTTCTAGATTTGAAACGATCTATGTAGATAGATTTTATTTGAAGTCGTGAAACCCGAAATTGACTTCTAAAGTCTGGGAATCGAGTTTCCGAAACGAAGCTGTATGTCAGTCATGTGGCTTCAAGGTTTTCACAAGAAGTTAACTGAAGTTAACAGCAGCTGTCACTAGTAAAGGCTAGGTGAACAGAACTGACCTTGTTTGGTGTGCCTGTGTGGCGCGAAAAGGATTGACGATCCGCTGTGGTAGTTTGGGACTGTCTTGTTGCTTGCTAAGTAGAGCTGGAGGTAACAGGATTTGCGTGTCTAACTTTCGTATCTTCACGACGACACAGCGATTCCTGCAAGTGGAAAGATGGTCCAAGTTGCCTATAGTATAAGCAAGTGGTAATCCTGCATACATTCCAGTTAAATAAGAACAGTGAAAGTGCGGGACAGTATGACCATGCAGAACCACAGAGAAGCTCGCTCGGCAATGCAGGAAAAAAAAATGCAGAATCACAGAGAAGATAAAAGAAAAGAAATGAAACAGTAACAAAAGCAGTAGAAGAAGAAGAAGTGGTAAAGGGTACTCTGTGAAAGTGCGGTATGTCCACGCAGAATCACAGACAAGAAAATAACAAGAAAGGAGAGTGTAAAGAAGAATAATGTCAGAGGAAGAGGAAGACACAGAATTGTGAAAGTGCGGAACAGTATGATAACGCAATAAAGATTCTGCAGATAAAGTATGATCACGTGGGAATGTGAGAGGAGAATAGAAAAGGAAGAACCGAGAAAAAATTGGAGGCAAGAAAAACTGAAAACCGCACGACCACCCTGACCCAGACAGCTGAAACTACTGAGCCAAAAGAGCTTGAGCAAAAATGGCTTGAGCCAAGGCTACGGAGAACAGGAAGTGGCAATAGTGAACCAATACGGGCGGACGACACCTGTATTCATTTCTCAAAGCTACAATGTTGATCTGACAAGTTCTCACATTCGATCCTGGCTGGACATCATCCAAGTCGAACTACAGACCCACATGATCCTCTTTGTGTTCCAGACTCCTACCAATTACACCGGATAAGAGACTGTGGTTGAACAGAAAAGACATGTTGGTTCACCCACGTTCTGGTTGTCTAAGATCGAGAATGTCAAGGACAGAGGACTTTCCGGAGTCAATATCGATGAAGAGCACCGTATCTTAGGGTCGAGATACCTGTAACGAGAGTGCATCAGCAGGAGTGATCGACGCAATCGACGTGGTACACAAACACAAACACAACGTCAACCACAAAAACACAAATACAACCACAACTACAACTACCACCACAACAACAATCACAACCACAACCACAACTGCAACCAACGACAACCACAACCACAACCACAACGCTGTCATAACAGATAACTTGCACCTGTCAGAATTCATTTTATTTCAACATTCTGCAAAAAAAAGTTATCTGAAATGCTGCGCTCATCAACCGATAGTAGAGTCATGGGTAGACTTGGACGTTTGTTCTCCTTTTCGTAGAAAGCTAGTAGGTGATAAGTTTGCAGTGTCCTTTACTTTCACCATCTACTTACTGCGTCTACCGCGAAAAAGTCTAGAATTGACAAAATATTTGCTGCCAAAATCACTCAATGACAGGAGACTCAACGAAAATAAAACATTAATACTTTCCTTTCTGCGAGAGATCATAATATCATCTTCACATTGTAATTTTTAAGAAATCAAGGCATAACATTGATTTCCACATTGCAATGTGCCATTTTACCAGGCGCTGCTCCATGAAATGACAACCCAAAATTGGTTCTAGCCATTGTGGCTGTTCTTCGTTTCTGGTACAAGGACTGCCACTGTCGTGATGATGAGCGCAGCACTCGCCAAAAAAAAATGGGGCTGTTCTTCGTGTTCTTTGTTGTTGTTCTTCTTCTTGTTGTTCTTCTTCTTGTTGTTCTTCTTCTTGTTGTTCTTCTTCTTGTTGTTCTTCTTGTTGTTCTTCTTGTTCTTCTTCTTGTTGTTCTTCTTCTTCTTTTTGTTCTTCTTCCTCTTGTTGTTCTTCTTGTTGTTCTTCTTCTTCTTTTTCTTGTTGTTCTTTTTATTCTTGTTGTTTTTCTTCTTCTTGTTGTTCTTTTTATTCTTTTTATTCTTGTTGTTCTTCTTCTTCTTGTTCTTCTTCTTGTTGTTGTTCTTCTTGTTCTTCTTCTTGTTCTTCTTTTTCTTGTTGTTCTTCTTCTTCTTGTTCTTCTTTTTCTTGTTGTTCTTTTTATTCTTGTTGTTTTTTTTTTCTTCTTCTTGTTGTTGTTGTTGTTGTTGTTGTTGTGGTGTTGAATGTTGCCAATTCTGAGATCAACTTGCTTTCCACGACGTTTTATATGGTTTAGCTATTTTTTTTGCAATTCCAAACCAGACCAAACTTTCATTTCCACCAAAATGGATTTTTCAGCGGTCATAATCACAGTTGTGGTGAAAACTTCATGAAATGTCTTCAAATTTGTCAAATTTTTGTTCGAAACATCAAACCAGCAAAGGTTTAAGCAAATCAAATTGCAAACGCATCAAGTGATTTTTTGGGTGATTCTTACGCACATTCATTGACAGAACCATTGGAATTTGATATTTTTGGCATCATATATACAATAGATGGTTCTTGTGGTTTGAAATCAACCCAAATTTCAGTATGGTTTGACTACAATAGCTGGCTGGATGCATATCAAAAAAAACATCCGCATTGGCAGCCACCCATGGGTTGCGAGGGTCTAATTTGCCATGGATTCTTTGGAGGAGCCCAAGTCCTAGTTTCGTTGGTCGACCATATGCACATTTCAATCGGCGCTGACCTGCAACACAATTGATTGGTGGATTGTGAATGCCATGACGCTATCATTTTAGAGTCACCCACATTTTGACTAACAAATTGAAGTGATGTCAGGTTTGATCTTGCGCGAGAATTGAACTTCAGGCTTGGGAGTGAGTGCTTTTTGTTTGGGACGTGTCCTGATGCAAATGTTTCACCAAAAAGGTAAAAATTGCATTTTTTTTCCAAACCTAAGTTTTGCCACCTCTTTGTTATCAATGAGGTTTTGTTTGATGATATAGTTGTCATCCATTTCGTCAAAATCCAGAGGCTTGAGGAAAAGACGCCCGGATTGGTAGCGTGAGAGTCTTGCTTGAAAGGTTCCGCTTATCTGCAGCCTGTGGTATTTCCTGTGTATTCAAGGAGCCAAGGCTTCGGAAAGACATTAATATTGAGCGCCAAAGGCGGCAAGATTTGGGAAATGCACACCTTCCGTATATGAATGAAAGATGCCCATCAAACCCTACCATTGAATTGAGAGCGTAGGTTTTGTTGAGCAATGATAATGATACATAAAGATTAGAAGGGGAAGGTCAAGACTTCCAGAGTGGCGCCCACCGAAAAGACTGCCATCAAAAGTACACTCCGTCCACAGTCCACAAAATGCAGACGTTGGGTGTGTTTTGCCATGAAAGGGAATGATCATCAGCAATGGTGTGTTCCAAAGTCCGCGATGTCGGGTGTTCAATTTGGTGCGCGAAATGAACGCTGTAACTGCATTTTCTGGCAGAGTTGCGGGAACTTGCCACCTTCCATGTCTGGCGGGGCATTTTTGGGCACCACATTTGCGGTCCTATGTGTCTGAACGTTTTGAAGTTCTACGGCAAGGTAAGAAGCTTTCATTTACCTCCAAGATGCTTGGCGACACCGGGATTCGAGGTTTCCTTGTTTGTTCCCAAGCTTTTTGGCCCCGCAAATCGTTCTCGGATTCCTTGTGCTTTTGAAGACGATGCTGATTTTCCCCAGTTGTTCTGGACGATGCTGAGGAAGTCTGATTCGGATGTCATTCTGGCACTTCAATCTTTAAGCAGCGATTTTGCCAAACACCTTCACAAAGCTGGCACGGAAGGTAGGGTGCAGTTGGAGGAATTCAATCACTCTGCGGCAAGTAGTCATACAATGACACACACACACACACATTTCCCAAATCATGCGTTTTGCATCCTTATCAGACAATTTTGAAGCTTTTAAGATTGAAATTTAGCGCCGCCCAGAGAGGCAAGTGGTCCGCAAACATGAGGGCATGGGCGCATTACTTGTCGCAGGATGCTAAAACGACACCTGAGGAACCAAGGGTTGAAGCAAGGGACGGGGGAACCAGGAAAGGCAACACTTCTGCGTCTAGAAATTTGAGAAAATTAAAGTCTTTCCACGAGATAGTTTCGGGAGGGAAGCAAGGCAGCAAGGACAAGTCATCAAACGCCTTGAGTATGAAGCAATCTCCAGGAGCGGACAGCAGCGCTGGATGCAGCTGGTGTTTTTGTGCGGGTGGATTCTCGTGAAAGGAAACTCATTGATGCTTGAACCATAAAAAACAGGTGCTCTACTATTTCCAATGTCTAGCCTCCAGATTTTGCTCAGTCTACGCAGTTTGTATGTGTTTTTTTCTTTTGCTGCTGCTCTTTGAAGTTTGGTCTAGCTTAGGAGTGCTTGCGCAACATGATGGAAATACCATTTACAGTTGAAACCCTTCGCGTGGGTGACCTGGTTATTGGAAGCTTCCCATATGAGATTTTTATTGAAAGGAAGGCAGTCCCAGACCTCGTGCAGTCTATGTTCGACTCTCGACTCTTCAATCAGCTTGGCAATCAATTGCATCAGACAAGATACGACAGGCAGGGTGTCATCCAGATCATCAGGGAGATATCTCAAGTTTCACGTTGTAGTTTGGTGGCTATGTTCCTATCATTTGATACTTCCTTCAGTGTACAGTAGGTATACATGGTACTACACATGTCTTGAGTTTGAAAAGGATGGCACCTTGTTTGACTTCATATTGCTGACCGAAGAAAAGCACTGCACATTTTAGACCCTGTTTGTGCTCCCACTTGCACATGCCCACCATGGGCCCTCCAGAAGGCTCCACTCACTGGTTGTGGTCGAGGGCAATCTCTCACAGCTGCAAGTGGAGAGCAGAGCTATGCAGAAGTTGTCCTATCAGCAACAACGACGGTTGGCGGTGGCCACGATGGTAAGGCAGAGTGTGTTTATGCTACATATTGCATTGTGTATTTCTCATTTACCACGTTGATGAGAAGCCAACAAGCTATCCTGTTTGCAGATCGATAATCGATACAATCCATATTTGCTATGTTTGCCATGTTTGCTATGCTTGGCGGGTCCTGCCAGGCTATGTTTGCGTGACCAGATTCCGGTGCTTCGCACCCAAGACCTGGCTGGAACTGCCGAGTTGGTGTGCACCATTGTGCAGGAGTCTGATGCAGCGGCAGAAGGTGACACTGTGTTTTTTGCATCAACTTCTTGGGTCTTTGAAAAAGTTGAGACGCCTGTTTTTGGGATTTGAAGTCTTGATAGTTTTGATACTGCAGAGGAAGAAGCATCGCCCAAAAATCCTTGAAGAGACTTGTGAAAGCCTTGAGGAGTATCCAAAGCTGATGCAGATGAGACCTTTGCAGTATGGACAACGCAAGGACAGTCAGCATCAAGTCTGTTGGGTTTCAATCTCAGTCCTGCAAACTTTTGGAATTGGTTGACAGGAGCGACCCTTTCGGCCACGTCGCGGGGAGGATCCAAAGGAGAAAGCTGCCCTACATTCAAACATAAATTTTGTGGAGACATGGCTTGAACATCTATATATTATATAAATACATTATATCTGTATTTTATGGCTTCCAGGAGGCCCTGGCGAGTCAACTACGTTGTGTACGTGGAGTTTCAGAAACTGTGGCACGGAGCCTTGCAAAAAAGCATTCGAATATGAAATCCTTCATCTCCGCTATGATGGATGCAGAAGATCCTGTGTTGCTGAGCTGAAAGAGTATGATCAGACTAAAGACTAGTCCGTCCTTCATGGTCCTTGATGCCATATGGGGCATATGTGCACTTTGATGACTTATTTTTGCCATGCAATCCACAGGCAATGGCTAGTTGAGAAGGGCTCTGGTGGTGATTCTCGTTGGAGCCGATCAACTGCTGTACTTCTTGCGAAGTCTTTGGCTGGAGAGGATGCCGTGGCACGAGAGAATCTGATTTGTTCATTGGAGGCGAGAACCCATGGGTTTGCGTATCAATTTAATCTTTAAATGTCTTAAGGCACACACACAAACATGTACACTGTACACATGTACACATTTGCACGTGTACATATTGCTGATTGATTTTAATTGTGCAAGCTCAAGTGCTTTGGAGCTTTGAGAGGGGCTTGGTCTGGGTGGCAGGCCTTGACTTTTTTCTTTGTATTTCGCAGCATTTTCAAACAGACAAAATGCCCGACTTGAGTGGGACAAAGGATGCTTTTTCTTTCCGACTACGCTGATGAAAAGTACTCCTTAGATTCCTGCTTGCTGAGCAAATGTTTGGGTTCTGTGCTAATGATTTACGATAAGATGTCATATGTGCAAAATAGATATACAAGATTGCAGAGCCACTCTTTTTTACATTCATTCAAGTTGATCTCTTATTTATAGGACATCAAGGTTAGTTTCAAATCACAGCCAACTTGTTTTTTCAAGCTTGATGCCACGAGGCTATCAACGGTTTGACAAGGATGTCTGCCAAGACGCTCGTGCAGAAGTTTCACACCAGAGCCAAATTGCAGAGTTTCTTTCAAGGTGCCAGCCACATGTAAGACTTTGGGACTCAGGATTTGAGTTTGTTGCTAATCTCTGTCCGGGGTCATGAATTTTGGCGCTCAGCTGACAATTGGAGTGAGAGTGACATTCCAATCCCTTCATTTGGGGATACTAGTTTTACAAAAGCTCAGGTCACACGTTTTTCAAAATGAGAAGTCCCTAGCAACAAAGTCGGCTTTTCCTTTCCACAAAATCAAAATGACTTGGACACAGGGTCGATCTGAATCTTTGGTTTAGGGTTCCATGCGTCAAATCTGCACTTTTCAGGTCAAAACGATCCGGTAGGAGCTCTCTATCAGCTGCTTCCAAAGCTCAATCTGCCAGCACGGATGGCTCTAGTGGAGGAGGTTGCTGGCAAGGTCCGTTTCTGCGTCGAAAGTCTCCTTGTTCTTTGTGACCTCAGAAATATCTGCAAATCTTTTGCTTGGTCCTTTATGGCTACATTGAACCCTTATGTAAAATGTGACCTGCAAGCGCGAAATGTGATGTCAGGAGGCCCTGGCATTTGAAGAATACAAGGGTCGGTTGGCTTCGGTCCATGGCATCTCTGCAGCAACCGTTGTGAAAATCTCAGCAGAATTTCCCAGCGCTGCTGCACTGTGTCAGGCTGGGAGTTCAAAAGTGGCATTTCGAATCCAACAATCTCTCTCTGATTTTGAATCCACTGAGCTTAGCAAGAAACGTTTCAGTTTGGTCGGCTTATCAACAATCTACAAGATTGATCAGAAACTGATGAAGTATGATGAAGTAGGTGCTTGGTCCTCGGCCATGTACTTAGAATTGGAACATTTTTCAGGTTTTCGCGAAAGATTCTTCCTGTATGCCTTGCGTATGTCACGGCAAAATACCCTGTATCCCAGACGTTTTGTACCTACTGAAATCTCATTCTCCAGAGGCGGCCAAGTAGTCTCTCAAACGCTCCATTTATGACGGTACAGTGGCTTTAGGGGACAAATACATTGGAGGAAGTCCAACAAAATTCAATTTCACGAACGAAGGGCAATATTCAAGTGCTTGGCTTTGGTGGATCTTCCCTGCAGGCTTTGATCAGAAAAGACGGTCCAGATCCAGTTTCTCGCGCAGTGCAGATGACAAAGATCTCATTTCCAGCAGCGTTGAATTTGGTCTCTGAGTTTATGGATGGCAGCGCTCTCAACTTGGCAAGGCTTATGAAAGACATCTCAAAGGCAAGGTTTTGGAAATTGACAGCACCAGCCGTCTGGATTGGGACCCTTACACCTGAAGTTGACTTAGATTGACAGGAGGTACAAATGCACATCCACAACAAGTCTGAAAAACAATCTGCAGCGGTGGCATCGAAAGAACTTATTCCTTTTTTTGCTGCTGTCAGGTGAATGGCATCTCCACCAAGACCGCGCAGAATGTAGCAACAGCTTTTGAAGGTAACAGGAAACAACTGGTGAAAGCTTTACGGCAGGATCTTGGCGAAGCCAAGGGAGCCAAGAGAGTTAGGTCACGAGGGCTGCGAACTGGACTGACTAATCGGCAAATGCAGAATGTATTGGGTGAACTTGAAAGATCTGGAAAGAAAATGCAAAGAATTGCGGCGATCGGATCACACGAAAAGTTGCGATTGATGATTTTTTTGCTGGATGCCAATTTTGCAGGTCCTCGCGAAGATTCCTGTCCTTAGCTGAGGAGGATGATTTGGGGATCAGTTTATGGCACACTTTGACGGCACCCTTTGAATGCCAGCATCTAGCATCTTCCATCCGAATTCTGATGAATTCCAATTCTTAGAAATTCTGATTGATGGGGAAGTTTTGCTCAGTGTCGTTTCTTTGGCAGGATTTGGCTTCATTGGTGCTGCGGGCACATCGAGGACTGTTGTGCCAGGAATGTTGGAATGAATTCACCCCTCTTCACCCTGTCATTCTTGGAGGCGAAACTCTGTTCGGACTGATTTAGCTGTGGAATGAGACACTAATTTGGCATTTGAACAGAGACCCTTGGAGACAAGCTGTTGCACTTGAGGAGGCAATGAAGCGACTCGTTTTTTGTGCTGTCCTTAGGCAACTGCAAAGATGTTGCTGAAATTCACCTACTGAAATTGCTGACAGAACATTAGTTGTAGAGGAAATGATGATGATGCACCATCATCATGATATGATTATATGATGTAATGTGATTCATAAGATTATACCATGAAATTCTGATTTACTCACATGTGGATGACGCACTGCAGGCTGAACTTTCCACCCCTCCAGCCTCGGTTTGCTCAGCTGCTGCATGCCTTGTTGGTTGGCTCAGCGAAGTGTCATCAGGTCATCCTGATGCAAGAAATCCAGGAACGATGGGTAGTGTATCCATATATATATATACATCAGTTTATCATAGTTTATCCCCACTATTAGCAGAATATTTATACATCTCACGTGGTCAAGGATTTCTGAATAATCAAACGTACTTTTCTTTCAAGCAAGCAGATGTTTGAAACAACACAGAAACCTTACTTTTGGGTCCTGGAAAGGAACCTTTACCTTAATCGTGCCTTTTAGTATAGAGTCAAGTGTATGCAGAAAACGTCTAGTTTCATTGCAGTTTTGTGTTATTTTGTGAGGAAAGCAAACGTTTATCAACAACATTTTGACGATGTGAAATTCCAAACACACTCTCGGGAAGGTTGGTCTTCCTTTGGTCAAACAAACTCTGGGCGAAAAGTGCATTCTTTAGACCAGCAACAGACGTTTCAGCCAGGAAAGTTTTCCAGATATTGTTTGTCGAAAGCACTCGTTTTGGCTCCAAAATTTGGTTTCGAGCAGCTTTTTTGGAAGCTTCATAACTAGAGTCTTCGTCTTTGTCACAACCGACAGGAAACAAACCGGTTTGTTGTTGTTGTTGTTGTTGTTGTTGTTGTTGTTGTCGTTGTCGTTGT
>DF239509.1:157677-184621 GCA_000507305.1 Breviolum minutum Mf 1.05b.01
GCCTGCCTGCCTGCCTGCCTGCCTGCCTGCCTGCCTGCCTGCCTGCCTGCCTGCCTGCCTGCCTGCCTGCCTGGCTGGCTGGCTGGCTGGCTGGCTGGCTGGCTGGTTGGTTGGTTGGTTGTTGCTGTTTGCGACGCAGCCCCTTCCCCCCATGTACCAAAGAATAACATTTTCATGAATTCTGCTTTCTACCAAAAGGGAACCGAAAGATTCAGTCTTCAGAACCAAGTAACTCAGGTCACCCTTGTTTTTCCTCAGGGAACTA
The DNA here is from genome assembly GCA_000507305.1 of Breviolum minutum Mf 1.05b.01. Lineage (NCBI taxonomy): Eukaryota > Dinophyceae > Suessiales > Symbiodiniaceae > Breviolum > Breviolum minutum. The sequence goes on from DF239509.1 coordinate 157,943, forward strand.
AACAGCATTTTGGAAACGTTTGTTTGTGGGCGGGAAAGCAAATATTTCTTCCAGGACTTGGTTCGTTTTCTGCCTGGGGTCTGCTGTTACCTGCCTAGTTTCCAGGATTGTTTCTTACTCAAACAAACGCTTGAAACTTGGGTTTCCAAACTTCTGCTCAAAAAGTCACTCTATCAGGTGTCCATTGTCAAGACATGTCCTCGTTAGCTGAGGTTAGTGCGTTTCGACTTGACGTTTGTTGTGCAGGGCTGGGGAGATGTACGTTCCTGAGCCATCTTGCTTGTCATTTAGTCATTGCGGCCGCCAGTCAACGCTGTTGCCAGCATTCATTTGTCGTCACACCTGTCCAAGCCTTTCACATGACATGAGTTAGTGGCAATGTTTGATGACATTGCAATTTCCCTTTGGGTAGGAAAGACGCCTCATTGCTGAAACCACGCTCCACAAAGGTTACAGACTTATTAGAAAGATTTCAACATCTTTTGTTGCATGAGTTCCAGATCATGTCTCGCCACTTGACAGTTCTTGGGACCTGGCAATGTTCAATGCCTGACGACCAAGGGCTGTTACCAGTGTTGCGCTGTGAAGATTTCATCGTAGGCGGGGGCAAAGCGATATATAGCCTGTCTCATCCAGTGTGGATCAACAAATGTGACTTCAGCCGAAATGATCTCATAAGGGAATTCAGCACTAGCTTCAATCTAATTTCGATGTTGAAGTACAAAAGTAGGCCACATTTTTCGAGCTCCTACGCCTATCTACGCCTGGCCTGGCAAGATATGGCTGAGGCGATGGTTGTCCTGCTAGACTGTCAGAGACAGCAATGCCGTGAGCACCCTACTGGCTCAGAGATGGTTGACTGCTTCCCTTATACAACACAAAGTGACAATGTTGAGGTGTGATGTGGAGGATGCAGTTGAGGCAGATGAGGCTGCAAAGAGGCACCTTTTGGGGAAAGGTACTTCAATATTTTTCATCTTTTTTCCATTGGCAAGGAAGGCAACCATTACAAAATTATGAAGCGTGGCTATCAACATTCAGGAAAGCTATAGAGAAGGAGGAATACCAGCCAGAGCATGATGACCGTGAAGAGGCGCCGGCGTTTTCACTCTGCAGCGCCTGTCATCATTGGCTTCCTTTTTCTAATGTCCTAGCAAATTCATGAATAGGCAAAATATGGCAAAATGGCTTCGTTAAAAAAACTTAAGCATGAAAAACATGTTGCTCAGAGTCCAGACTCCTGTTGTGCACAATAAACTAATTTTGCAATGCCTCCAGGCAGCTCCTGTGAAGCGCACACGGTTGGGTTTGGAGCTCGCTCTCAAGATGTCAATTTCTATTGTCGTGTTGTTTGGGACTGACTAAAGCAAGTGTATTCTTTGTGGTTTACCTCAAAAGGTCTCAGGGGTTGTTTTAAAGCCTCGTGACAAAAAAAAGAGCAACAACTCAACAAAATTGAAGCAATTCCAGTGTATGGCTGCCTTGCTAGGAATTGTTTTGTTAAACGAGAAGGAGAAACCCATGGCTTTTTGTTGAGGCTATGGTGGTGGTGGCATGAGGGGATGGAGCAGTGAGGCTGGGATTATCAACTGCTTATTTTTGAACCAAGAGGTTCTCAAAGGAGGGCAAACGTGTAGCAAATCGGCATAGTTGTTATTATTTTTCTTTTTTGTGCGTTTTCAGGAGGAAAGCAGCGATGAGAATGTTCGCAAAGCCACTCCTGTGGCAAAGAATAGGACTGCTGGGTTTTCCTGCAGGTTTTGACCTCAAAGCTGCACAAATTTTCTCAGGACTGGAGTACATTCCCCAAAAGCTGAACGGGTCACTCGTGGCAGGGGGACCCAGGTCATGCATGTCAAGTGACTGGGTGGTGACCATGTTGCATCGAGGTCGTGGCTTTGTCTCTGAGGCGGCTCCATCCTCCAAAGACGAGGCCATGTGGCAACGACTTGAAGCCCGAAACCTCATGGTTCGGTTCTGCAGTTTCGTCCTACTCTTCACAAAAGAGCTTGTCCTGTTGATGACATCTTCTTGGTAGCACTTGAGCAGTGCCATTCAAAGATCCTCATGATTTGGAATTCACTGTCTGGTAATCCCATTAGTTTCAATTTGTTGATGTTGGAGCCCTACGACCTGCACATAAGTTTTATACTTATTGCCCAGGATGTGGTAGTTCGCTGCAAGCCACTCGGCCGAAATGCAGACCGGTGCTTCGTCAGTGTGTCTTTGGCCATGTGTTGGTGCAGTCCTCTCTTCATGCTAGGCTTCGAAATGACTATGAGCCATATGCAATTGACCCAGAGGTGCAAGACAAAGTATGTCCACTCTCATTCTGACTTTTGTTTTCAAAAATGAAGAGGATGGAACGGGGCTCATTTCCCGCCTTGCTTGCGAGTTCACGTTTTGGGTGACTCTTGCAGGACACTTGGAGACCGCACAGGACTATCACCCTGCTCCAGTCTGCCACTTGCAACAACTTCAGATCATCCTTCTGATGCGAGATCATACCCCAACCCAATGGGTATTTTCCTACGTCGGCGATGGCCTGTGATGTAAAGTGGATGACTCTCCAAGCACATTCTAGGTTCTACAGTTCTACATCTTGATATCTTGCAACCCTACTTTAGGAATCCAACCTTCCTTCCAGGAAACCTTATGTGGAGTTGCTGGAAAGCTGGGAGTCTGGGCCCGAGTTTTTTTTCGCAGGAAGGCGGCGCGGCGCTTCGGGTGAATCCCAGCTCCAGGTTTTCCCACGCCTGGAGCTTTGAGCCTGAGCACAATCCGAAAAAGCTGGGAGCCAAAAAACGAAGAATCCGAAAGCAGCGAAAAAAGGGGCCACCCGGGGCACCCCCATGTCACATGGCACCCTTTGAGGCCACCAATTTCTGATGGAGATCCGGGCGGTGGGAGCCTGAAATTTTTTCACATGGAAACAGGTACCGATGTTTCTTAAAATGAGGGCAACATTCCATCTGCGTTCCATTGACTCTAGTGAACTGCAGCTTACTTAGTCTTTGGCATTCCCGCTGATGCAGCAAACCCTTCCAAGACTAGGGGACATAACACAAGCAAACAAGAAGAACGTTTTGACAGAAAATCACAGACTGCTTTCCCTCCAACTCTGTAGGATGTTCGTCTGCGAATTGAGTAATGTGCACACACAATTGTGTACGGTAAGCTTGCAAAAGTCTTCTGGCTGCAAAAACCATGCAAAATTGCCGTTTTGCCTCTTTGTAGACAAAAACACTGGTATGTACGACTTTTCTTGCTGTCGAATGCACGAATTGACCAAAAAACCGCTATTTATACACGGTCTTCTGGCCCCTGCTGACTTGTCGTTGGTGCCTCCGGAAAGATACGCCCCTTTGCACCTACTGTGTGGGCAGATTTTGAGTCAGAAAGTGCAATCTGACTTTGGCACTCCATGTAGAAAAGGTCTCTTCATTAAAGTCTCATGAGTGTATGGAAATCTTCAAATCAAGCAGAGGTTTTGGGGCTCTGTTTTCTTGCAGGTGTTGCGATGTGGCGGGTCCAGCTTCCAAGATTGCTACAATTTTCACTCATCTAAATCAAGCATGAAGCCCGCACTTTTCCGGTCAATTGCGTAGGTGAGGTCAGTCAGTCCGTTCTAGTTTGCAAGCTCGTTCCACAAGTTGTCCTTATCAACTTCTTCCATAGCAGGTTGAGCACTCACCACACCGACACTTTGCAGTTGGGGCCTGACTTCACATACTTAGCATGACAAGCAAATTGGAACTGGCTGCTATCTTGCGAAGTGCAAGATTTAGAATGCAAGAGCCTTGGCCATTTCTTTCTTTTTTTCTTGATTTTTCTTGTGCATATGCCGAAAGGTCCTGTTTTCTGGAAGCAGGGTCCAACGGCTGAGGTGGCCCTTGGTGGGCAATCCCATGAGATGCGCAGATGGCTTCTTGGGCGTGAGGGCTACGGAGAGGAGAAGTTTGACGAAGAAAAACCATGAAAAAGTTTTCAGACCAAAACTTTTGCAGTTTGTTTTTGCTTCGTCATGTGGTCATGCTTAGGCTTAGTCATTTTGATTGAGCATCTGCCTTCGGCTCCAGGAGCCGTACGTTCTAGAGTTCCGGATTGCAGAGGTTGACCAGCAGCCTCAACCTCAACTTGTGGAGTAATTCAGTAATTTCTGTGCGTTTCATACAGCAACCCATCTATTCACTGGTAATAGACAAGACTGTAGGCAGTGGGAATTTCGTTTTGCTCGGTGCCTTAAGCTTGCTGATGCCAAATGGAGGCTCTTTTTGGGATCATGAATTAGTTGAGTTTCAGAGGACGTGTCACCGACATTTTGTTTGAAATTCATTCGCATGATTTATTGATACTTCATTTGTTTTTTCTCCAGATCAATGTGTGTTTCACAGTGGTGCAGGCCTTTGCCATGGACCAACGAGCGACATAGCGTCTTCTGGATGGCCTGTACGGCAGCCTAGCATTTGACTGGAACCGGGTGCAAACAAGTTTCCAAGATGCTATAGGCCTGGGATTCCCTGACCCTTAAAGATGATTGCGATTGAAGCTTGGACAGCTTTGTCTGGTACGAAGCTGCTCCAGGTTTCATATGCCAAGAGGATGGCAAGAAGTATCTTCATGCAGGACGGAGCTGGCAATTTTTGAAGACAAAAAGTGACTTTAGAAGAGTTTCGCTTCTGTCTGATCCACCTGAAAGCAGCTGTCAAATGTATTCATGTTGTCATCATGTTGTCTATAAAATCATGCGTGCATCAGAAAAAAGCTGTAGGCGTAATATGGTCACTCATTTTTCTTCTTTCTTTGCTGACTTTCACTGTCGCGGTTTGATGTTGATAAAACGCGCCAGGTTTGGAGAATTTTCCAGAGAAGCGTTTCTTCTCTGCGCGCCTGGCCAGCTTCCCAAAGGCAGTTGGATTTGGACCCAGCAATGCCAGCAGCTCAAAAAGGGAAGAGTAGCTTAAGCTGAGGGATCTTTTAGAAATCGGCGACTTTCCCAAGGATTCTGGATCATTCTTCATCCGTGACATTGTCTTTTTTGGTCGCGGTGCTTTGAGGGGTATTCCCTATGCTGGTCGCGATCACATTCTTGAGGTGCAGTTTTCACCACCTTTCTCTCACTGGAAGGTGTTGGAAGGTTCGAATGGTGCAAGGCCCAGCTACCACGGCGCAAAGTCGACGTGCTACTGCGAAAAGCGGGTGAGGAAGTAAAAGCGGTCCTGCACCCAGTGACATTGTAACACAAATTTTGTACATACAAACCACATGCTCATTTTATTTTTCTCATTTTGTTTGCGGAAACCGGAAACAATCATTGATTTTGTTTCCGTTGCAAAGCAGGCGCGCTATGAATATGCGCAAAACACACAGAAATGCTGCAAAGCATCAGTGTCTCGCACTCTTGCCGCTGTAGAGCTGATACGCGATTCCTTCAAGGTTCTGAACATCGGATCCGAGGATGAAGAGAAGGCTGAAGTTTGGGATGGTTTTTTGAGGGGGCGAAAAAAATCTCAGGGGACGAACTGTTCCAGTTGAACACAGATTGGTGTCAAGATACTGTCAAATCCCAGAACCATTGAATGGTAAGACTACACAGATTCCATTGTGATCAGGAAAACTTGCCCAAAACCCCATGGTCAGATGCTCAGATGTGCGTCACTGATGACCTGGAGAATTTACAGATGTTATGCGCTCAAAGTAATCCAGCTATGTCAATATGATAGAGTTACAAGTTGTCTCCCTTTATTTACTTAAGCTTTGAGCCACCTCTTCTTGGGTCTTGTCTCGTTGAGACAGAACCATTCCGAGAAATTTTGAGGATTGTCGTTTGCACTGTAGACATTTGAAGAGTCTTTGAGCTTTTTCAGTTTTCCATTTAAAGGAGAAACATGTTCTCTGATGGCATCTTGGAGGGGGTGGAAACAGAGGACAGCCTGAATGCAAAAGATTTGCAGGAAGATGAAGGTTCTTCGATGGAAGAGTCAGAGTGGTTAATAGCTGCAAGAACGTGGTTCCGCCTAAAGCAGAGAGCCCCAGCAAAAGCCGCCACATTCAGGATCGCAAATCTTGGTCATTGGTGATTTGCTCATCGTCTGAGCTCATCCTGCCTGGTTTGATTTCTTACACCTTCACGGAGTTTCTAAAGTCCAAGAAAAATTGCTTTTCATGCAAAGCTATCAATGCGGAAGGGGCTAGGAGTCTTTCTGATTGTTAAAGTAGCTTGTTATGTATGACAGAAGTACTCTCTTGTAAATGTTCAACTCTTTTGCAGTGGCTCAGGCAGGGGGCTACTCAAAACACGCCATGAGAGCTTTGGAGAGACCGGACCCTGTGCTTGCCTCTGCAACTCAAAGATGGATTGAAGCTGCTGTAGATGAACGAGTTCGAAAAGTCATCGCATCCACACAGAGTTTGTCTGATTGGGTAGCTACAACCTGTCAGCAGGGTGCAGAAGCTTCTCGGATCACAGCTGCAGCCTTGCACGAATCCGAGGAAGCCAGACGTCATTTGCAGGCAGATGTTCGTCGCCTTGCAGAGCAGCAAGAACGTTTCTTTGAACGTAGTCACAATGTGGATGTCCGGGAGGTTCAAAAGCTGAAGGAAATGTATTCTGAGCAACAAGAGCGCTTTAGTGCATTGGAACTCAGACTAAGAAGCAAGGAGGTTTCAGACACATCTCGCGACGAGGAATTTTCGAGTATGGTCAGAGACGTCCAATCGCTTCAGCTGGCGATGCAGCGCTTGGAATCGCAGTGGGAGAAAGCGAACGTGAAATTCAACAAAGTTGGTTTAGAGGTTGCTTCTACGACCTCCGCTGCCAGTATTTGGGAAGGACAATGTCGAAGTGCCCAAGCTCACTTGGAGTCTCGTTTGGAAGCTCTTAGTAAGTCTTTGTCTGACATGGAGGTGGTGAGAAATGAAGGATTGGAGAGATTCGATTTGGAGAACCAAGCACGAAATCAGCTTCTCGCAAAACAGGAATCTGATGCTAAAGCGAAGCTGGAAAAAGAATCCTTTGAACGAATCTTTGCCGCAGTTGAGAAACGTTGCAACGATTTGGCAGAGCAAATTGTGGAGATAAGCAAGTCACAAGCCGATCTACAGGAGCTTACCACCTCTGCACAGTCACGAGATGAATACGCAGAGAATCGTAGGTCTGTGGAGAATCTACAGAGGCGAATGCAATCCATGCAGGTTGCTTTGGAAACCATTGCTGAGTTGCGTCAGGAAGATCATGCTCTTTGTGAGGAGCTGAAACTTGAGCATCAGAGGTTTCGGCAAAAGTTGGGAGATAAGGTCAACAACCTAGAACTGGGATTGGGAGAATCTCTCAAGTTGGTTGAGAAGATGGAAGACATGGAAGTTTTTGCTCAGAATTTACAAGAAGATATGCTACAATACATGAAAGAGGTCAAGAGGCTGACCAAAGATGCAGCCCGAGAAGTGAAGGATGAAATCCAAGGTGATTTTCGAAGTTGGGTGAAATCATGGGATCGCGGCTTTCAACATGAAATGCCAAACATTGAGAGAGAGCTCAAACAGCAGCTTTCCGGGTACCTCAAAGAGAGGTAAGTTTTACCGTTTCAAAAGGCGATGCAAAAAAGGTGTCTTCATGTGTGAAAAGCACCTCCACGAGGTCCATCTTCGTTCTCATGATATTGATACTACAAAAACTGAGAAAATATATGAATTCAGAACCCGCATTCTTGCAACGCGCCAGGCAAGCAACGAAGGTTGCGAAGATCTTAGGCGGCAAGGTCAGGATCTGATCAATTTGCACACCTGGATTTTTTACGGTTTTATGTTTTGGGAAAGGATCAATTTATCAAATTTATGTAGATTAATCATGGAGTTTTGATGCGTGATGCATATTCAAACATTAAAGCCAGAAGGACCAAAGAAGGTGATGCATGACATTTTCATGGCCTGATTCCGAAAACCCTCCCGGCATCAATGGGTACCATATATGACAATATGAATCTCGCCTGAGGTGATTCCTGGAATCTGTAAAACGTGGCCCATAGGCAATGATCTTTCCGGACCAGAGGCCTGCGGCCACGCAGTCATGCATTTTTGTTGCCCTCAACCTGTCATGTTTTGCTGCCTTTTGTGAAACATAAGTGGTGTGACTACTTTTTTATGAGCTCTTGGCAAATGCATGTTTTTGCGAGGAAGTAATTCTATGGACATGTTTTGGTTGTTGGCAGTTCGCAGGCAGCGAAACAGTTGCTGGAAATTCAGACGGAGGAGTTACTGGAACCCTTTCTGCTTTTGCCACGCATTTGACAGCAAAAACACAAAGGAGTGGCGCTCACTCCATCCAGACGCCATACGGGAGCTGGGTTTGTTTAAGGCTGGAAGAATTTTTGTTGCATCATCATACCAACTTCAAGTCTTTGATGTGCAAGTCCAAAAAAGTTGATCAGAGTGTGTCGAATTGAAGCTTCAGGAGCACCTAGAACGGAATACGCGGCACTTGGAAGGAACACGAATCGCACGAAGTGCTGCGATGAATCTTGGCTTAGATTTTTGCAAGGTATCCTCTCGATTCCTTCGCATGTTTTGCAGGGATTGATCTGTGCATTCTCCGCCCTAGGAGAATGATTATTTCAGGCTCGCTTCCAAGAGTATTGCTGTGTACAAATATGATATTGATATTGCATGATATTGAAATATGAGTAACACCGAAGTGTGATGGTTGTGATCTGTCATGGTCAGGATCATTGTATGCTTTTGATTATCTTTGTCAAGATTCGATGGACCTTGTGACTGTCGCAGCTTGTCTCTCAAGACAGAGTTAGTGATGTCGAACAGGAAGCTGCAACCATCCAGCTGTTTCCTACCAATCAATTCAATAGATGACAAATCCGGTGCTGCAGAATGGATTGTGTGAAGCAAAACCAGTAAAGGATATCAGAAATGAAAGTGCAGCAAGGATGTGCGCCTTAGGGCCATTTAGCAGAGCATGTTTGCACATATGGACCCGTGATTAGAAGTTTCTGCGGTAAGCAGCTTCGGCTGACTTCGCCCTGCCATGTGGCATGATCTTGTTGGCCCCGGCCCCACTGCATCCCAGCCCCTCGTGCGTGCAGCCGCACGTGGCCTGTCCAGAAGCAGTGCTGCCAGTGTCCATAGAGCGCAACTGTGCTTTCTTGGGCAGAGGCATCCTTTGTGCTTCTGCCACATGTGTTGCTCTGGGAAGGCGCAGACAGACAAGCGGACAGAGCACTCAGCTGTGTGGGAAGGCAGATTCAAATTCAGAATTTTCAGATCTTAGCACCGTTGCGAACTTTGGCTGCGATGATACTGGCTGCGCTGTTGATGAAAACTTCAAGGGCGCTCTGCCACTCAAAGAGGACGGGCTGCAACTCCCCTGCGGTTTTTTCCTCTAGATTCTAGAATGCGCTGAAGTTAGAACGTTGGCATTATGACATTCTCTGACATTCTCTTGATGACCAAAATGTATTTGGCGGCATGATCTACCTGAGAATAGTATTGTAGGTCTTCCTTAAGCTCGACTCCGCTGCGGTGTGGAAAAATAATACTCAACAGGTGACGGCTCTTAAGCGCCCAAAAAGGCAGGGACTTTGGCTCTCGCGACTCCCTCATCCAAATCCAAAATCCGACATGGTCTAAAGATATGAAAACGAAAACATATTTTCATACACACCACAAAAGCAGAATGGTGCCCCTCATTTCCCTAATATGCATAGTCACTTCAGAACTCAACAAGGTGCACCTTTTTCTAGAATGTCATGCTCAACACTTCCCTGCACGTTTGTTTACAAGCTCATGATCAGCTAGACAGAGTCTTTGTACATGGCAGCGCATCTTGGATATCCTTCCACAAACGCATCTCTTGACAATGCTTGGCTGTCGCCTTTCGTCCTCACGACAACACCTTGAATCCTTTGCACATAGCATGGCAAAGTGCGTCAGCACCTCCACACCTGTGGATTGTACAAGTATTTACTTGGGCACGACCCTACTTGACCGGAACGAGAAGATCTGAACGAAGTAAAATGCCCTCAGAACATTTGCTGGTCCAGGTCTTTGCTGAATCCTTACAGGGTATCCACATGCATGCGGTGAAGATCTCCCCCAAAGTTGTGTGAGCTATGCAGCGGCAGTCAGTTCTGGAGTTAATCAGACGGGCGGGATACGAACGTTCTTGTAGATGTAGAGCTGCAAATCATGAAATTAGAAAAAATATGATACGGCAAGTGTAAGAACGCGCACGTGCATCGTTTCGGATGCATAATCCCTTGTAGATTCCAGGTTTCCTTGATAAGGCACCCTAGTATACCCTAGTTACATCTAGTTACATACTGACTGCGTATGGAGTATGGCCTTTTTCCTTCGAAGAGAGAATGCTATCATCAGTGGTCAAGGGGGGTTGGTGTCCAGAAATCAGCAACTTTTGTCAGGACCCCTCTGCTGAGTTTGCTTCCACAGAGGTTGCGGAGGTATCACGATTCCTGGCAAGACCTGGAGACTTTACCTATGCAGTGACTGAAGTTACATCGGAGGGCCAAGTACGTCACGCTGACATGTGCAGTTGCACCAGAATCGAATCTCTTCCCATCTTGCTGACTCTACTTCCACAGCACGCAATAGTCAAAAAACTGCACAGTTTCAAATTTCAGACACCTATGCAATGTTTTTCCCCTGATTTCTGGAAGTACTACAGTTGAAGTATCACTGTATAGAAAGAATCGGGACACCCAACCCAACTCTTCCTTGATCGCCTTTCCATTCTTGCCAGGTTCCATGACCATCACCCGTGGCGAGCTCCTAACAGAGACCGGTCTCAGGCCACGAGATCTCCGCGCTGTCTCTGTCACTGCCTGATTTCTCAAGTTAGGTGCCATGATTTTGAAGCAGATCTTAAAGTCATTAGACTTAGGAGATTGATGTTCAACCTCTGCGTGGCTGAGGTCCCATTGAATGGATCTGATGTTGGTCCAATGTCACTAGGCTGTTGGTGAGCCGGGTACAGTTAGAAAAACGAGCACCTTCCATGTGCCAAGGCTGCCTCAATGTTTCATCTGTCAAGGATTCACCCCTTGAACTGACCTAGGCTCTCTGGCAGGCACCCGGGACAATGGAACAGCAATTGCATGGTGCTTGAGCTCTTTATAGATGCCAGCAATACAAAGATGCATTCGTGTCATAGATTGTCGTCATAGTCCTTAGCAAATTCACAAAAAGACAATCACAATCCACACATCCTGGCTGCTCCACAAGACCGACAGCTTCAGGCGTACAGGTTTGCTCATCGGTCTCGGTGGTGTTCGCGCAGTTGTGGAGGAGGCAACTTCATTTCAACATAAAGTGTGCCAAACATGATGTGTGGAGATGATGATGATGATGATGATGATGATGATGATGATGATGATGATGATGATGATGATGATGATGATGATGATGATGATGATGATGATGATGATGATGATGATGATGATGATGATGATGATGCAATGGTAAGTTTTGCTTCACCCGAAAACAACAACATTGAAGTTCTTTCCAAAGAAATCGATTTCCAGAGGTTTCGAGGTTTCGCCTCACCTCTGAGGCTCGTGCGCTGCTTTTTGGACCGAGGAGCCGGGATCAGATCCGCTTTCTCCGAGTGCTTGAAAATCAAAAGCGGGCCTTGGCAGAGGGAGCAGGTGGGGGGCATTTGGAAAGCCAGGCTACTTAGAAATCTAAGCCTAGTGCAAAATTGTCACCCGTCTGCCTTTCTTTTTTTTTTTGAGATTCTTCACGTGATCACATTGTAGGCACTTCCCAAGCTAGCAGCTTTCGGTTCTTACCTTAGATTGAGCATGCAGGCTGAAAGCACTTGACAAATTTGGCGGAAAAGGTTTTGAGAAATGTTGAGGGTTGGAATGGTTGACCCGTATCACATTGAGTTACTTTCCTGTTGGATCTGCTTGAAGCCTAAACTTGCAACATTCATGTTTCAGGATGGTGTTTGTTGAGAGTGCTCTTCTGGCATTGAGCCGGCGTCTTGCCTCCAGGCTGTTGAAATCAACTTCACATACCCCTAAAACCAGTCTGGCCGTTTCCTAAAAAAATGGTACTTTCCTCGGTTTTCCAGGAGGGTTCTTTTTTTTTTGTGGTATCTTTATAAATCAAGAGTGAAAATGGCAGGTTGATGAACATCTGAAAGTAGGATGAAAGTAGGGATTACATCCTCTACAATAGGGATATTTCAGGAGTTGGTGAGTCACAGCACCAACACGGTGCGTTCGGCATGACCGATAGGATTCAGATTTTTTTTTTCATCTATGGCAGAACTGCCTTGATCTCCGACCTGTTTCCAGGCTCTCGGAGATCCGTCAGAGCACTGAGCCAAAGTTGCGAGCACCACCGGTATTGCGAGAGTGTGGAGTCCTACCAGTGATCCATCCATTTTAGACATGTATGTTTAGTCGAAGTGGGGAACAAGGGCGATGAGTCATCCAAGTATCACATTCCTGAGTCAATGGGCATAGAATTTTATGGCTACTTGTTCATCCACGTAGTTGGAATGAGCAAGACCGTTCCCTGAAAATCGACTTGATTGCTTGAGGCCTGATTTGGAAGAGGCTCTACTGTTGATGGCTGCAATCCCGCTAACCAGTTGTTAGGTACTTTGACCCATGATTTGTCCCAAGGGTTTATATATATGATATACATCCCCCAGTGATGAGCCGGATTGGGATGGCCGTCAGACGCCGTCAACAGTAAGAGTTTGAGCTGAACGGTCGGGAGGTTCGGCAGCTTCGGCGCAACTTAGTCAGATGTGCAAGTCGACGCCTCAGGAAACATGAAGTGCAAAGACCTGTTTGTGTCACAGATATCGAAGTTTTTTGCGAAGATATCTTCTGCGGCTTTGTGGTGAAAACTTTCCTAAATCACATTTTCCTCGGCAGTTGCACAGCATTGACAGGTCAAGCCGCTGCAGTGCCAGAAGCTTGGTCCCGAAGTCTAATTTGGTTGGTGCGGAGAACCAATGTCAAAATCATCTCAGATGATCTTGGCATATTAACAGTGGCTCCAAAAAATGGGGTGCCAAAGGGACCACGAAATGGATGAAAATTTACTGACAAAAATATTCTCGTAGTATTGGTAGATCCTGTAACCTGTAGATCCCTTTTGAGTTTTCTAAGGTCATCTGCCTTGCTGTCACGCTTGGATGGAGATGAGGCGAAGCTCTTGGCCGTGAGTGATGATCCTGCTTGGAGCTCAACGGTATTGTGGAATATTTCAACTGCCAAGCCATGTGTGTTGGAAATGTAGATTGATTTTGTGCTTTCAATTTGAGGCTTCGCATGATGAGTGGGAGGCATTGTTGGAATCTTACCTTCAGGTCTGGTGCCCTTGCTGCGACCTTTGCTCACAGAAATACTGCGACTGTGACAGGCGTACAGCGAGCTGTCAAGGCAGTGCACATCCCTCCTTCAAGATATCGAGGACATCGAGGGGTGGTAAGGAAAGGATATGTGCTATGAGTGCTATGGAAAGTTGGCTGTTGTGATGTTGTAGCTATTCTTCTCTTGTCTTCGTTTTTTGGATGAAAATTTGTCAGTGACATCAGACTAGTGTAGAAGACTAGGGGTCTGCAAAGTTTTTTCTGTCGCGCACAGGATTTTGAAGGTTCAGCCAGTTTGGCACTCCAGGTCTGCATCTGTTTGACATGGAAAAGGGGGGAGATTTGGAATTGCTTCGTGAAGATTTGAGTTTTGATGGCTGTGCTTGCAAGGCAAATTTAGACAAACTGTCAGTTGCGTCCACTTTCCTGATCTTTCTTCAGCGTGTCAGGCTCGCCGCTTGCGGGTTGAGCAGTTCGAACTGAGTCTCGTACGCACCTCGAGTTTTTCAGGTCTTTAAACTCACAGGTTACGAAATTGGCAGAGTTACCCCTTGCATCGCCTTATTACCCATAAAATCCACCCTTCTTAGGATTGCTGGACCGTTAGGCAACTTGAAAAACACAGGTCATTGCATCAGTGTCCATCGCAGCAGGCGGAATTGTGCCTGGCTTCATCCTCAGAAAGTGTTACATCAAATGCCAATGTTCCACATTTTTTTTTGGAAAAAGTTGTTTTCGGAAACCCAGACATGCTGAACATGTTGGAACATCTTTGCAGTATTTGAATATTACTGTAATATTATAATCGAATCTAACAAGGACGGGAAACATATTGTCCTTCTGAGGGGCCATGGGCATGAATTTGCTCAGTGGTTACGAGTCTTCAGTCGGAGTCTGAGGATCAGGCCATCAGTCCATGAATGCCGGCCCATGACCTCACAAGCGGCTCAGGATGTGGCCTTTCGTTTGGCCTTGCTACTCACCTTTTGCGTTGTCCTGGGCTTACCTAAGGGATGCTAAGAAAAACAGCTGCAGATAAAAACGGACTCTTGTATTCTGTAGAATATGCATGAATATAACTTGTGATGATGCATGAAAGTTTTGAGCGTTTGCTTTGAATTGCTCATTTGGCTTGTTTATATACATGTATATAGAGCATAATATTGGCAGTGATTGCGGAAGCTTCAAAATTCAAAACACAATTTCATCAGTCTTCTCCCTGAGGTGATTTGCCTCTTCCTCACTATTCGGTTTCTGGCAGCCAGACAGGGCTTCCTCTTGTGACAGCTCAGATGTGGAACCAACGACCTCACGAACAAAGCTTCCGTGAAAAGGATTCGCTGGTATGACCTTAGCTTTTGCCATCAGTAATGGAATTCTCAGCCCAAATGAGATGCTTGCCGGCCCAAAGGTGGTTGGTTTGAGGCAGAACGAGACGTTTGCATTCTTGATCTCGGTTTATGGCTCAAAACTAGGGACTCAAAATTAGTGGAAATCGTGAACCGTAAGGGGAAAACCAGGATTTTAGGCCGCCGAATCAAAAAAAACCAGATCTGGAGATCAATTTCCATTGCGTTTCTGCCGAAATTTGAGACACAGAGGCAGCTTGCCCTGAAGCGAATAGAAGTTTGTTCTCACACGGAAGCAAAATGTGCGCGGTGCTAGTACTTTGGGTGAATGATAACGACCTCAAACGACCTTGCTCCAAATGATCCAAGAATCCAAGATGACCAAGTTTTCAGGCTGGTGGAACATTATAGATATTGTTGCCATTTGTTGCCACTTTGGCTTGTTTTTTACTGTCCTCAGTCGGACATCCCTATGGTGCAGGTCTAAGTGGCCCTGCCCCGACACCTGCGCCTCCCACAGCTGGTGTGTAGAAATGGCGCGGGAAGTTTGGGGTGGAGACTTTTGCGAAGCCAAAGCAACATGATTTTTCGTTGCAAAGTTTGCTACAAAAGAATAAGTTGCTTCAATAGGTTGAAGTGTATTGGGACCAACGTTCACTTTTCCAATTGCCATCGTTTTCGGACCAAATGAAAACAAGATATCTTGACAAAGACTCATTTAGTTTTAAGTTTTAATAGCACAGGGACAGAACTTGAGCACTCAATGCAGTAGCTTGCCTTTTGGACACTCCTGCCTTGCAAACGTTAGTCACGTCTGCAGATTTCAGATGTTCTTTGCAGCTTTAGCAGTAGCACAGATATTTTTTCGTTGGGTACTGCAGTGAGGACAAAGTTAAAGCGTTACTCTTCAAGATTTCATGTGTTGGCAAATCAGAACTTGATATTTTCTAGCTTCCTGCGCCGATGGACATACTCCAATCAAGTCGAAGGTGCACGCAACTCAGTCTGAGGTAGCTCCTGGCACATGAGTCAACATGAGTCAACATGAGTAAGAGCCAAACTGCACAAGCTTGGATTGTTTGATTTCGTCTTCATATGTTCCATGGATTTTTCCATTGATTTTACAACGAAGTAGCTGCAGTTTTCCAAGCTTGCTTGTGTTTTATCTGTGATTCAAGGTCGTCGACTTCAGACCTCATAGTGGCAGCTTTTTGGGGCAACTGCAACCATTCTTGAGGCAAAATGGTTGAGTTGGAGATTTCTGAAGCAATTGAGCATCGCTAAGCCTCTAGAACTGTTTTGTGACAGGATGTGCCCTTCAAGAGGTTGGTTGTGGCTAATTCCTACTGTGCTGGCAGAGCTGTGCCCAGTTGTCGATCTGCAGGGACAGGCGCTTTGTCGATCTAGCCTTTTTGACATGTTTTCATTCATAGCTGTCGTAGCTGACACAGTTTGACCTGTCATGCATGCACAGCCACTGGCCGCAACTGACAGTCTCGAATCGCCTTTGGACACAACGAAAACTGTCCAACATTCTATGTTCCAAGCTCTGGGAAGGACTGCTGTGATTGACTTGTTGCAAATGTTTGCGTCCAGTGTTTTTCACTACAGTCGCACATGCCTGCCTTGGGAGGAAAGTTGTCCCAGCGGTGTTTTGAGTAATCAGATTAGTGCCGAATCAAGAGCCTTATTGGCACTTTGTTGTTTGTATTTGCAGATTGATTATATGCAGAGTGCTGTGCTTCAGGGGGATTCAATCAGTGTCTCTGAACCGCTAAGAACTGAAACCTATCGATGTACGCGCGATCTATTATGTCCCGCGGCCAATTGGCGTATCTTCCGGTGAGAAGGACTGTCAAAGTCGGAGGGTAAACTGTGATAATGCAGGAAGAACGCTAATGCTGCTCCGTTATCTTGACCCGAGTTCTTTCGTTGTGGCCAAGAAGTTTGTCCCGATGAACAGGACCTATATGGGTCAAACTTCCAATATCTGCACCGCCGGGACCTCTACCTAATGGTCAAGGTTCTCCGTGCCAACGCAGTGATGCTGGAGCCATGGAATGCCAAGGAGGGATCGATGGTGGATGTTGGAACCCAGTTGAGGTTGAAATTGTTAGATGTACTGAGGAAGGTTTGCTAGGGCCACAGAGCTGAAAATGAAATCAAATTACGCCCTGACAAACTGCTTGGGGTTATTTGGAACACTTTGCGCTTTTTGGGGTAATAACCTTGTAAGATTCACCCGTCGAGGATGTCCCTGAGTGCACTTGTCATTCAGGAGGATCATTCGAACTTTCTTGAGCTTTGCAGGACTGGGTTTTAATAA
The DNA here is from genome assembly GCA_000507305.1 of Breviolum minutum Mf 1.05b.01. Lineage (NCBI taxonomy): Eukaryota > Dinophyceae > Suessiales > Symbiodiniaceae > Breviolum > Breviolum minutum. Next base: position 174,975 of record DF239509.1, read on the forward strand.
AACTTTGGATTTGGACTTGAGCAGAAATCACTGGATTTGTCAGAAAACGGTGAGACGTCAGCTCCTTTCCAGGAGCTTTGGTCTTTTTGTCATCCCGAGTTTCGATCTAAAGTATTTCTTCCAGGCACCTTGTAAAGTAGAAGCCAGTCCATGTTGAAGGTTCAGCTTAATTCATGGTGGGCTGAATGTGGAGGCGTGGTAGAAAGGCAGGGCTATTGTCAATCTGCACAGGAAAGCTGGTTGAAGCGAGACTCTTTGGAGAGGGAAAAAGAAATGCTGATGCATTTTGATAATCTGCTCTTGAGTGTCCTAGCCTCAGACATTTTCCCAGTCTGCCGTGACCAGGTTTGTAAAAGTCTTGACCGGGTGAGGTTCAGAACACTCATCCAATTCTTGCGTGGACTGTGAACTATGCTCTTCCGCTGAACGAGACCATTCGACCAACACCGATGGACGGGCCCAAGATCTTGTTTAAAAGTTGACAGTTGTTTTATTGAAACAGCGAAGCGGCATCATGGCTTCGCAAATCTGTGTCGCCCTGCAGGACTCGTGGCAAGCAGATGATTCCAGGCCGAACTTGCAGATGCCATGCAATCAGGATGAAATGCCATTGTGGTGCCTTGCTGGTTGACACTTGCATTCTGTTTGACAAGTAGAATTGTGGAACTAGAATTCGTGTGATGATAGGAACAGCTGACAAAGAGCTGAAAAGGTGAAATGCCAACATCTTGGCTGATGTAGGACTAGTAACTGGATCTCTTTCAAGTCTACTTTGACTGATTGATGGATCAGCAACAATATTTAATGCTAATTCTGAATTTGACCTCGATGTTGATCAGATCTGAACCAAGAATGCTAAACTTGACAGGCGGCAAGTTTACTTTTCGATGGTGACGGCATTGAGGAAAGGGCACTTTCGTCGGGAGTGGCTCCAGGACTGTTGAACTTGCTGTACGAAACATGTACAAATTAACAGGGACGGACACAACAAATTGTGGAATTCTTAGAAACATTTTTTCCACGAGTGGTGCCATCTTTTTGAAGTTGCTCAATGTGTTGGTGAGGACTCCAAAACCTTCAAACGTCCACTGCTTTTGCCACTGGATTTGGATTCTGCACGATCTGACGTCGATGCGGCGTGGTACATGGCACTGGTTGGAGTCCCCAGGGGCCAAAAAGCTAAGTCGTTATTTACTGACCCTGAAGCATTTTGCACGGCAGAACCAGCAGCACCCTCAATTGAATCAACTTTGACTCCATGACAGCTCTTGTGAAAAATACCAACAACAATAACAATGTGGTTGATCCCCACGACTTAGCCTAAGGCTAAACGAATCTAAAACATACCTTTTGAGGCGGAAACAGCTTGGGCTACATGGCCTACAGAGTTTAAGGAAGCTGAGGCTGGTCAAATCATTCCTTACATAGTCTTTAAAGCATTTTAAAGCAGTCCGAAGCTTCTGAATTGAGACGGGTCGTTGGGTTGAGAAGCTTCCCACTTAACAAATCGAGTGGAGAGGCAGTATTTTTTGTGTATGCTGGGGATTGATTTGGTGCAGAGACAAATTCAGGGTTTGATCCTGCTCTAAATTTTGTGCCACAAGTTATTGTTGTTTTGATGCATGCAACAGAGCTCGCAAAGAATAGAAATATCGATCCATCCAGAGCATGTGTCTGGCTGGGAACAGCTATCAGCAGAAAGGAAGCATGTTTTGCTGACTTGGGGACAGCCCACTTGGCCAGGAGCTGGAAAGCCTTCAAGAACTAGGAGCTTTTGATGGTTGGATTGGATTCAGCACCCCTCCAACTTCGCACTTGGGAGTGGCGAACATCAATAATCAGGCTGGCATTTTTTCTTGGCAATTCTCTTTGAAGGCTCTCAAGCTTTCCAGTTCGGGATGATCTCGTTCTTGCTTGCAGGTGAGTGTTTTGACCTTGTCTGCTGGAGACCAATCACCAAAGCCCGAACGTGTCACGTCGGACTTCCCGCAGTGCTTGAAGGCAAGGTCGAACGGAATTATGCGGAAATCCACATGTGTTGTGTTTGAAGTGGGTTCATGTCCAACCACAAAAAAGCAAGCACAATACACTGATTCCAATCCCGTTTCTCACGCTACGACATGCAAAAACAACTGAAGGAAGAGAGTGGAGTAGGCGCGGTTTTCGGCATGGCAACAAGATGTGGCAAGCAAGCACCATCAGTAAGGTCCGAAAAGCTGTTTCGCAGTCTTGAACTTGCTGCAAAAAACAGAGGCTGCAACTACAAAAGCAAGAAGATAAGAATTCTTCGATTTGGCTTCAGTGCGCTGCAGCCTTCCAAAGCGCAATATTTGAAAATGGAGGTCGCTGTTGCAAAACCCTTTTGCTGTGGCACTTTTGCGCCCCCTGCAAATCCAATTCAGCTCATTGCGCTTGCTTCAGGCGAACTCACAAATACAGCAGAGCACCTTGAGAGAGGCGAGTCGATCTCTCGATCTCCGTCCTTGAGCGGTATCTGTTCCGATTCGCCTGCAGGTTTGGCAGAAGCGACTTGAGCAGACGCAGCCTGGTAGTGCATTTGCTATCAGATATCATTTGCTAAGAGATCTAAATAGAGAGCTGCGCAGATGGATATTTCTTCACAGGTTCTTTTGAAATGGCATTTTATTTCAAATTGTTTTCAACAGACCGCACCCTGCCTTGCAGGGCTTGTTGAAAGCTTCTTACTCCTCAATAAAGCCAGACTAGGGTGACTGGGGTGACCGTTGGCAAATCAGATCTGAATAGAGTCGATGTGCCGGTATGCTATTTACACCAGCGTGAAAGGCTGTTTGACAATGGATGGGTCCCCTGGTTTACATCCCTCGCTTTTCAAGCATGTAGTGTAGTCTCTACCAAAAAAACAAACTCAGATGACATTGAGTTGAGGAAGTCTAGTCACTGCCACTTGACAACTTCAAGGAATTATCATTGCTACGTGGGCGGTGTGGTCATTGACCAATGGGCTGATGATTGGGATCGCTGTGCTGCTCAGCGTGGTTTGCCATCAAATCCCTATTCCCAGACACTTGGATCGTTTGTCTCAGTTTGTACTTTGTACCCAATCGAGTCGCTTCTCCACAGTTTGACCTCCAGTGACCCGAGGAACATTGGTGGAATATGCGATGATGTTGCAAGTGACAAACGCCGTCACCTCGAGTGGTATGGGCTGAGTGCACAATATGACTCCTTCGGGACAGGGAATTTCCGGCACAGTGAGGGTTGGATTTGGATGGCACAGAGCCACAGACATGTTAAGAAAGGTCACTTGTTTAGAGACCTCCTTGAAGATCCTGCTTTCTTCCAGGACTCACTGCATCGATGCTCGTTTTTTGTCCTTTGCTGGTCCAAAGCTTAGGCTTTGTTTGCAGTGGGCATTCGACACAATCTTCTTGAACGGTGTGCTCATAATCGTTTCAGGTGAAAGCTGGAAGGGTTTTCGCTTCGAGGACTTAATTTGATGAAGTCAGCTGTTTTCTTTTGAAAGTGTCACAGTGATTCACAGTGGTTGTCCACTTGGAAGGACAAAGTGACTGATCAACAGGCGGAAACGAAGAACTTGCTGGAGGACACTGTAGAATAGAAAAGATGAAGGCTAGATAGATTTGTAGAACCGCAGCCAGGAAATTGTGTTGCAATCACTCAGGACCCTGATTTTAGCGGCTTCTGCCATAGGTTGATGCCAGATAGATTGCAGGCACGTGGTTTGGATATGCAACAAACTTGCCGCAGTATGACATCATGATATGGGACAATATGACAATATACCATTGCTTCTAGCCTGCTCAGCCTGCTTCCAGGTTCTCATGACTGCACTTGGCGTTCTTTTGCTGGTGTTCATTTGGTGCCCTCAGCTTTGTGCCAGTCGTTGGTTTTCATAGCTTTCAAGAGTTTGAGTGTTAGGAGCTTGTAGATGGATTCTTTTCAAAGCACAAAGTTGTTGGGGCTGGTGCCTTTTCAGTGGAGTGCTCCATCTATCCCTCACAAGGTGGCAACTCTTTCAACTCCCATACAGCGCAAAAAGTTTCATCATGTCTTACCAAGCAAGAGGAAAGAGGGGCGGTGGGGAGCAATCTTGATGTGAGGTGCTATCGAGTCTTTCGTCTCTGGAGAAGCCCCCAAATGGTGAATCAGGGACAGGCTGCGTGTGGAAGTGGATCGGCAGAGCGGAGCAAGTTTTTGAACAAGTCTTGTGGATTCAGTTTGAAGATGACTTGTATACTTGCTCAGAATGATTGCTTTCTGACCTCTGGTCCATCAGGTGGAGATGGAAGAAGTTGTTTGAGCCCCAGGTATTTGCTCTCGCTTTCTCAGAGTGTTGAAGCAATGACCTTTGGCACCACAAAAGCATCTCAAACTGTTGGAAGCCGCATGTGCTGAATCTTCAATTGTATGAGACTTGAGGTGGTGCAAGTCTGGATTTTTATATGGTATATATATATATGTACTAGTAGATTTCTAATTTACATTGAGATTAGGGTGTTGCTAGCAGGGCAAAAGAACATGTGTGTTTCAAAACCAATGTTTGGGATTTGTGTCTTGCTTTCAAAATTGAGCTCAGGCAACCTCCCGTCAGAGCAATCCTGCCAATTTATGGCAATGACTTCAACTTGCCAAGCCAAAAGAAGCTTCCTTTGCCAGGTGTTGCGGCACGAATGAGCGTTGCCAGACGTACCGTGCAGCTCAACGTGGTCTCCCAAGTGATATGCTTTGAGTGATCAGAAAATTGAAATGCAGAACTGCACAATGTCAAGAGTGAAGTTCAGGCTGGTTTGAGCTCGCCAAAATCCACACAGAGCAGTCAGGCACGATAAATGGACTGGTTCAAGTCGGTTCAAGTGGAAAGATGTCAAGCATGACTATCCACATCACATGGCAGCTGTGACATCCAGGGGTCGTCCACCAGCATGGGCAGCGATCCTGTCGAAGAGTCTGGTCACACAAAATCCAAGCGATTCAAAGGCATTGGTTTAATCTCTGAATTTGGTGTGTCTTGGGTCCTCTATATGGAAGGGCGACCAAAACAATAGCAAATGGAAAAGCAGTAAAGAAGATGGTCTGAATATACAGATATACATACTGGTATGATGGTTGTGGCTCAGAATGAGAGAAGCGAACGAAAAAGGGCTGCAGATTTAATATGGTCTGATCATTTTCAGCATTTACATCATCTATTTTGGGGTCAAAGACCAAACCTCCTTTGCATATTAACGGAATATATATTCTACGGTTTATCAACCCACAACGACCTCAAAGAGGTGGGAAAGAAGTCTTACTTTTTACGATCAAGGCCGAAGAGCCAAATGGTGCAGCTGCAGCCAATGGTGAAGGTGAGTATCACCCTGCAGGCAGGACATTTGAGATGGATTTTTCATGGCCCAAACCCATGAAAGTCCAACTTGTCGACTGGAAATACCCAACATTTCATTGCGGTCGGAATCTGGGACATTTGGAGTCTGCACCAGATTCCACAACAGCTTTGTGAGCCTAGAAGGGGGGCCGGCGCCTGAGACGGATTTTTTTTTGAGTTTTGGATAGGAGCATTTGCCTCCCAAAAACCGAAACCAAACGACAAGAGCTTGTGAAATCCCAAGATGGCAACCTTGATTTTTTTGTTGCAGACTTACCGACACTTATCAACACAGATATGCTGCATAGGTTATATAGGCAGCATAGGCAGGTACCGTATATGTAGGAAACAGGCTCGTGTGCACATGCGCACACCGAAGAGGATAAGTTTTATTTTTGGTATTCTGTTACACGATTTTCCTCTCCAACACTTGGAGATTTGGCAGCAAAGAGATCTAAGAGTTGATTTTTCGCTGCTTCTCGTAGTAGCCTTGGGCCCGCCTTTTAGGAGACCGCTCCAGCAATTACCCTCACACTTCAGGCAGGGCTTTCAAGGATTTGTCATGATAGTTGGCGAAACCATTTCTTTGTTTCTCAACTTTTGCCCAAAAATACAGTCGATGTCGAAGTCGTTCCGAAGATAAGTACTTACACATGACATACCTGTACTCTAAGATTGTTGGTTTTGGATTGTGTGTGCCTGGGTGATTTGTAACCTATCATCCACTTCTAGCCACCTGGAAGATTTCACAAGTACCCAGCAAAATGGTAAAGGTTTTCATCTGGATTGAAAACCTCGCTGCTATTAGCGAGCCTCCAATTGCTGGTCCCTCACGACTTCAAGAGCCAATCTCCGTCAACTGCGACATGTGAGGTGGTGTCACTTTCCATGAAGCGTAATATGGGGCAAGAGAAGGCCACAGTGAAATGTGGTGAACATGTGAACTGTGAACTCATCGAAGATAGATATCACCTCAACGGCTTTTGGGGCTTTTCTTGCTGCCTTTCTGCACCCAGTTTTGCTGTCAAAAACTTCCTTTCCGCTGTTGCCGCCGTTTCTCTATTCAAAGATGGCTCCAATAGTTTCACCAGTAGTTATGTAGTAGTCGGAAGTATTCCGTATTTGAACAAAAAGCCATGGGTGGGTGTCAGTCGCAAAGCATCCACCAAGAGATCGAACCTTTTATTATTATGTGGGTTTTGAAGATCTCTGACTTTCTGACGATGGAACTCCCATTGCCAAAACATGAGGAATTACAGGCACGGGGCTTGCTGCACACACGGGAAGTATCTCATTACTGCCTTTTTGTCTCACATCAATGGCTCTCAATGGAGCATCCAGATCCTGAAGGGAAACAGCAGAGGGTCTTGCAGGAGTGCTTGCAGGGGGTTTGCAGCGGCCGTCTTTCCATCACCAATGATGTAGCCTCCCAATTTTTCGGAGAGAAGAAGACTTTGACCCAGGAGCAAGCCAAGAGAGTGAAGGAAGGCTTCATTTGGCTTGACTGGGTGAGCATTCCGCAGATAGAAACCTTTCATGACCAAGATGATGAAGATGATGAGGTCAGTATAGCGAAGCGCAATCGCTCCTCCCGTACCTTTGCATACAAGTCACCGGCAAGGCCACGCAGAACTGATCAGGAGGAGTTCATTTTGTCCATTCCCTCCTTTGTTCAGGCGTGCCAGGTGTTTGTAGCTTTAGTGCCACCACTCAAGCACTTCGACACCAGGCAGCTCTGTAACTACACTAGCTGGAGTACCAGAGGATGGTGTCGAACTGAAATGTGGTGCAAGATGATGCTTGGAAACCAAGATATGCCTGTGGTTGTGATCAGTGCTGCCGACCAAGCTGATTTTGCCAGACCTGCCAATTGGGTGGATCATTTGCCTCATGAAGGTCAGTTCTCAGTTCCAGCTGACCGTGGAGTGGTGAATGGCATCTTTGAGCAAGCCCTATCCCATCAACTTGGCTGGCTTGAACAAGATAGCGACCCAAGCTTGTACCGCTACTTCCTTGCTCGAAGGGAGAATTTGATTGGAGTTGGGCAGCAGCGAAGACGACTGCCGGAGTTTCTGGAGGAGTTTGGATTTGGTTCCCTGAAAGATGCGAAGAGGATCCGGAGGGGCTTTGGCCCAATTCTTGCGGCAGCACTCAGTGCAGACACTGATTTGCTGAAAACACTTCTTGAAGCAGCTTGTTCTGTAGAGCAACGCCTCAAAGCGATGCCGCAAGTGGGAATTGTGGGTGGGATGAGCACTATGCAGATTGTGCTTATGCAAGCCTGGCGCTCACCACACGTTCTCAAAATCCTTCTGGAAGCACGGGCAGATCCCAATTCGTCAAAGCAAGGCGTGCCGCTCTTGGCATGTTGCCGTACTGCAAGGGATGTGGAGCTCTTGGTAAAGTACCGAGGTGACGTGTGCAAATTGGCTCCGCCACTTAAAGTCCCTGCAATAGCCTTGGCAAGTGGAGAGAGTACACCGCCCGAAGTGATTGCGAAGCTCTTAGAGTTGAGGGCTTCTCCAAATGGTCCTGCAGTCAGTGGACTTGGCATTGCCCAGCCATTGTCCTTTGTCGCTGTGAATGCCAAGTCAAATCCTCATGCAGTGCAAGTGGCAAAGTTGCTTTTGGAGGCCAGAGCGGATGTGAACCAACAATGCTCAGCTAGTGGTATTTTCTATGGCGTGGAAATTTTCTGCAGGTGCTACATTCAAGTTGCACAGCCGCGTTCCATGTTCATGTTCGGCGCAGCAAATTGGTCTACCAGCGCTTTCGGTGTTGCTTGTCTTTTTGGAGGCATCGAACTTGTGGAACTTTGTCTTGATGCCAAGGCAGATGTGAATTTGAAGAATTCCCGCGGAAAGACACCGTTTGATTTAGCCACGTCTGCTGAAGTTCGGGAACTTCTGATACATCGGCGAACATCCAGTCATTCTGGTGAAATGCCTGAACTTAAAGATCTCAATTGGAAGCCTGAGGATTGGGAGACACCTGCAGAGGCTTCGGTTGTGCTTGGGCCGATTCTGTCAGCTCATGGGAGTTCAGCCTCTGCAAGATCTTACGGATCTTTAAGACGATCCTCTCCAGGACTATCCTCTCAAAGTTCAGAGGGCGTCATTGTTCCCAAATCCTCAAAATCATCAACCACAAGAGTAACTGGTTTGTAATCGGAAAGGTGCTCAAAGCATTTTCCTGAATTCGTTTTGCTTCGTTTTGCAGCATCTGGAAGCATTTAATGTTTCACTTTTTGATGCAAGACTTTCTACCTGCGAAGAAGAGTGAAAAAGCTGAAGTACTCAGTTGGTAAGTGGAGCCTTTTTCTTCGGGTGTGTCTCTGAGGGCCCTCAAAGTTTTGTTTTCTTTCCCATTCCATTCGGCCTTTCCGTTGATTTTGGGGTCTCCTAATTCGGGTCGACGTCGCTACATGGCAGGCCTCCTTCCATCTCGCAGCTCATCACTCAGCACAGTTTCGGCGTCTCTGGCACCAGGCCAAAGTTTTGAGTTGGAAGAGGTCTTAGAGGTAGAGGGAAAGAACACAAAGACTTGGGTGCTTTTAGTGTCTTTGCACGATTTTTGTCGCCTCAAACATTTATCACATTGAAATCTTTTCGCCGAGCTGCCAGGTGGAATGTGAAGCCTTAAGCCTTCAGGCTGATGACTTATTTTGCACCCGGAAAAAGTGTTGGCAAATTTTTGTGGAAAAGAAAAACCAAACCATTTAGCCAAATGGCATCTTTCATGGCTCCATGTGGACCCTCCAGGCCCTTGGCTTTGCTGCAGCTTCGTGCCACACAATGGGTATGGTCAATGTGCATGCTCGAGCCATGGAAGGCTTGGCCGAAAAAAAAAATTCACAGACCATACGGTTGATGGTTCAGAAATCCGGAATAACCTACTAGTTGAGGTTGGTAGTTGATCCTATTATTTACAGGGTTTTATACATCCCAGGTGGCGCAGGATTTCTTCCATCAACAGTATCTTATTAAGGGCTACCGCCCGTGCCGCCGACCCCCACTAAGTGATTGGAACCCATGTGAGGAACTGCATTTATTTACGATGAAGACGACAACATGTGGCGTCAAGCAGGGTTTGTGGAAATGTTGGCCGCCTGCAAAATGAGGTCAAAATGAGATGGGGGGACTCCCAAAACGAGGTAGGTTTAAAACATTTGAAATCTTGTAAACGAGGTCACTCATGATGAAAACGAGGTCACGCATGATGAAAAAGTGCCGAAACCTGAAAAACGAGATTAAAACGAGGTGGGGGACCTTCTTTGCTG
>DF239510.1:0-53658 GCA_000507305.1 Breviolum minutum Mf 1.05b.01
TTACGCAGCGCTTGTAATTGACTCTACTGTTACGCAGCGCTTGTAATTGACTCCACTATTACGCAGCGATTCTATTACTCTGCGATGTTGTTCGTATATCGGAAGTTTCTCAGCTAAACTTCCTTTGAATATAGACATATCTAAACTCTCCTCGTCCATCGCCATAAAAACCGCAAGACTGAAATTCCTCTTTACAACTTTTACAGTTCATGTTCTTACCAGACATCCGCATCGGGGCCCCAAACGTTGGCAGGCCAACGGTGGTGTCTGTTTGTATGGAGCCACTGAATGTGTTCAGCACTGCTCGATGCAGTCAAGTGGCCAAGAGTGTATCCGAGTCTTGTAGCAAGGCAGTCTGAACATCATCGCGTAGCCTGCATGGCAAAGATGCAACAGGTAGAACTGAAACAGGTCATACATTGACAGTGGAAACGCATCGCAAGACAACTCTCGTTTGAGAAACCATTCTTGATCCTTGACCATCTGTCACCTTCACAGAAGATTCAACATTCTGCCACCTTTGCTCTGCTATGCCATGTTCAGGTCTCAGGACCTCCTTTGAATCGAGGGTGGAGGCGTACAGGCACTGCGCTTCTTTGCCTCTGCTATGGAAGGGGTCCAGAATCAAACTGCGAGGTTTGATCTCGTAAACCCGGGGAAAATGTTGCAGGAGGTCCCCTGTTGCACCACTCCAATCACGCAATTGAAAGTGCCTTGCTGCTACAACGCCCTGGAAAACGTCTTCCAAAAATAAGTGTCTTCTGTATGACTTCCACTTTCATGCACTCAATTTCTCTCCTTCTCTCTCTTTCTTTCTAAGCAACCATGGACTTCAAATAGAGAAAATGTTTCTTTCAAGGAAAAGCGCCGCAGTGTTGGATCTAATAGTTTGCCCCGCCTCTGGTGTCTTCAACAACCAGGATTGGTTCACCATCCCTGGCCTTAGATGCTTGAATCCAAATGCCAGATGCACTGGAATTGTTTCCAAGATCCATGAACCAATCGATTCACAATCGATTCAGAATCGATTCAGCTTGCCACAAAATACCAGTATTAGCCTAGCTTTGGAGCTCAAAAGCATCACGCATCAACCAACCGCCCAAAGGCCCATCCCACGCTTTTTTCCGTCCACACGATGCTGGTATCCACACTGCCTGAATGTGGCATCTGGGAGCCTGATGCAAATCTGAAGTGGGGTTTCCAACCCATAGCTTCAAAATTGCGAGCTATCTCCTCATTTCTCCGGCAAAGTATGCTTCAAATCCATTCGATATGGCAATATTTGCGGGAAGAAATCAATCCTTTTTAGGTTAGCACCATTTTCACTGCTCCGCTAACTTCAACTGCGGCCTTCGCCTCCAACCTTAGCAGTGCATGGGAACGGGCCATGGAAGGCCTCTGCAATTGCCTTGCCGCTCATTGAAAATTAAACCAAAACACACCACCCCATGGCTACCAAACCTCTTACCATCGTATTCTTTGATTCATCCAAGTGGCTGTGTACCAGCTGACCAACACACGGTTGGCCGTGGCTCCTTCAAGTCCAAATGAGCCCGGAAAGAGAGCCATTGCCAAGGCGGTTTGCTGTAGTGCTGCCACAGACTGCGGGAAGTGGCATTGGGACACTTTGAAAGTAGGCATCAATCTATGTCAGTTTTCTGGAGCTCTCCCCGCCTCGACGTCAGCAGTGCGCACTGCTGTATGCCCAACCCGCGACTCTTTGGCAAAGCTGAGGTAGCTTTGCTGTCGCTGGGCAAAATCCTGCAAGGTTTGGTCATTGTTGTTTTTCCATTGAAGATGCTGTAGACACCTTTTCGATTTTCTACCCTTGCGACGCGGGCTGCTATTTTGCTATTCCCTCTATCTGCCACCTGAAGCACTTGCTGGTACTCGGCAGAATAGTCTTCGACATTGGGCGGTGGCACAAGACCCCCTTTTCTCGGCGCACCTGTGACGTACCGCACCGCTTTCTCGGACAAAGATGACAAAGCACTTTTGAAGCTTTCAAGCTTCAGCTTTGACAGGTGATTAGAATTAATTAGATGTCATCGTCTTTCAGGAGTACGCATGCCTACAGTATCGCACAGCTGCGCTTTGATGTGCTGCATCTTTTCTTGTGTTAGTTAGTTGGTATTTTATGGGTTTATATGTCTATGTTAATTTGATCTTCTTCTGGTTATATATACTTATCACTTATCAGTCAGTAGCAGTTTATATCATGTTACATTTAGGCTTAAAGTTGTCATGGTGAGTGCTTTCATCAGCGCTGGCTTCCCCCCACAGCCTGCACTTATAGGCGTCTTGAACTTTAGCTGATATTCACCTCGGTTCCAGCCGGCAAGTTGGTTGAAAATTGTATCGATCGACCCAAAGCCTCTTGCACTTGCATTTCTGTTGACCTATTTGACTAAGTGTTAGAGTCTGTAAGTCCATGTGAAGATGTTGAGAGTGGCTCAATGTTGAAAATTCAAGCTTAAGCTAGGACCCCATGTTTTAATCAGCACAAGGACCCAACAATTATAGTGGTTCATTTTCATGTTCGAAATATTTAACATCTCTTGTCTCAACCTCCAAAACAACTTCAATCCTGGAACGCCAGCAGTTCAACAAAGGCACCAAAAGTCATCTCCATCAAAATCTCTGTACTCTCTCCTTTGATGACCTGGAGGAAACTGAGTCTACAGGCGCATCGGCTCAGGGAAATGACAATCTCAAACCTTTCAATGTCGTGCCTGGGCATGTGAAATCTCTGCAGCCGCTTGTCCCCAACAGGTCGCTTGATGGCGGCCATCCAAGGAGGTTGGTGCGTTGGTGAGGACGATCGATGGATCCTGGGGCTGTCATGGCAAGTAGAGAATGATTAAGGAATCTGAAGGATGCACACTACGGCAAACTCCAAGAACGTCCACAAGTCTGTTGGCTCAGGCCCATGATTGATCCTAAATGCTAAATTTGTGCATCAGAAAGGATTATCAACGGTCCATTAGCAAAGCTTCTTTGAAAGCGGTTCAGCAAGTGCAATCGGACTGAACAAAGCTGAAAGATGCTGAAAGCCTAGGATCGGGTGTCTTAACAGTCAGCCAAGTCACTGTCTCACTGAGCTGGGCTTCAAACCACCTGAGCCATCAAAACCAGCAGCGTCAACTGAATGGTCAAGGTAGAGGACACCTGTGACATCGTACTCGTACCAAGTGGTGAATCCCAAGGGGTGCTGAAAGCTCACTCTGAGGCTAAGGCCACACCACCATGTTGGCAGTGCCACTAGTGATTCCCTTGAAGTTGTAGGTGGCACGATTGGGAATTGCATCCACGTCTGCCTGGTCTCACGCAAGCCGTTCTTTGAAGCAGCAAAGGGTCACCACCGCGACCACCAACTTGAGACAAAATGTTTCTTCTGATATCTACCTATGTCTCGCTGATATCCATTTAGATTTGCTGCTGTTACCTGGTCCAAGAGCTGTCACTCAATCTAAATCAAGTTGGGGGATGGTCACTGCATGGACCTGGTATGACTTGCTAGCATACAAGTTGTTTCTTTGAGAGCGGCAATCGACTGTATTTCTTCGCACTGGCTAATCCTCATTCTTCTTTCGCTTGTTTTTCCAAAGTTCCAATACCCTGCCTCATCCTCTTCCATGGTTGGTCACTCGTCCGTATAAATATGTATAAGGACTAAAAATATCTAAAAATGTGTCCTAGTTTTTTTATGTCTATACGTCTATAAGTATGAAGTCACCGAAGTCGTGTGATACTCATAGCTCAGAACCCTTGCCGTTACAACAATGAGACACATCGCGATGATGATCCATTTATGCACCACCAGTTAGACATGGCTGCCTAAGTGCGCACCTCTCCCAAACGCAGTGAGAAGAGTTCCAGCGGATCGGTCAGCACCTTGAAGTCTCCTTCGAAGCTTGATGTACCAGATGGAAATGCGATTTGAAACCAGAAATGATGCAATGATGCAATGGCAACATAAGTGACCCAAACATGGAAGAAAAACCCACAGGCTTCTGCCATTTGCATTCCCACCATACTCCAGCCTTCTTTCTTGTCAAGGTCTACTCCAAGCCAAAGTGCATCACCCGTCCGGTCCAGAGGCCAAAAGGGCCAAAAAGCATCCTCAGTGGCATCGGCATTTGAAGTGAGCTGACACCATGAATCTGCTGGCCGTAGTACAACAAGTGCCGATCCAAGTGTCAATGTTCACACCGTTGATGTCAGGAAGTTTCACCTGAAAATTGTGAATGGGACATGAACGGGTGGGCCCGGGTGGGCAAAGGATGGCGGGACAGGACGAGTATACAAGGAGACTAATTTAAGGTCAGGGAGTCTGAGTAGTTGGCGAAACTGCCACTGTATTACTGTATGACTGAGGAAACTGGTTGCATGGAGTATCTTCTGGTCAGTCCACAGAATCCCTGGACCAGCCATCCTTTTGAAAAAGGATTGCAGATTGGAAGACAAAGAACATATTTTCCCTCCATGGGAAAGGGATTTGTTTTTGACTTGATGAGATTTCGAGCATCCAATCTTGTCTGCAGGAAGGCTCGCTCGACTTTTTGATGATCTCTGCTTGTGTCCACCCTTATCTTTTTACCACTTCCCCTTGTGCCTCACATAGCACTGCTTTTAGGCACAGCTTTGCCGGAATCACAGCGCTGGTGGATTTGCACAAACGACGTTTGGAGCCCTCTGTGAGAAGGATCAGATTCCTGACCAAGTTGCCGTGGCTGGGCATGTGGTTTGATCTTTTTATGGCTTCATGTTGTCTTTTCATATCATAGTTCTGGTGAGAGTCTGCATTCAAAGGTTTCTGCAAGTGCCGCCAGCAAACACCCAGCCCCAGCATGCGCTGCCTTTCCTACATGAAGTTTCTAAGAAAATTTCAACATACCTGTAGAACGTACCTCAGACCCTTGGTCACATGTTTTTCGGGAAACTGGGAGATGTTCCAGGGGTCTGTTGGAATTTTCTTAGAAAATTACATGACTGCTTTTGTTGTCATATCCAGTATAAGTATATGTATAAGTTATGTATAAGTTGCCTGAGCATCATTTCCACTGCCATTGAAATTTAACTCGTGACAAGAGTCTCACCCAGCCCTGAGGCATCCATTAGCTCTGTCACCAGAACTTCAAATCGCTCCTCCAACGACCGCTCATCAAGGCCCCTGCACAGGACTTGTGCCCAGCGTTGATGCACTGTGTTTTCCATGTTCACCACGACTTTGCTGATTTTGCCAACTCTTGAACTTCCATTGAACACATTACACACAAGCAATTGAATCAACCACGGCAGAAAAAAAACAAAAGGGCACAGCTTTGTATTTTGCAGTGTACTTCCACAATTGCAGGAATGAAGAAATCCCCCAGCTCAAAGACTTGAGTGTTGAATGTGCCCACGGACCATCAGTTTTGCAAAAACACATTGAACGACCTCTAAAACTCCACCAAACGCTGGACTCAACCCACTACATTTTCCGTGCTTCTCTGATATGAAGAAACATTTCCTGTGGGGAAGAGCTAAAGGTTCAGATCACCTGTCTTGGCCAAGCCACCGCACATCGGTGCACAAAATCTCCAATGGCGTTTCGGGCACCGTCTGGGCTATTCGATTTGCTTCGATGACCTCTACCGACGCGCGCGCAATCTGTGCCACGTACTCCACGCCTGTCCCCACGGCCCACGATTTGTTGGGAGCCGCATGGAGCTGCCATCCACTGGGGCGAGTCAAGGGAGAATTTTGGACATCGGACATGATATGATAGGAAATATTAGGAAATGAAGAAATCGTTTGTTCAATTCCTGCAACTCTATGACTCCATGCCCTGCCGACAGAGTCGCTTCGGGTCCGAACTGGAGAGGCGCAGACAAGGCACCTAATCCATAGGTCGCACCAGCTCTCAAAGCCATCAATGACAAGATGCCTCAAATTTCAGGTGTGCGGCGTGTCATTATTGTAGCTTTAGAACTGGCAAGTTCTGACAAATACAGCATGCGTGTAGCATTCCTGATGCTTATGATGCTCATGATGATGATGATGATGATGATGATGATGATGATGATGATGATGGTGGTGGTGATGATGATGATGATGATGATGATGATGATGATGATGATGATGATGATGATGATGATGATGATGATGATGATGATGCTGGTGGTGATGATGATGGTGGTGGTGGTGGTGGTGGTGGGGCTGAGCCAACAAATACACAAGTACCATGATGCAGGCGCGCCACCATCGCCACTGCCCACATCCAGGACCTTGCATTCCGGACTTGTTTCCTGTCACGGTGGTTGGCCATGCAAAAAGGACCCTGAAAGCGGCTGTTCTGCTTCTAGTTTCAAGATGGATACAAGTAGCGAGGCCAGTTGTTTGAAGACTACCTTGCATATCCCAAATTTTCTATGTTTGCCAGGAATTTCCAGCATATTTGCAACCCGAAGGCCACCCAGCAAGCCACCCTACAGTTGACAGTTCCCAACCTTGACCTTGCCGATTTCCGCTTGCAAAGCCCGCTCGTACAACTCATGCCTATTCCGAGAGAAAGTCAGCAAAGTCAAGTCAATTCAGTCAACTGGACAAAGGTTTGAAAATACCAAATTAAAATAAATTTAATAAGGTTCAATTCACAGTAATTCGCCGCCAAGACTGCTAGTGTCCCAAGTGTCAGGGTGGATAAAGATGAACATGTGCAAGGTTCCTATCAATCTACTCACCTCACATCTCATCTACCCCCCAAACTGGCTTCACGACTTTACCAACCTGGCTGAATCTCTGAGCATCTCGAAGTACCACTCGGAGAGAGCCATGAAGCCAAAGGGTGGATATAAACTTCTGGCCTTGCATATGGGCTTTTCGTGCTGGTTCCAAGTGTCAGTCTTCTCAATCCTCACAAGCATTCTTTGGTTAAAGAGAAGGCGTAAGTGCATCAAGTGGGGTGTCCACCCACAAAAATCATAGTTAGAGCTCCGAAAAATCCAGGTTCACCATGCAAAGTAAGACTCTTTGCCCTGGCAGAAAAAGGCAGAAAAGCTCCATTTTGCATCCAAAGTGCTCCATCCCACTCGAGCCACACTCTGCTATCGTTGCGCCAAACGCAGAGTTTGGGTTCTGCTCCCGCCAGCTGTAGACCGCCTGGGATCCACTGTGCGAAACGAAGAGAAGTGTTGCCTTTGGACCTGCAGCGCAGGGTGGAGCTGGTGGACCATGCAAAGTTGTTGGTAAAGCATGTAAGAGCTATTTGTAAGAACTAAAAGTCAAATGTGACACTCTTCTTTAGCCAATTCTTCCAACACCAGAATATCACACATGATTCGTAATGCAGTGGCCATGGGTGGGTTGCGTACGGCAGCACACCTATGTCATTAGAGAAGGCAATGCAAGTACACAGCCTCTCGATTCACTTGGTCAAATCATCTTCCTTCATCGTGACGTCCTGTCAATGAGCCAACCTTGGCCTAAAGCTCCTCTGTCCTAATATATGATCAGTCCCATGATGTCCCATGTCAGCATCCGAATTTCTCAACTATTCCGCATCCATCCACCATCCGGGACCATCCGCATCCATCTACTATCCTCCAGTGGTTTGGGGGCCTCGACAGCTCAAAGCGACATTCGAAGACTGCCGCCGTGGCGCCAATTTTAGATGGTCGAGCAGAGAAAGCTACGGACTTTGGACCATCCACTGGTGAGCTGGCCATTGCCAAATCCTGAGAGTACAACTTCACCATGGTTTACCACACTCAAAGAAATTTCAAAATCACTCAGGATTTCAGGATGTGGCCCTGCGTTTAGCACTTTAAGGATTCCAAGGATCGTATTCAAAGGCCTGGACAAAATCGGTCAACAGCTTTGGCTTCAAAGACGTTGCATGTGCCTCGCCGACTCCGACCTGCTCGAACCACGGCCGGGTGTCACAGACACAATCCACACATCCTTCACGTTGTCCGCCCAAAAATGGCCAGTGGAGAAACGGCTTTGTTATATGGATCAATTGAGGCGCGCAAAACGAGTGCATAAGTGAGGTGCACTGGATCCATTGGATACTCTATGTTCACAAATCCTCGCGCTCACCTATCCCTGAGCTAACTTGAATCTCAAAATTGTCTTCAGGAAACGCTTATACACCTGGATCTTGACCTGGATCTATCTGCGTTTCAGCATGTTCAGTCTGCCAATCACCCCACCTTCAAAGGTCCCAGGGACAGGGGTCGAAAGCGACAATCCATGGCTGACAGATCAAGACCCTGCGTCTCCCCAAGACCTGCATCTGCCAAGGCTAAGGAGATGCTAAGTTTGGCAGGCACCACGCCTGCAAGAACGAAATCGAGGGTTGAGTGTTGGTGCCATTGTTGATAATGAAACCTGAATGATTGATCCTTTTGAAACAAATTTCACGCAACGCTGAACAATTTGAATATCCTATCATGCCCACATCTTACAAAGTACAGCATAGCATAGCATTGCATAGCATAGTATAGTATAGTACAGTATAGTGGTTGAGTCTCCCTCAACTGAAAAATCAAACACTGACTCACCGCTTTAACTGACACATCAAGTACTGATAGATGAACAGATTATCTTCGCACTAGACCTCTCCCTGCAACAATCATGAGGCACCATTGTCATGACAGTCGGGACGAAGAAGGACTTTTTAAGGATAATTCCTTGCAGAATCGAAACCAACAAGACTTCTGGCTCAGTTTTGGGCATTTGACCTCAGGCCTGCAGGAGGTTTCGATGATGCTGCCAAGACTTTTCGCAACGCCAAAAGTGGTGACCAGCCTGGGAATCTAAAAGGGATGCAATCCGAAAAGGGCCCAGGACATTCCAGGACGTAAATGAAGGGAAGTTTTCTGGTAAAGGTATCTATACTAAAGATAAACTATGTTGCTATTGACGATGTGCTTTCAGGATCATCTTCGAGCTGCTGAAACGCACAATCAGAAGTCAGAAGTTGATTCACGCTACTTACTCTTAATCAGGTTTTCTCGCTATAGTCTTTCGGTCCATGGCTGAAAGAACTGGAAAGACCACAGCACTGGGGAGCAGGATGGAGGACTACTGCAGGTACCCATAAAACCCAACCTCTCAACCCCCAGTGCTCCCATGCCTAGTACCCCAAGACCATGCCAGCGATCCACCACGACCAACCCGCCATGATGCTGCGGCGGATCCCCCGAGACCACACGGCAGCGCGCCAACTGGATGGCACAAAGGCATCCAAGTGAAGCAAAACATATATATACAATAGAATCATTTTATAATATAAATTTATATAATCACAATATAATATATAATATATTTAATTAATACATAAAAATATGGAAATTAGTGTACCATCATAAACCCGCCCTCTGCGTGACACACGTTTTGACACATATGCAATCCAGCGATGTGTACAGTATGGTGCAGTCATGTACAATCTACGCTATCTATCTACTGTACAATCGTAGATTGGTAAATTATATAATATGTGTTTCAAACATGTCTGTCTCACGACCATCGGAAGCTTGTCAAACCATGCTGCAAGTGAAGAGGGGGGTTCCGATGCGTGGGATCATGAAACTCGCCGCTGCTCTTTGGATTCGTTATATTTTCAGCTCCCTCATCCCCCATTTCACATCCCATCTGCCACCTCATCTGGTCCTAGATTCCGTCGGAGCACCTGACATCCAGATTCAGGGGTCAAAATGCACAAGAATACCAAGTTGCAAATTCCCAGCAATTCTTAGAAAGCATGTGTGTACACAGATGTACAAAGTGTGTGCTCCTCTATCCTCACTGTCACTTCTATTCTCAAACATTCTCAAGTAATGATTTGATGGACAGATTTCACCATCTTGTCCACTTACCGTGGCCTTTGATCCTGTCCAAGGGTTGCACCTCGCAAGCAGCATTTGCCACATCTTCCAAAGGCTCCCAAATGACAACTTTTCCTGGAGGGTCCACAGCACGGACAGCTGCTACACCAGATACGCCTCGAAAAGAGGGCCGGCTTTGCTGCCAGCTTCCACTCAAACTCACTTGTCGCAAGGTCCCGGAAACATGTAAATTCCAATCTTCAAAGACCTAGAGAAAGAAGAACCCACATCTTGAGATGAGATTATGATTACACCTCGGACTGATTTTCCTGCCACAGGCACCATGTCCGCCCAAGATCAGCACATGTTGGCAGCCCTTAGCAGCAAGAGAAGTCTCCACTGCAATGGCACACAACAGCGAAGACAAGGTCCCTGGTCCTGGGTCTGGGTCACAAGAACGAGGAAAACTCCACACATCATGTTCTATCATATTTTCTGGGAGCCACCGATATTGAGGATGAACACTTGCGCAAAACGGTATGTGGACATTCCTCAGATTCCTCAATGTCTCCTAAATTCGAGGCAAAATAAATGTTTCACCCAGCTTTCCAGCTTTCCCTCGCCATACGCACAGTCATCCACGCCTCTTTGAGCCAATTCCTTGGCTCGTGCGGGAAGCGCATCCAGCTCAGCCATTCGTTGGCTCTGCTCCAGCAGCCTACCGGGACCCTCCTTGCTCCAAAGATCTGGATCCCGAAAGGCACCTAGCAAGGCGAGAATCAGCTTGACGTCTGAATCGCTACATTGTGTGATCATGTTCCGGTGTTAGGACTTTGTTGTCAAATGACAATTCTGAAATTCAAAATGAATGCTGCTTTGAAGTCTACTGGAAACGCTGGAAAAAGGTAAAGCTGGAAGCTAGATACCAAAAGCATCCATTCACACATGTCCAACCCCTTGCCTGCAGCATCTCCCAGTAGTCTCCTCAGCGCCCCTTCAGCGTCTCCACCTTCCGAGACTCATAAGACGAGCACAACAGGCCCAAAAAGCCAGTCAAAATTAGGGCTATCAAAGTTCAGCACGATGTTTGGATGTTTCGATCAATGGTGACAGCTTACACACGGGATTCTACCAAACTTGTTCACAGCGTCAAGAGTCAAAATAAATATCAAAATGTACCAAAGGTGTATGGATGTAATACAAATATAAGGGTCTTGAGAATCCACTGAGTTTCGGGTTGACGACCGCCTGCCTTGTCCCAACGCTTTTTGTGTCTCGGGAAGGGCATCTGGCCTTGGGTTGCTGTCTTCTGTGTCCTCTGTGCTACATGTGGAGATGCACGTTGCATCATAAAGTCATATACTTATACATACGACAAGAATGTATGTATATATTATATATAGAGAGATTCTGGGAAGAATCTGAAATGTGTGCTCGCAAATTACTCCTATTCAGAGACAGAACCACATGACATAGTATAAAGTGATGTGATCTGAAAGACGTCGACTGTAGACCTGCAAAGATACCCATGTCTTGATAGTGAGGTGTCAATTCTCGTCTCGCCAGTGAAGAAACGAGCTCTCTATGCTGCTCCAAGTGATACAACACAACACCTATTCCAGATCGCAGTTCCTGCAGCACAAAATGATAAGTCATACCGTGTCCACCTGCTGAGGCGGAGTCCGGTTTGCTGCTGCTCAATTCTGTTGCACATGTCAAGGCGTTTGAGCATGCCAAGACACGTGATAGGCGCCCTCAACAGCTCCGGGCGCATGGGTACAGCCCGGCGCACCAAGAGATCTTTGCAACGACTGAAGGCCTCTTGGCCAGTAACAAGTCAGTCTAGGGGCTTACAACACAAGGATCCTGACCACCACCCTCTACAATGTCTACGCATTCTTTCCCTCCAACGATGTACTAGGTTGATCACCCTTAACAATCAGCAAAGCAAAACAAAGACTCTGTAAATGGCCCACTTTAAGACCCGTCTCTTCAGCTTTGAATTCACTGCAGCACCGCAAATTTGACCTGGTTTGATACTTAATATTCATCAACCGTTGCACTCGAACGCCTCGCGTGCACTTTGTCGCAAGTGCTCTTCGTGTTGCTTAAGTTCTCGCCAGCTCATCCCATGCTGCTGCCAGGCCTGGAAGTCTTCAAAATTGCCAATACCAGTGTCATGGTGCCATGCCAACGTCTAGGCCATTACAATCACCTTCCGACTATGCGACGACCCACTCATCTCTTCCCGCTCTTTCTTCTCTGCAAATGATGTTTGGACTGCCCTCTCTAAAGCTAAATCGAAGAGCAAGTTTTGCATCTTGATGCACCTTCTACACTCACATGTACGGGGCGCATGACATATTAGCATAAGCATAAGCATGCTGCAGCTGCCCATTCACAATGCATCCAAGATCGACAGATCCAGTCCCAACCTCCACCAACCAGCACATATTGAGCCTCCCGATTGGCTTCAACGAAGTTCTGATGCGTTTCTTGTGCATCTAGGAAGGCATTCACCAACTCATCTCCACCCTTGGTACCAAACAATGTCGGGACATGTACGAAAAAGTGTACAGTACAAGAAATTGCAACTGCAAGACTTGTATTCAATATTCACTTTTGGAGGCCCAAAACAGTTCTGTGTGAAACACGACATTGGTATGGCTTTTGGAACTAGGCCACCAACTCTAATGTTGACAAATCACTGAATTGCTTCCAAGCATCTGAGTCGGTCTTAGGAAAGTTGACAATTACCTGCAAAGAGGGTCCGTTGAACATGTGTTTAACCAGAGTAAATCATTGATCTTGGCAAACCCATTTTCAACGACGCCTCGTTGGACCTCCGATAGCCTTCGCCACCTACCTGACAGAAGCTTTTCCATGAAGGTTGATGAGGTATGGTCATTGAGTCAATTGCAAAAAAGTTCAGTTTTGTGGCACTGTTTGACTTCATGCAATAGGCAATGAGAAGTGTGGTGGATATCCTGGATATCCTCTCGTATTATGGTGGAATAGATATCCAGGCGCAAAGGTGTACCATGTTTGTCATCACTATATAGTTGCTGTGCAAAGGACGATAGCAGGTTCGCAAGCGAGAGTCGAAGGAAAGCACGATATTCCGCTAATCATTGCATAGCAACCCAAATGAAAAAGCATTGCGCCATTACAAAAAACACCGATAAAACATGATAAAACACCATTCGCTGGAAATAACACACTTCGTAGTTGTCCTTGTTGGTTTTCAAATCACTCTTATTCAGTCCAATCGAGCACTTTTTGGTAGCTTTTACAGCCTCTGGGAGCTGGAGACCATCGCGCTTTGCCACCCTTGGTAGTTGGGGGGCATGATCAACTACTGCACTACTACACCCCCATACCATCTGATGACTTTGGGAACTTCAGATGTTTGCTTCGTCTCACGAAAAATTGACAATTGACTCAGTGAATATGTTCCACCCTTTCCGAAGCAGTGACCAATCAAGTGCCTACATCATCCTACATCTGAACTCTAACCCCGATCCCAGCCCTGTGGCATCCTATGCCTGAAAGAACAAGACCCCGACTCCAGGAGCTTCGGGCTGTTGGTGGCACCCAAGCCTTCCAGCAACACCTGAAAGAGGAGAGGTGAAAAATGCGAGGTTTTGACAGAGCTAAGCCTCCAAACATTCGTCGAAATCTCTGGTAAACTCTGGCGAACTAAGAATGCCTTGCAGCTGCAATGCAACAAAGGTACATCATATGTCATATATCATATATCATGATACACATATAGTTATACAATATCTATGTGTACATTACTAGGACAAATGACAAATACTATGTAGTACAAAAACAGGTTAATCAGTCCCAGACATCGCACCTGGGTCGCTGCACCCTCCAGGCCCATGGCACGGAAGTCCTGGTTTCGCAACGCGTAAAGGATCAAATCTCCATGGTGTGCCGTGTCTTTCAACCGCAGATGATGAGAGTGTCTGAAATTTTTGATCCCGATTGTCAATGTTGCGCTGTCCCCGATTCGACCTGCCTCGTAGGCCTGAAGGTAGTACTTCTCTGTAGCCATGGCACATTAGCCGCAAGTCAAAACAGTGGAAACTGTGATAGACCCATCACTTCAGCGTATGAGTTTTGAAGCGCGTCAAGCTGAAGAAGGTTGCCATCAAGGGTGTTTGGGAATTCATGATGCTCCTCAACAAGCAGGCAAACTGATCGTCCCTTCCACAAGTCTGGTCAGGATCCTTTTCCAAGCAGCTTTGGAAGAAATGGCTGCAAATTTTGGCAAAGGGGGTTTGCTGTTGAGGGAAATCAAAACGCAGAGAAGAAATCTGTATCTACATACGCAGGCGCCGAAAAAGGTTGAGGAACCCAATAAACAGCCAAAAATGGACTGCATCAGCTACTGAATCCGAAACCTAAGATTCATCACTAAAAAACAACCCCACATGAGCTGGAGCATAGAAACTAACTAGGAACACCTCCCTCCAGCAGCATGATTGGGTATGGTATTGTATATTCATGTATATTCTGATCACTGTATAGACTATAGGAACTTTGGCAACCCAAAAATAAAAACAAAATCATTACAGTGCCGCCCTCACAACCGGACTCTTCGCAATCAACAGAACTTGGAAAGAGGCATGCCACATGTTGCCAAGCAATCATCCAAATCACTTTATCGATACACTGAGCCCACTGCCTCCATTTACTAGGTGTTGCCTGTGGCCATTTGGCGGATTTCAAAAGGTGTCATAACGTGTCTACGATCTGTCTGGACTCTATCATGCTGGGGCCATTGTACCGACCCAAACAATGCACTTTTAAGGCAAGTGACCCAAAACTAAAATAAAAATGCAGTTGCATTGTTAAGTATCCAATACGGCTTAAAATACTGACCTTGATAGGACCATTCATGCATCTTCGGTCGCCAAATCCCCGAGGGTTCAGAACCAACGGCGTCAAGATAAAACGTTTTTGAGCGAACTCATCCAAGCACTCACTTTGGAAGAGAGAACCCTCTTTCGGACATGCAAATCCTCACTGCAAGTTCTCACATAAAATAAAGTTACTTCAAAATAACAAATTTTGGCGTTGGGGAGACCCCAAAGAGACTATAAGAGACTGCACCAACAAATACGATGCGCACGAATGATCGCACCAGTTGACAGAAAAAGGATGCATAGTCTGACTATGTCAGATTTGTAACTCTATGTTGTTACAGATTCAATATTTGGTTTATATAGTATGACTAGTAAACCTTTCTCGATGTTACGCTTTACAAATGGAAACCAATGGATGAGGGCCAGGAGCGTCGGTCCCAGCCTGCTAGGAGCAACACTAAGGACACAACTAGGGAGACAAGTAGAGACAAGCGACAAAGCCAAAGCTTTCTCTCGGACTTTGAATCTAGAACCTAGAAGCTTTCAAGATGATGCTACTTGCGGGTGATGGTGGAGTATGGACTTCCTTTTACATGGATCCCTTTAACTTCCAGGACCTGAATCTGGGTTTGGGGAACTTTAGCAGCAGCAGCAGAACCCTGCATCGACTCCTGCTCGTTGCAGCGCTCTGATCGACCTCCGGTCAGGCTTGTCCATCAGTGCAGGTAAAGACTTCGGTCTATCAATCCCCAGTTCCCCTTATTGTGAAGAGCTCTGGAGTAGTGGCTGATGTGAAGTACTTTAGTGGCTCATGGCAGTACATTGCATTCTTCTTCTTACATTTATGTATTGCACATTTGGCTTCAGAATCAAACAGCTCGTCGCCCTGTATCGCAGGCAGAGCCTGGAGTTTTGAAGTCTTCGCTCACCTGTCCCCCAAAGGATGGGGGGGATCCAGGACGGCTTTCATGGGAAAGGGTCTCAGTCTCACACAGTGGAATGTATTCAGTGAGCATGACCGGCTTTCTACACCGTAGTGAAAGTAGATGGCGCAACTCCCAAAAGGTGGCTTAGTAAGGGGCCATGATAACCAATACATGGGAGTTGCGCCATCTACTTTCCAGGTGGTATAGTCGTTTCAACATCGAACCGCAATGTGAGGGACGTAAATGGAGGCACAAAAGCTGACAGCAGTCCCGCTTTCTTCCGGCTCTGGACACCCGTACTTTGGAATCAAAAATCGATACAACACCAAGCTTCGGAGGAATCTGATTTGAAGGACACGTGGTAAACAACATCTGACAATGAAAACCCATGACTTCACGACGTTTGTCCCGCTTTTGGATCACAAAATTGACCAAATATCAATTAGAGTGGGAAAGGCATTGATTTCCAGCCTTGCGCGTACGAGGTGTCATCCCCTCCATGATGATGCCAAACTGCCAGGCGCTTTGCGTGGCAATATCAACCAGTGATCTTCTATGTCCATGACTCAGAGTGCTCAAGTTCATGTTCAGATGTGATGTGA
This sequence comes from Breviolum minutum Mf 1.05b.01, assembly GCA_000507305.1. Taxonomy (NCBI): domain Eukaryota; class Dinophyceae; order Suessiales; family Symbiodiniaceae; genus Breviolum; species Breviolum minutum. The sequence goes on from DF239510.1 coordinate 16,218, forward strand.
ATAGTCTTCGGAATCTTTTGCACTGTCCATCTTCAAATAATTTAATAACTTACACACCCGTCAATAGATTTTGAACCAAGAGAAAGGCGGCGAGTTGAAATGCGAGTTTCAAAGGACTCCATGCGTTTTCTGCCCAGAGCGCAGACCCTTCAAACCATCAAAAGTCCATCCTGTAGTCAATTGGACTCCAGCAGAGAATGAAGCGAGTTCAGAGTGATGCAACATCAATCCCAAACTTTGCGAATCACAACCGACCACCCAGTTCTGCTACCCTCTTTATGTCGTCAAAGTTTGCTTTTCCGCACTGACGCCTGACAGATTCGTCAGAGTCTTGCATCAGAATCATCCCCAGGAGCAGCTTTTTGAAGCATGCAAACTCCATGGAGTGGACCTCCCAATGAGTTGAAAGTCAACAATTGTGCAAAGATGCACTAAGTCAATATACTAACATCTTATACTGTACATAACTTATATTACTGTATGTAATCATCAATATACAAACAGTGTGTTACAGATAATATGTTGAAAACTTATGGCAAATATACATCATGCGTAAATTTACATAATTAATGATTAAAAATCTAAGCAATGAATGATAGATACATGGCAATTGTGTTTTCGAAGCACCCCAGAATACTTCTCAGAATCAATTTACGTGTTCATCTGCCAAACTTTTCAACCTTGTTCTTGAACCAGGGAATAACCAAACTTATATATTGTGATTCTAGATCTACCGACATGTCAACAACTTTCCCCATGTCTTTAATCAAGAAGCCTCAAAAACGATCAAAACCTCTACCGATCACCTGTCAAATTGTAAAACATGGCTAGAGAATGTATACATTACATTATAATCATAACTAACTAAATTGTAAATTAGTAACTAAAAATGTATGTGACTTATATGTGTACAGTAAGTCAACTTTCTGCTTGACGGTGCCACAAAGGTGCCCCTTCGAACAATCCAATGGTGTCGAAAGTGATTCACTTCGCGTGCAAGTGTGAATTGACACCTTGCTTCAGGTGTGATAATTGTCGTGAGTTGTCACAAGACCACTCGGATGCAAGTCGAGTGTGTACAAACTTTTGTGTGGTGATGCATGGAACACAGCGTCTCCTAGTCATTCCTAGTCAGTATCGTAATATCTAATCACCTTTCGAATGCTTCGCCTCCAAACCCCGCTTCCTATCCGAAGGTTTGGTCCACGCTGGCATTTCACCAAGTGGTCTTGGCTCTCCCTCTACTTTCCACATGGCACAGCTTGCTGTGGCTCCCTCCGCTCCTCTCTGAAGAGTCGTGAGTAACTGGGCCAAGTCTTGCTGTTCCCATGGGACAAGCTGCTTGATCCTGCGGGCCACCTTCTGGGGCTCTGCGGCTATGCACCATGGAATCCGGTGGTGCTATTGTATAACAAAAATAAATATATATATATATATATTAATCAAAATCAAACCAAAAATTAAGAATAGCGTGTGTATGACCCAAAGCTGTTCTAATGCCATGTTGCCGCATCTTTTGAAGACATTTCAAATCTCCCTTTTGGCTCCCATGTCACTCGCGGACAACCGGAGATGACCAGGGAACCAGTGGTGGCTGCGGAGCAGATAAACGTGTCATGCAATTTGAATCCGAATTTGCTGGCAACTCTGCACCGAAAAGGGTGACTTCGAGTTGGAATAATATGATTCTCTGAACGGTACGGCGCATTCGCCTGCACCAGGCTACAGCTTGGGAAGCAGCTTGGGAAGCAGCTTGGTATACGATTTCAACCAAATTCTCAACAGTCTTCAAGCGTTTCTCAAATTCTGAGTCAAAGTCGCAAAGGCTTTGTCGAGGCCATCCTGAGCAACATAATTACTGTCTTGCTGAACCTTTATCTGAGTCTGGCCGCATTCCCATGATTTCATAGGCCTGATGCATTGAACACTTCCAGCAGCTGGTCGGCTTCTTGGGTCACAGAAGAGTCTCATTGACGAGCCCATCAAATGTCGACACGTCGCCGTCAGGTCTTGGCTGCGAATGAGATGAGGTGTACCGTCCCATCTCTCTACAACCGCACTGTGCTAGTGAGGAGCGGAACTCCAACCCCTCAGAGCTGTTGATGGGGGCAGGAAGTCTGGCGAATCTATTGAGGGCAACAAACATGTAATGACTTGCTAAGGCACAGTCACTGTGTTTGCGGATCCTTTTTCCATCATTATCAGCTTTATCGCATGTTTCATCATGTCCGTCCATTGTCATCCATTTTCAAGTCGTCCTGTGTCATTGGGTTTCACTTCGCCACACTGCATCCACCAACAAGCCATCACTGTCCATTTCCAGGTCTCCAACCTGGCGGCTCACCGGCGCCAGGGGCAACCGGACCGTCCCGACCGGTCTTCACCAAACAGTGACCCGCAGGAAAGCAGGTAAAGAGCCGGTGGAAGCAGTACATATCTGGACATATCTGGGCATGTTGAATGAATTCCACCCCTTTTTGTCAGGGTATCATGCACTCATTTCACTGCGGCAGAAAGCCGAAGGGTTCCTTTCTGTTCCGACCAATTTGATGAGGCCCTAGATGGCCATAATAAATTGACATTCTGTGCTTCAAGTAGATTTCAGCTTTCTGTGAATTTTGCGGCTTGCTCTTCAAGAAGATCTCCCTCTAACAAAAGGGAGATGCAACCCTGAGCAATGCTCTCCAGCTGAAGGCTGAAATGTGTCCTCGTCATTGGCGAGGGTCTCAAAATTTGTCTGCTTCGTCAGAGTAGTACGCCTTCTGCATTTTACAAAATCCCGCAAAGGACACCACATGGCCTCAGTCAGCGGCTAGCATTCATACCCTCCACCAACTGAAAGGTGATATAGTGGAATCGGCATGCTGCTGTATGATGTGAGGCATCAGAAATTTTGTCCATGTGATCTTCACACTGTTGATTTTAGATTTTTACAAATAGATAACCGGGGCTGGGTACAGTGAGTTTACACAATCCTTTGATTCAGTGTTTGACTCAAGCAAGAATGCAAAATCAACATACTGGACGGTTTTCGAGCACAGAATGCATCTCAAGGGTACTCTGTCAAAATGCAGATCTATATACATTTCGCTTGAGCTTCATCCTGTTTCATCCTGCCCTTTGTGTAGCAGTGCACATTTTCAAGGTTTCAGGGTCCAACTCAGGAGACAATCCATCCAAACCCACCCTTTTCTGGTCAAGCAGCTTTTCGGGAGATAGCCGGAGTGATTGGGTTCACTCAGAAGATACCCATAATACCAGCCGTTCCTCGACTCATGTGTGACCTCCCAGGAAGGCGGGCATCACACCAAATATCAACATATTGCCTTCAGGAGTGGGCCTCAAGAAATGACATGCAATGACTATACAGATTGGGTACACATCTCCTACTTTCCTCATCACAGCTACTTGTTTACAGTTGCTTAGACTACTTCGACATTCCCAGGAGAATTCATGATCAAAGGCTTTGTAGCAGCGACGAGTCAGTGTGTCACATCAATGGTTCTGGGTGCAATTGAGAGGAGGAAGCCTGACGAAGCCTCGTGCAAGGAGAAATTATTCCGGGCTCTTCATGAACTAAGAAAACTGATTCATGCCTTCGTTTCAGGAGCTAGTGTGTTCTGCACAAATCAGTACAAGTCATTTGAATGCGGAGTATACTATGTGTCTATATATACATGTATAGAGTCTATTCATATGTGTATATAGTGTATATAGTACAATATGTATGTGATGTAAATATACAATGTGAAATTATGAGTGGTGACTTTTGCCCAGGCAGCAGCATTCTTATCTCCAATATGGGGCAGAAAGTTGCGATGACTTTGATTGATACGTGTCAGAGTACCATGGCAGGGGGTGCCACGGCTTGGTTCCATGCCTGGGTGCCATTTTCCGAACCAACTGAACCTTATCAAATCTATATATGTTTTAGTATGAGATTGTCGTATGCAATGTATCCAGTCCACACACAGTCTGATGTATCCATTCATGGCCGTTTCTATCATGCCGCCCTTGCATCTCGTTTCCCACGCAGGACTCCCAGCCTCGACAAGTTGCCCAACAGAAAGTTTCACAAACCGCTCTGCCGGTTCTACCGGAACTGGCACCACACGTGGGCAAATTCTTTGGCAAGTTGATGGACTTATCATGTGCCCTCCACATGCTTGAAATCCACCATGGGCAATGACTCAATTATTTCTTCCTTTGAGAGGCAGGATAACAGCTAGAAAATGCTTCTTTGGCCAGGTAACAGGTGTGATTTACCAGAGTGCCTAGCACCGTAAGCTCTACTTGAAGCTAAGTACTGCTCACAGGGGCAACACGTGAGGGCTTCTTCCTAAGCTTCCTAACCTGCGGCCTGCACTCAATGCTTCTTGATCCCCTTTATAACTCACCTTATCTACTGTCCAAGTGGATGTTGTTGATGGATAACCCCATTTGAAATAAGAGGCAGCTGGTGATTCTTCACCTGCGACCAGGACTACCATGTCTTCAAATCCTGATACCGTTCCCTTGGTACAAAGAGTGCCCGCGCCGAAAAAAAAGACCATCCCAATCATGACAGCTCCACGCTCGGGCTCAAAAGGATACAGCACAACGGCACAAAAGCTCTTGGCATGATCCTGTTCTCAGTGATAAAAGCAAAAAGGTCTGAGTGGGTATGAGAATCTTCTTCCCGGTCCGAATAGAAATGCATAGAAACGAGGAGATTTGTTTTTGCGCGTGTGCATCTATGGGGTGCTACTTACAGTGTTGCAGAATTGAATAACTGTATAATATGTATACAAATATGAATATAATAACCATAGTCTATACATATGATATACATATTACGTACATATATATATATATATACGCATGTATATATGAATAAGTAAAAAGAGATTTTTAATACATATTATTCATATTGTAGAATAACATATTTACCAGTCCTTCAGGAGACCGCGAATGGAGGGGCCTTGAGGGCTTACCGCTCTGCTTCAAGAATCAAAACAAAAGGGCACCCAAATTCATTTTGCACTCAACATGCCTTGAATAATGACAGGAGAATGCGAAGAGAGCCGTTCCACCCTTTTGTGCATCACTACACAAGTTGGACGGGAGGGGTTGGCCAAGCAATACTCGCATCTTGCAGTGCTCAAAAAATCAGAGTGTCTACATGAATACTATCCGAACTCGGGTGATGTTAGCCATCTGTAGCTGGAATAACGCTACTAAGCATGGTTCTCAAGCACATACGGCAAATGGAGAAGCCGCGATTTTAGGAAACACCGAACCGATATCTTGTCAGCATAACCACGCAACACCCCCTCCCCCTTGCCGATTCCACCCGCACCTCATCCTCTTGGTTTCCCATGATTGACGGGGAGTGTGCCACGACATACTGTGAGGCCTTGGCTGCTGCAGTAGTTGTGGTACAATTTGTGCCTTGTATGGCAAGAGGATGCAAACACCAAAGGTATCGCAAATGGGGGTTTAAGGGACTTGTTTCGCTCAATGCGGGTATTTTGCACGGTATCCTTTGACCCAACTTTCGCTTAAAGGCCCTTGACATAATGCAACTTGTTGGCCCAAAGGTATGCCGTAAATCAAATTGCAAGTTCTTACGCAAGATTTCGAACAGTTCTTTGTATGCTGGTTGGTTTTAAAGTAGCCCTACATGTTGTGAAGGCGATCCAAACGGCGTAGCAGTGTGAATAGAATTAAAGTACACTCCAATCTTCCTGGCCATGCTTGCCTTTGAGAAAGGATGCCAAACACCTCCTTCAAACATTCGGAAGAGAACAACGGAAGGAGCCGTCAAAGCCCATTGAAAACTCATTAGATATATAATCCACCTTAACCTCTTGTCCTTTGTATTCACTGATAGGGCTTCACCCTATTTCAGCGAACAAATCATTGGTTTATCGGCCATCAGGATCTGCATTCCCAGTAGCCAAGCGTGCAAGGTCTGACCGCTGGGGTCTTACTTCCTTCACCGCCTGCAATTCAGCGTGACATGCGATCCCCCAACCTCTGTTTTGACTTTGCCTTTTGTATGATGTCCTGCATTTGGCTAGAAACAACAACTTACAACCATTCAAACCGTCATTCAAAAAACCCTATCTGAATCCAAGCCCAATCTCTCAAGAAGATCACTCGGTTGAGCATCAGACTTTTGCCTCTTGTCCTCCCATCCCAATACTTTGGTCAAAGGAGCTTGAATGCGAGTCATGAAAAAGCCGGTGAGCGCAATGGGCAGGAGGGTCAAAAACCTGAGGGTCCAGTTTTCAAACTCTAGTATAGCACCAAAGTGTTTGCACCAAAGATATAAAATCGTGTCCAACTATCTTCAAAACTCAGCCTGGAATCCTGAGAAGTTAGTTAAACAGCTTAAGATCATGCAGTGCCTTTCGAACAGAAGTATACAAACAGGTGGGCATCGTTGAAACGGCGTCTGAAGGTCACGTTGCAAGCTTCATTGGAAAAACCATCCTTGTTAGGAAGGGGAACGCTCAAATGTCCGATCTCAGAATCTGAGCTTGGGCCCCACACCAGCCCACTCCGAAGCACAATGCACACAACGCACAAAGGACCAGTAGCCTACCCATCGCTGGAATCCACAAATTCATCAAGCCACTCCCAATGGATTGGTGTGGAAAAACCTTTGTTCTGTAGCTCTCATGCGATTCTTTGTAATACTTTCAATAACACTAGTACCTAGACGCCATGCAAATACTGAGTGCATGCATACATGTGCATGGACAGATTCACTGAGTGACCGGGTTCATACAAAAGTACGCGGTGTACCTTCAAATGCCAATCATAATCAGTATATATATATATATATCTGATCGAATCTATTGTGCATTTGTATACATGCAACAAATGTAGGTGTCATATATACTTCACGTAGGGGGTGTGTGTCTGTGTATGTACACCGTATGGCTTACGTATAGACCGTATAGAGCCATTCTATATATAGAATATAGAACTAATATAGAACTAAAAAATACTAATGTACAAGTCCATAAAATCCGTTGCACCGATGCTTTCCCAAGCTGCAACCAAGCCTGACAGCCACTGGTGCCTTCTGCCACCGCCGGATCTTGGAGCAGTCAGCATCAGAGCTACAAGCGATTTCCACTTTGCGTATCATGCTGAGTCTTTTTCATGTAAGTATGAATATTGCCCGCTGTTGGACATTAAAAAGAATGGAGAGCAAATGGATGCATAGATAGGGGGACGATGGGGGACGGATGGATGGTAGAAATTTGCCCGACTGCTCACAGCTCCACGACGTTTTTGATAGCTGATAGTGATAAGCATGGACCTAGAATTCACCCATTGAGGAGGCAGGCACCAAATTGGTCCTTCAGAGTCCAACAAACAACATTCAAACAACTGCTAAATGGTCTGATTTCACTGTTACAAGTCGGAGCTTGTCAGTGCCCATCCCCGTGTTGCCCAGGGACAGTCGTCGGGGTTGTCCCATCGACAGCGGAGTTCAACAACTTATAGCCTCGCACAGTGACTTCCACCGTGGCGCTTCTTTTAGTCCGTCTTTTCCAGGTTTTCTGCGCAGAAAAACAAAGTTCGTTTTGTTGCCTTTTTGATGCAAGAACTTTTGACCATTGTTGACCATTGCCATCCAAGGGGCGGAAACCGCATGCACAGCAGTGTGTGAAGGCCTGTCCCACATCAAAGGCCAGCTAGGGGGACCGCAGTCTATCCTTTTCTCAATCGGTGCTTGGTTGAAATTGGGAGCTGCTTCAGCGCAGTTCTGGTAGCAAAGCAATCCACTCCGAAACAATCGCAAGATGACAGGCTTGATTTTATCCCGTGACCCCAAAGGAGAACAGGTCCATGTGTTCTTCCAATCAGGCTCTGGCTCGTGGGTTCTGCCCAGAGGCTCTCCAAGTATCCAAACCTCAGCTGCCAGTCTACCAGACCAGAAGGAACTGTTCGACTTCAAACAGTTTCGCTTTTGGGCATCCAGAATGGCCTACGTGGCCTGGCTCTTGCAGATTCAAATCTAGACAAAAAGCCCCCTACTGGGCCCCTGGCATCCGCGGTGCACCCACCGGACACTTCCTGCACACCTGCGGCGTAGCAGCTGTCCGACTACAGTCAGAAATTGGTTGCCCTAATTGCGATTGTGGCAAGTGGGTGCATATGATCCTAAGAAGCACAAGCCAATCGAAGCTGCTTCTTCTATTCGGCACTGAAATAAGAACCAATGAAATGAAAGCATTGTCACAGAATTTCCACATGCCTCAACCTCTGCCCTCCCACAGCCACCTGCAGGGTGCAATCAACTCGTCATCAGCTTGGCCTCGGCGGGGTGGCTCCAGCTGAAAGTATTTCAACCTGATATACTGACATGGGAAGGTGCTTTGCCAGAAGCCTATACAGGGTGCACGTTTCCGGGGGCAAGGCAACAATTCTCAATATGTAATATGTCAGTCATTTTCAATTATTGCCAGGGCATATTGATTCTAACTTCTTTGCATCTTAAGTTCTTGAGTGATGTTTGCCAATGTATCCCTGCAACTGCTCACTTAGAGCTTTACCCAGACAGAGACGACACTCCGCATCACGTCCATGCCTCGTGCAACAGGGGAATGAGATTGAAAAAGCCACTTGCAGCTATCAGCTTTTCTAGAAGAGCGCACAAGCATGCGGCGATACAAATATGTTCTGAATGCCACTCTCTCCATCACATTGTCATCCTCATCATCGTCATCGTCGTCGTCATCGTCATCGTCCTCGTCGTCCTCGTCGTCCTCCTCATCGTCCTCATTATCATCATTAGTTTCATTATTATAATTATTATCAGATTCATTATCATGATCATCATTATCATCGTTATCATCGTCATCATCCTCATCCTCATCCTCATCCTCATCCTCATCCTCATCCTCATCCTCATCATCATCATCATCATCATCATCATCATCATCATCATCATCATCATCATCATCCTCATCATCCTCATCAATATCATACTCATCATCATCATCAATATCATACTCATCATCATCATCATCATCATCATCATCATCATCATCATCATCATCATCATCATCATCATCATCTCCTTCTTCTGTTTCTTTATCATTACTATCATCACCATCATAAATTACTATTAACCACAAAATACCACAAGTAGTATTTATCAACGCGTCACTCATCAGTCATGATTCGCTCTCTGGTATTCTCTCCTGACTCATGATCATCATCTGCAGCGGAGAATGTTTGTCTTCCGTTGCAGCCCTGGTTGTATCATTTCTGCCGAGAGAATAGGTCTGACCCTGCGGGTCAGCTTGGGTGAGGGATAAACTTTGAGGAATAAAAAGAACAACCCCGTTCATGCTCACTCCGTGACAATTCTCTTCTTATAGCCCAGTCCCCTCATGCCAAGATGCGAGGCGCATGGGCAGCAAGTCATCGGGATCTGGGCAGGGCAAAAAACTAGTGGCTATGAATCAGCATATCACAGCATGCCTTGCCAAAGTAAAAAGTACAGAAAGTTAAATATGAAAGAGAAACAAACAATGAAAATATATTAAAATATGATAGCCACAATGTTAACAGGGCTTGAACCCCACAAGAAACCAAAAAGACTTCGCAGCACGACGCTCATTGTTGCCTGTTGTGGCAGCTGCACGGGTGGCTGCTGCACAGGTCGCCGCCGGGTCGGTTGCTGAGCCGTTGCGGGATAAGAGCCATGCATTTAACATATTTAACATTTTCCAATCCGTGATGCTTGAAATGAAAATGATCAAGAGTCTGACAGCCCTTGATATTGATCAACAAAATGATGAGAAGAGGAAAATGAAACATATCTCATATGGAATTGTCGACGATACGGGTCGGGAGTGAGCTTGGAAATGTTAGTTAATCAAACATGAGACCTTCAGACGAATCTTGAGGATTTGTATCATAACTTACTGAATCATTATATAACGGTGTCAACTTTGCCCAGTGCCCATAGATCTTGATCCATGCACAGGATTAAAATCCGCTGCGGCTTGCTGGCCGAGCCATGCACCGGAACACACTTTTTGTTACGATCTTGGTCTGCGTGGAGTGGGATCTTGAAAGATGGCGAACTGAGACCAAGGCACCCAGTCTAAAGCAGTGAAAATGATTCCAAGCTGCAACTATATGTGGACTTCCTTCATCCATATCGGCCTTTGGCCAGAATCTTTTTTCAAAAAATATCATCGTGGAAATCTCTCCGTTGATCCCAGAAAGTTGGAGAGCTGGTTTCATCTTGTTTCGGCACACGTCGTGCTCTGTCGGGGTTGAAGTTGTCGCATCTGCGCCTGAGCCAAGGGATGCTTCAAAAGATCAAGGAACGAAACTGCAGCGTCCCCAGTTCTTCAGGCTGTTTTCAACTCTTGGGGGGGAATACCATGGAATACCTTCATACCAGTTCAGAACGACGGCATGTCCACAATGGCCAAGGGGGGCAAAGCTGTAGATGTTTAGAGCAAGGTGCTGAGACGCGTCGGGTAGAGGACATCAACGTGATGATGCACACAGCCACCAAAGAAACACAATTCACCTGAGTAAGCTGATGCTCATTCGCTGATTGTCAGTTGGAGTCACAGTTGGATATGAAGAGAAGCTAAGACATACCAAATATAATATGTGTATATATACAACTTTGATTTGATGATTTCTTGATCTGTGCAAGAGCTTAGAATCAAAATGGTACAGGGCTGCAACAAACAAGCCCAGACACGGTGTTGACTGTATGTTGGAAGAACCAGACCTTGGCAGACTGGACTGCGGGGGATGAGCTGCAAGCGAAGTTACAGTAACATCAAATACTGGCTCGTTTCGGAAGTTATAAACTCTTGTGAAGTTGGTTGTATGATGCTACATGTAGTGGATCCAATTCAGGCCATGTATGGAATGTGCGTAATGCTTTGATGCGATGTAGTGCTATGTCTCCGAAACGATATGAGGTATTTAACGCTGCGCGTTCAAGACGCACAATGTTACATGCAGAGTCATGATACAATGGGTTGCCATATGAAATGTAACGCGGCCACTGGGATGGAATCGGATGCGATGCTCGGTGACGTACAGCAACTCTATGCATGCGCACATCTGTGTCTATGTCCATTCAAAAAAGTTCCAAAGACAATTTTGATCAGTAAAGGGTCAACCAGCAAACAATCATTGAACAATTCTTGATAGGATTGGTCGGGCTTGGTCTGCCAACCTGGAGGATGGCATATATGTCCCCTAGCCATCCCTATCCCACGGCGTCCTGTCTAGACTTGGGATCTGAAGCTCAACTCCAAGATGCTGAAAGCAATAAGCTCAAGATGGCTCTGGAGGTCATGATCAAAGTAAACACTGCGGGTCCAAACCTCGTTTGCCAGCTTCATGACAAGGCTTGGAGCTACAGAGATAAGAAATCATGTGTCAAAACGGATTCCAAGTGAATTCTATCCAAGGTGGTGTGCTAGAAGTACTAAATAGGTATGTCTCCAAATCAGAGGACCCCTCAACGAATCTCCAACTGGGGGTCCCTGTCCCAAATTGCATGCTTGACAGGAAGTGTCCCCCAACGGTGCAACTCGCGTGCATTTGTCTTATGTCATGTCAGCGTAATGGCAGTCCAACTCAACGCACAAAATATGGGTTTCCCATTTCCATGGATACGACTACGGTTGGACGCATTCCCGGTCCTCTTCGCATGGTATGTTCTCTCCAAAACCAATGAGATATAGTGGTACTACTGGCACTGGTGCTACTGGTAGTACTCCTAGTACAAGATCGCTACTAGGATTAGTGGGGCTAGCAGCAGCACTAGAACACAGGTACTACTAGCACATACTAGCACTATTTCTGGTGCTAATAATATATGAGGGAAGGTGGGAGGGCTGGAAAGATAGGATACATGTCCTTGCAACTTCACTAATCCCAACCCCTCTGGACTCATCTATGGACACTCATCCCAGTGGTCTCTGGGCCCCCAGACAAGCGCACAGTCAGCACGCAGGCCAGGGATCCCACAGCCGCCGTCAAGGCGAAGATCCTTGAGTGTTTGTGGTGGGTGGTTATACCTAGCAGCTAGCATTTCACTCAACTTAGCAAATAGATAAGTAGATGAGATGCTTGAAACTTGTACAACATGCGTAACATGTTTATAATTCATAGATGCTTTTGGCTTTTGGAATACCTGACCTTCATTCACGCCTCTTGCATACAGACCTGCTGGAACTTTCTGAGCTTCTCCAGCTTGATATATTTTCACGTAAGACTCTCCACCGACAGAGGCCCATTAAAGACCGGAGATGCTTGCAGATGAGCCTCCCGCCACTAATTATGAAATCTGTCTTAACCATGGGAAGCACAACCAGGACCTATCTGCTTTGAGCCCTATGCAGCTCCTTGGATTCAGTCGAAGCCAAGATGCGAAAGGAAGAAAATGATTTTGGGCTCGGCAATCACAAACCTTAATTTCGACAAGCAGAGACCAGAAGACAAGACTTCCAGAACTTGGCAAAGCTTTTTTTTTCGGATTGAAGCACTAAAAAGGCCGGTTGAAACTGGTAGATCAATGTTGCCGAAAAGGTGCTGTGTTGCGCGAGTCAGTTCTCCAGACGTAGTTGCGCCAGCCCAAGCAAGCGCTGCGGAAAAGGTTTCCTTAGAGACTAGAAACAAATCGGATTTGTTCAAACAAAGCGACTGCAAAACATGCAAAACCACTTACAAAGTGCAGAGCTTTGTTTGAGCCCTCGAGTGGCATTGTAAAGAACATGTGCTCAAAGCCACAGAGTGCGAACTGCAATTAAAGCGCCAGTACATCACACCGACAAGGAACCATTCCCAGCAGCATGTGCCCAGGCTGCAAGTTGTTCAGCTTCTGGTAGATCGAATCCTACCACAGGTGTGTGATAGATATATTGAAGCCGTGGCTTCCTTGGCATCTAATTACCTGAAAAAACTCACAGCTGGTATGTTGGCGGTGAGAGGTAGCTACCGGATGAAGTGAAGCTAGCGGGAGCGGAGGTGCATGGTCTCATTTCAATGTGAAAGGTCTTTGTTCCAAACAAGTCCGCCTTCCTTCCTGAGAGCAAATTATAAGCTCAACTATACGAAACTTTTGGGTCTTTGCCGCTGCCTTTTTTCGGCACCGGAATGATCCTGACGAGGGTTCAGCTCGTCTGAAGTGTCTGTCCTCAAAGTTACTCGTAAAGGAATCCACGATCACATAGCCAACCATCATGAGGATACCAGAGGCAGAAGTGCGGATGGTGCCTCTGTCTAGGTCCACTTCAGCGAACTGAAAGTCCCACACAAAGAAGGCCACAAGACCTCGGTTTTCAGGAAGCTCGGAAGCACTGTTCTGTCGTTCTGTCGTTCCGTTGCTCTCTCTGGGTCTGAAACCCACTTGGATGGAAGGGTTTCTCGATGCTTCTCATTTCCATGCGTTTTCTGGTGCATAAACATCATCAGCATGAAAGCCTCGGAGAAAAAAAATACATGTTCAACACACACTGATGCACACACATACACACCTGTAAGACGTGAGAGAAAACTGAACAGCGAACAGTTCCCTTTGGTGGATGGCATTATGAGCATTCTCTGATATTCCTATGTTGTCACAAAAACACCTGGGGTGGATGCCACCACCATCTTCCTAAACTCAGGTTCGAATGATCCTTTGCAACCCATCTCCCACATTCTCCCACCATCTCCAACCCCATCAGCAGCATGCCAAACATCAGCAGCATCCTTTTCTCGATTTTACATCAATGCACAACTTGGCGAGTATTCCAAAAGTGCATTGACTTGGCGAGTCAACTCTTCAATGGACTCTGAGACACCTGGCTCTGACACACTTTCGTCACTTTCGTAAAAGATCAGGGTGGGAACATACCTTGGCTAAAACATGGCACCATGCGCAAGGCACGAGCAATGACTGGTTATATGGCCGAGTTCAGAAACGAACCTTGAAGTAGACAACGCATACTGTCATGAACATCTTGCAGTTGGGGCATGCTGATGTATGATGTATGCTGGTATGCTGATTTTCAGGCGCACCCCAACTACAGCATCCGTTTAGGTTTCTTTCAAACTTCGAACCCCGTGACTTGGGTGACGCTAGGTAGGTTCTTGGCCGTACGCTTGTGAAAAGCCATGACTAGAGACGAGCCACAACACTTTCTGCAGCCTAGACACTGTCCTGCAGTCATCAGATTCACGACTGCGGTCCAGTCCTCCTTCTCTTTGACACACATATCATCGAAGAAGATCCAGCGCCTTTTGGCTGGGCACCAGAAAAGTGCCACATAATGCATCCCACAATAGCAAATCATCCCACGAATGCAGTAAACTTCTGATCGCGCTGCCGGCTCCACTTTGAAGATCTCTTCCATCCGCAGTTGTGGTTGGATCATGGACAGCAACGACCACAGTTGGTCACGGCTAGGATTGGAGCTGGGCCAAACCAGAGATAGGATGAAAGTCTTGGGCCGCCGTGTCAGCCACCGTTCCGTCAGCACACTCTTTCGCGAGTTGCACTCCGCACAGTTGCGACCCAGATCCTCAGCACAAGGCACGGAAGGAGTATCATCATCATCATCATCATCATCATCATCATCATCATCATCATCATCATCATCATCATCATCATCATCATCATCATCATCATATTCTTCTTCTTCTTCTTCTTGNTCTTCTTCTTCATCTTCTTCTTCTTCATCTTCTTCTTCTTCTTCTTCATCTTCTTCTTCTTCTTCTTGTTCTTCTTCTTCTTCTTCTTCTTCTTCTTCTTCTTCTTCATCATCATCATCATCATCGTCATCATCATCATCCCTGCATCTGTAAAGAATCCTTGAATGGCCGCACTGGGCAAAATCCACTCTGTCTAAAGATTGTTGGATGTTAATTTCAAATGTGGAAAAATATTTGAAATTAATTAGAAGTAATGCTCTCTCTGATACTAATCTTTTTTCAAGCATCAGGCTGACACAGCTTCCGCAAGGTTTCTGCAAACGGCCTTCGCGGTGTTCGCAGCAGATCCGGCCAGGCCTTAGGAAGCTCTGGGCGCGTCTCCAGCTCCGTGACATAGGCGCTGTAGACGTAGGAAGCAGCCACAGAAGGCTCCCCAGTGGCTCCGCAAAAGCTGCAACGGGCCACATCTACCACTTCCAGACCAAAGACTTGATGAGCTAAACAAACAGGATGACATCCGAAATTGCTAGCCTCTTCCACAAATTCAGCAGATGGTCCAAGGAGGTGATTGCTTGAACTACAGTTACAAGTGGTCGAAACTTGCTGCATGGGTTGCACATTACAAGCATGGAGGATGCCTAAGATTGCTTCAATGGTTTCTGTTGCATCTTCCATGTCCCCTGTCTTGAAGCGACCTTTGGCATCATAGACACTGGACAAAGCTTGACGCAAAGAATCTGGAGGGATAGTATCAGCCTCTGAAGAGGCGAAATCGTTGAACAAGGATTTCAGGGCACAGTAGCAACATGTGCTCCTGGCTATCTCTTGGTCCTCACCATCATGCTGATGCCATGGGGCATTCAGCAACAACTTTCGAAAGGATTGCAAGTTCCAGAGTGCCTGTATCACA
Source organism: Breviolum minutum Mf 1.05b.01 (assembly GCA_000507305.1). Lineage (NCBI taxonomy): Eukaryota > Dinophyceae > Suessiales > Symbiodiniaceae > Breviolum > Breviolum minutum. Next base: position 31,816 of record DF239510.1, read on the forward strand.
ACGTTCAGAAAGCAATGATTGTCCCCCAGATCATTCTCCAACCCACGATGGGCTAACGACCTTGAATCGCCGCGTGATGATTCAGCCGAAGATGGAGCTGAAAGATCAGAAAAAAACATCATGGCTCACACGTATATGGTCACCATGGCGACGTGGCAGCTGCTACCATTCGTGCAAAACCTTGCAAGTTGAATGTGCACGTGTTTTTTGGGTGTTGATGTGCCAATGACTGATCCTAGAGGTGGTTCTTTCCATTTCATGCAGAAACCACTCGACTGCGTCAAAGATGTGTAACCTTTGCTCTTTAGCGGTTGCAGACGAGTGATGGATTTTTTGGAGATACTCTTGTCGCTTGCTACTTCAATTCCAATCACAAATTGACATTGCTCTGAATTCTTAATCCACCTTGGAAAGCAGCGCCTGCGGCTAAAGCAGGAGAACGTTCAAGCCGATGTTGGAATCAAAACACTTTCATGACAACTCCCTGACACCCACTGACACGGGTCACATATTCCCGCGGTCCAATCCCAACTGCTGCCACCAGTGTTAAAGCATGCAGAAACATCTCATGATCACTCCTGGTTGTTCTCTCCAACCCTTGAGAGGTCCAGGCTGTGTATGGCTGGTTTGCAGCTGAAATGCAGGACAGTAAGAAGCCTTCTGCATAATCCAAACGACTGTAGTTTCGATTCCGTAAGACACAGGTCCTGAGTCACTGCGCCCGAGACAGTGGGGCCGCCTTTTTTGGAAGTCTGTCATAGCTTGATCGAAACGTGGGTCTCGTGAGTTCGTGGTCAAGACACAGGACACACTCGTGAGTTCGTGATCACACCCAAACACTAATTTTTCACTGACTGTTTATGAAAAATGTATTGATGAGGGGGGACCCACGGGCCCCTCATTCATACATTATTTTGGGGTTGGGGGATAACATGCCACTACTGCAACACCAAAGTTTGAGACTCAACAGATCTTGGATTGATACTTCATTGCGGCCAAGCATCCCAATGACCATCACTGGAAGAACCTTCAGCGTCTTCATCCTGAGAGAAAGCTTACTACCATCCCATCGAACTGTCCACCAAACCTTGCACTCCCAAATTGCGGAGGCCAAGCTATAATCACACGATCGAGCATTAATTCGTAGTGTAGTATGTACGGTATATGACCATTCCATCCAATGGATTCAATAGATGTTGTAAACAGAAAGGAATGATCCGGCCATTTAAACTTGAGGGACTCGTTTAAGGAGTTCCCTCATACCTTTCCATGAAGACGACTCATCACCAGACGCACCGCACCCACGAGATTATTGCTACGTCCACGAAAATGCAAGGCAGGAGTGTGGAGATATCAGCCAAGAGTCAGAGATTGAGCTGGAAAATACCTTAGGCCAGCTGCATGGGAAGTGTGGAAGGATGACCCGGACGCCTTGTCGATTCTCTACTTCAAATTACTTCAACATCTTCTATACTTCAGCACAGCGAAAAACGCAGAAGCATTGCTTGTGACGATGGCCATCGATTGAACATCTTCGGAAGGTTTGGGATGCTGGAACAGCAAGAAGGCAGGTACAAGCACAATACATGTTTGTTTTGGTTCTGTGTCATCTTGGGCATGTGTCTGCATCTTCTCGCGCTGGACGATTGCATAGGAAGGGATTCTCAGGGTAACTGTTAAAGGAAGAATTGGCTTTCTCCAGGTGCCTCTCAGACCTATTGCCTATTGCCAAACTTGTGTGAAAAAAGATGCCTGGATAGTTCAGGTTGCCTATTCAGAGCTCCTTGTTACGTCGTATGTCCTACAAGTATGTATGAACCTAAAGCTACTCGTACAGCAAAGAAAAATGTTCCTCCCATAGATATACTAGCCAACTCATGCTCTGACTTTTCTGATGGATCTTTTCGCATGCGTAGAGTTATGGCAGTCTAAATTCAAAACAAGGACCCTTTTGTCGAAGCCCTAGACTCAATGTGAAGACACACCAAAAGCTGCCATTGATCCTCATATTGCATGTTGGACTGGTAATTAGCGATCTTGTCTTGTCTATAACGTGTATATATTAGAGATACACATATAATCATATGTGTATATATATATAATATATACGTACATATATTATATGTGTCCTCAGTCCTGAGACGTCAACGAGAATTGTGCTTTGTCAGCATTGTTCTGCTCTTAACCCAATCGAGCCCTTCTCACAATGATCAAAGGAACATTTTGTAGAGGGCCGCATGCTGCAGTGTTGTTGCCACCAAGTCGGTGGAGCCAGGAAGTACCGTTTGCCAGAGACCTGCGATGCGGGCACACTGTAGCGCTGACTTGCAGGTTTGCGCGAAGGCTGATGCTGCGGCAAAGCAACAAAGTCGTTGTCTTCCCGAACAGAAGTTCTTACCCCAAGTTCAAGCACATCTAGCCAACTCCCTGGCCACGCCTGGCACAAAGATATCATGGCCACCGATACGGAGATCTGCCAAAGATAGCAACGCAGCAGCAGTGTGGGAGATCGCCACCTCTCCAGCCAATGGCCGGTCATGTGCTTCTTGCTGTGCTAGAATGCTTGCCAAAGCTACGTGTCTTCTTGGAAAAGATCTAGTGTCTTTTACATCCATGCCATCAACCATCCAGTTTTTGAAAGCGGAAGAATTGAACACTACACGGGCTGGGGCTCCTGAAAAATTCAAGACTTCTCTTGACGCAATGTCTCTTGTCAAACCTCTCCCTCGTTCAAATGTATCCTATCAACCTTTCAGGAGGTGACCCACACCAAGAATAATGCCGCGCTCGGAAACGAACTTGATTCAACTATACAGAGGGTTTGGAAGGATTTGGCTTTTTGACACATGCCAAATGACTGATTGTAGTAGCAGTAAACTTCAGAAGAGTGTTTTGTGCATTTGTGCAGGCAACTATCACTGGAGCTGCAACGACTTTCAAATTGTACAATGACAACTCCAATGGAAGCAGACGTGGCTTCATACCTATGTGTCCACTAACTTTCTGCGTGCTTCCCAGCGGCCAGGGTGAGAGGGAAGTTGAAGAGGTGCCCTTCGAAGGTATGAGTTGACAAAAATTCCTGGCAAAAATCCGCTGATGGTCAGTTTTGCAAATGTGAAACCGCCTGCCACATGGCAGATCTGAGTGGCTTTTCATTCCTGGAAAGATGGACCTAGCAGAAAGGCCAAAACTTGAAAGGACGTTGCACCAGTGAAAAAAATGATACGAGCTTTGCATTGAGTGCAGAATCGATTAGGCTGAAGGGAAATCAAGTTCCACCGTTCCACCCCAAGCTGTGAACGCTGGACCATATCGGATCTGGGGAATGCAGGAAATGATGCCAGTTCAGAAAGGCTTGTCTTTAGAGAACGATCTGAAAACAATCGCTTACGGAGAACAAGTGGATTGCATTGCAGTCTTTTTTTCATGTTACATTCCATAGTAGCGCTTCTCCATCCCCCAGTACATCGGGCTGAAAGCTTCATTGAAGACGCAAGCATCAATACCCCATCCTGAAGCAGGGTGTACACCACGTACACGATGTGAATGGCTGACCTGAGTCTTTGACTTAATGGATGCTGCTTCTTTCTCAAAGATTCACTGTAAACAACTCGGGGGCCCACTTTAGAGGTGCCGAGGTCAAGACATCAAAGCTAGGAAACTTGATGTGCTTTTCATTTCATTAACGTGCATGATGTCAGGTGTCAACAATACCCTGGATATATGGGAAGTATGGGATATCACTCTACAGCATGGTATCCTGATGTAGTCTCTACATGTTTTGTTCAAACGACCCAGCACTTCGTAAGAAAGGCCCACCATTTGAGTTGAAACGGCCCTAGGTCCGAACAAAGGACTACCAATGACAATGATCCCAATTCTCCGAAGTATCTGTCATGTCTTTAGTAAACACGGCGAGGCACGTGCATACGAAAAGAGGAGAAAAACTTGAGAGCCTCGGTCCAATGATGCTTTTTGGAGTCCTCAAAATGGTGAGGTCCAATGATGTGCAATGGAGAAACAGAATTTAGAAGATTTCTAGCGCAAATTGGGCCATCTACATCTGTACATCCAAAAATATCATAGCTCTGATGCCATTGAACCGTATTGCAAGTCCGTGTCTGTTTTGGGTTGGATCAATTGAATGTCCCCTTAACTATGTGGCTTGGCTAAATGCTGACAGATTTGTCTTAGAGAACTTCTGTCTGCTTGCCTTCCAGCACCTGCGTTGTTGGCATTGTTCAGAAGCATGCATGACAGGCTTCGACTTACTTCATCATTCCACTGGACCAATCTGCGAGTCATCCCTGGTGTCCAATGCCAAGGCACTTCTCAGAGAATTTCCTGCGGCGGTACACGAAAATGCAAGTCCATCCATCCAATCTGTCAAAGTTCTCTGCATGAACACAAATTGCTTTTCCACAGCCCTACCATAGAGACCAAGGCACAACAACGGAACTCGCTGATAATCCTCAGCCAGAAGTTTTGCAGCCGCACAAGACTCAAACACCATGCCACCGATGATATCTGTGTCAACAGGATTCTTGCTCTGAATCTAGATAGCCCACGTAACGCTGACAGGGATGTTCTAAGACGTATGGAACGAAAACACTGAACCCCCGTTTATGGCTCCAGAACCGATCTGGCTCTTTTTGTATAGGTGCTTGAACACAGAACATACCCAAATACAATTACAAGTGAATAATGTGCATGATACATCAGTGCTGTAGACAATAACAATACGTTGTGATGAGCATGAAGGTGTGTCTGAGCCGTTTGCAACTGATCAACTCATGATCTTTCCTAGAAACCTGTTTTTGTTGACGTTCATCTTCTAGGCTTTTTCCCCGATCACCCACGGCAGTTGGTCAAGTCCCAGTGACTTCGGGCTCCACGTGTTCCAGCTCTTTGTGATCTTTGGCCAAAGGCCGCAGTGCACGGACCATCAAAGTACCCACCATAATGAACATGGCGGTCAGTGCCAGGCCTGCAGGCTGAGCAGTGAAACTGTCATCTTTTGAAAGGTACGGGTATAAGCTGTATTTGGGTAATTTCTCTTTGTTTACACAAATCAGTGGTGTATAATCTATTTAGTATCATATATTTTTTCTAATTCTCATATTATATAATTATATATATTCTGTTTCAGCTATGTATAAATTCAAATATGAAGCATAATTTGTGTGATGAATACTGTTTACACAAAATAGAATTGTAGGATAATGTCATGTTGCTGCAAAGACCTGTTGACAACCAAATCTGTTCTCACAGGCCATCCTAAATTTGATAAAGACTTGCCAAACACCAATTAGTTCAACATGAGCGCACAGCATGGTGCCTGGCGCTGGTCGGGTGTTGATTACGGGGAATTCGGGTCCGAAATGCAATGGTGGTCCAAAGTTGTGTAGAATGGCGCTGGAGCCTTCTCTGATCCATCTAACTTGAAGCCACCGGTAATTTGGAAAAAATTGCATGTTTCTCGTGTTTTGAGCAGATCCAACAAACATACTTCTTGGCTCCGCAGTCATCAAGCTCGGAAGTTCCTTCCTATCACCTTGCATTCCCTTCTAAGGCCAGTGTTCCAGCCAGCAGCTGAAAAAGGGCTCAACACTTTAAGCTGGTCCAGCATTCTTGATGAATCGGAGGTCAGCCAGCCCAAGACCAAACACAGCCTGATATGTGATGGCTGAAGAGCACGGCAGAAACCAGGACCGAAATCGCTTGCCGAGTGGATGAGATGATCGTGAAGACGACTGGCCCAAAATGCCTGGATGTCAAGCAGCGGCGCCAAAAATTTTGGGTGGAAGCACAAGAGTACTTCAGGTGGAAGTACACCTAAACATGAGAGTTGAAAGCACAGTGGAAAGGAAAAAGCTCTAATTTATTCTAATCTCAAAGAAACTGGTCAAATCCAGATAAAAACTTCGTTTCAAATGGGGCAGAAATGCACAATGCAAAGCTGCGTTGAGTGCAGTGAAGAAACTTGATGGTGTAAGCAATCATATACTGTGTCAAAGTAGAGGCCAACGACAGCACCAGCATGTGCAAGGCTGCCTGCACAGGGCACATGGGGCGCTCGACTGCTCTCACGGGTGTCAGTTCTGCATTGCCGCCTCCGGACACTGCCAAATAAACGCCACACTTTCAAACCTCAGCTTCGACTGCAGGTCTCCATGGTCAAAGGACGACGACAACAACAACAACAACAACAACAACAACAACAACAACAACAACAACAACAACAACAACAACAACAACAACAACAACAACAACAACAACAACAACAACAACGAATGACTAGAGCGACTTAGGCAATTCTCAGCCAAGATGCAGCTTGAATGTCAGCGTCATCCTTGGTTTCTTTGTTGTATGTTTTCTCTGAAGGCTGGCGAAATTTTCACTCGGCACTAGGAATGCACTGAACAATTAGATAGATCATTGCTACCACATCGGGACTAGCTGCAGCAACAGAAAGACTGCGTCAATCCAATCAGCACAAAACGTGAACCCAGCTCGACCGCTGTTACAAACAAAGGACTCAATGAGCATCAGGACTACAGCAATGCTAGACATTGCCAGTGTGGCTTGCACAGCATCTATCTCCTCATCAACAAACAGCTTGCGACAAAGATGTTGACAGCCGGAAGTTACAGTTGACGAGCACTTTCTGGGCTGGAGGGTGACAAATGCACTACAGCCCTCAAATGATCTCAAATCGAAATACTTGTCTGTTTGACCGTGAAAAAACAGTGAGTTCATAGTTCTTGAGGGACACCTTCTTGTTCCAGTCATTCCCACTGTCCTCATGCTTCTGGAACAAGATGTCTTGAAAGTGAGGTGTCAAGGAGTCACAGAGAATGTATGCTGCCAAAAGCACCAGGCCTGCAGGGAGGCACTGGAAAAGTCACTTTCTTCCATACAAATGGGGACTTGGGTCTGTCTATATTCCTGCCAAGAATTTGGGTTAAACAGAACACTAAAAAAGTTTACCTCCAGCGGATCATCGACTTGTTTCAATTCTTCCCTTCCGTCTGCATCTCTTTAGTTGGGTGCCTGTGAGAGTGGTCATGGAATCAGAACCTGCTTCGCTTTCGAAGCCAAAGACAAAACATGCACAGGCTAACACCAGGCACTCCGCGTAGTCGGTCAAGGAATGTACCCTACCGCGCAAGCTACTAATAATCACCTGCCACGACTCGTCACGACCGGACCAAAATGCACAGTGAGGAATGGCCCTGTGACCCCTCTAAGGGTCATTTTACTGTAAAACTATTGTGAAAGCACTGTGAGCCACCCCGGTTAGCAGCAGCAAAGCAGTCCACACTGCCCAGCCAAATGCATCTCAGTGGCGACAGGCAGAATCTTGATACTTTTCGCTGTGGTTTGCAGCCCAAAGGATATATATCCCAAACCTCAGGCGCTGCTGAAATCATGGACTCCCACACCAAAAGCAAAGCTTTCAGCAGAGGTGTTGCTTCAACTCGCGGACCTTTGCATGCGGCATGCGCATATCTGTTCACGAATACGCATATGTATCTGAATACACATGCTTGTAGATAGATGAGAGTCTCTTATACACGTCGTTTGCAACTGGAAGGAGCCCGCATGACGACTGAGCATTCGTTATTGTTTTTTTTGTTGTTGTATACCACACGCAGTAGATCCGATTCTAGGTGTGCATCTGGTTTTCTACTGCTCCGCATCGTATACGCGATGTAGAAGGAACGAACAAACTCCGATATTTCGGTGCACAAACACATCACATGATGAAAATGTAATGTACTTTGCCAAGGATTACCAACACGCATCGTCCAATCTAACGAGCGTGTTACATTGCATGAATTCATATGAATTCTATATGCAGTATGGCTGCTTGTGTGCATGACTGCATGAGCAATCTGGACAGAACAAAAGTGCAAAAACATGAACCAAAATCTAGGTGCCACACAGGCGTACTGAGACCAGGATGCACAGGTATTGCTGACCTCAGCTCTTACCATCTAAATGTTTTCCTCAAAGTGAAGGAACGCCCACGTTGCATAGCACCATTGAAAGGCAATAAGAATTGTACATTTCAAGTGCAAACCCAGAACCTGGAACACCTGTTGCACTATGTTCCGCCCAGCATCCGCCGGGGGAAGAGCATCGATCGCTCCGGAGAAAAAAAGGACCTGCCCTCGAAGCCGCAAAAGAATGGAAGAAAAGATCATGGTGGTGGTACCTGAAAGTGAGCCAATGCAGGGTTGTCACGGGCTGTGAGTATTCAAAGTCGAACGACATGATCCAGTATGGTGCTCCAGTCAGAGGAATGGACCCTGTCAAAACATAGATCTACAGACCATGTGCCAGTGGCAGATGCCGGTCAATGAGTTGTCTGGATTCAGCTCAAAACTCATCATAATTCCCTTTCATCCGCCCCGCAAACCCTTCCGAAAATTGGGTCAAGCATCGGTTGCAGAGCACCAAGAAGAGTGGCGAAGGCAATTGCAGTATTTGGCCATGTCTGCCCACATAGACATTCGTCATGATGAACTCCTGGCAAGCTTCGATACCGCAAACAAATTCGTTGATTCCAAGAGTTTTCCCGTTATGCTGTTTCAGGAGTCGACATAATCAAGGTCGGGCAGAATTGCAGGCAAGCATGCAGGCATGCAGACACTTTCGAAATGCACGTGAACCCCGAGTTTGTGGCCAGTTTTGCAAGTCTGAGTCCGAAATGACTTGGGTTTCAGAATTTCCATTGCCAGGTGTTTTGTGCCTGCGCAATGCCCCAGAGGATCATGCTGGTGTTCAAGGCCTTCGTTCAATGAGTGCGACCACGACTTTGCGCACCATTTGTCGTTGTGGCTTCTGCATGCGAACTGAGAATGGCGCTATGAAGCAGAAGGCCAGCTTCTTCAAGGATTCCCAGGAGTAGAATGTTTCCAACTCCTGCACGGTTTTGGATTGACAATGGGCTTAACACCTATTCAACACCTAAAAAGAAGGTATGAGTCATGAGGCTGTTGCTGCTATTCTCATGATCCGCTTCTGATTCTTTTTCTAACCTTCACATCAAGGCCAATCATCAATGCAAGACTTGATTTACAACAGTTTACAACGCTTGTCGTTCCCTGCTCAGCTTACCTTGCTGAGCGAAGGATTGCTACGAGTTTTGAGCACCGTTGGCGGAGCACCAGCCTGTGCGGAATGAGTAGGAAAGCAACAACTCTAGTATGAACTCCTTCGTACTTTGAATTCCACAACTGTGTCATTGATCTCCTGCACTGGCCTCATTGCTGTTCAAGCTTTTGGGGGAATCTGGCCGCATTCTCACACCTTGCCAGGACTCGATCTTCCTATCTTCGTTCGTCCCTGCTTTTGGTATTCAGGTGATGTCACGGCTGAAAACATGTCATGAAGTTCCAAGTTGGAGTAGATAAACGTCCACTAGACCAAAATGAGGACTTCAAAACATCATGGAACTCAAAAACCCATAGATGCAAGAATCTTTTTGCCTAAAAGTTGAGACTTCAGCCACGCAAGAGCCAAGATCTCTCCGCAAATTGGCCGACCAAATCCAGGACCAGCTCCCAAAACCGAGTGACTTGCGTCCGCTTCGAAGGTGCGCTCCGCCTTTTGAACATCCTGAGACGCCCATGGCAACGCCCATTCTGCAAAAATGTCCACGTGTTTCATTGTTCGGGGAACTAGAAAGCAATTGGTCTGGGCTGATCAATTGTGAGAATGAGTTGTTTTTGTTCATGAAAGACCAAAAGGCATTCTTTGAGGTGAACGAAGCTGTCTTGCATGGATAGGGGAATTGCATGGAATTGTATAAACCTGGAAGCAGCCCGATTTTGAACTGTCGGGGGTTGTGCGGGGTCCACTCGTGGGTCCCATAAAAACAAAGGCCAAATCACTTGGCAACGATATTCGTCTTTTGAATCCTGGAAATATGGAGAAGTCCATTGTAAGCTACCACTCAGGACACATGTCCCCCTTAGCTCCCAGCATCGTCGGTGTCGGCATTCTGCTCCTTGGTATCTGTCCTGGCGTGTCAAAGTCGCGATTTGATTGGAACACACAAGAGACTCGGAAAATCTCGGATAGCTGTAATTCAGGGCTGTACGGGCTTGCATCATGCAGAGAAGGGTGGGAGCGAGGGGGAGAGAAGGAGAGAGGCAAGAAACCCTGCACCAGCTGGATTGTTTTCATCTTGTTCTATCAACTGTGAAAGCAATGGAACATTGCTACCTGCTTTCCCCCATTGAGCCCTGGTCTTGGCAATCACCAAGTCGTAGGGTTTGTCGCAAAATGGCTTTCGGCTTATCTTTTGATCACTGGGTAAACATGTTGTAGCAAGGCATTATCCAAGCGCCGCCAATTGGGGCTACAGGCCCAACATGCTTAATTCATCAGCACCATTCAGCACCTACATTCAGTTCATCCTGGTCAAGTCAACCCAGGTCTGAATGCCTCATGTGTCGAGTCTTGTGGAAATGCCTTGAGTGGGGGGAGGTGCACGACCAGTTGGAAGGTCCCATCCAGTCCTAATCACAACGACAGTGACCAAAACGATGACCACTGCCATCATCCACCAGAAAGCTGTCTGAGAAAGCAGGTCAATATGCTCCACTCTGTGGCGCTTGATGGTCTCCTGAGCAATGGAAGTGAGCTAAAAATTCCGCAAATGTCACAGGAAATAATTTGTGACCCCACATGACTGAACCAATACCCAACAAGGAGGATCCTTTTTACCGACCTGCTAAGTGCAGCACTTCCAACTCTCTTGGACATGCCTGGGTATCCGGGCTTGCACATCACTCTCGGGCGGATCAGCGTTCCTCAAAAGCAGGGGGCAGCTCGTCAAGCTCTGCAATAATTCTACCCTAGAACCTGTTCATGCTTAACCGTCTTAACCTACCCCTCAAAATCCTGGAACCCTTTTGTCGCATTTTCCAACCACTCACAAGCAGTTTCACCTCATGATTCCGTGTCAAGGAAAGCCGAGAAGGCGGACCTTCCACATGTGGGAACTAATGTCTCCCTAAACTCCCCAACGGATGGTTGGATGAATGTGGATGGAACACTGGTGGTGAAAAGCTTGTGACAGCTGGATGAAAGGAGTATCCCTTCTTTCAGATGCTTCATATGTCCCAACTGGTGCAGGTGCCGGTATTTCTGTCAACAGCTTCGAAACGGTGATTCGGCTCTCAACAACTGAGAATCCCAGCGTACTAATTGTGGCAGTCAAATTCTGGTTTATCTTCCTTGGATGGAAATCGCTCGAACGATGGGTTCCAAAATGAAGTAAAAACATCTCGAACTGACAAGATCATTCTAACATATTCTAACAATCATTCAGGATTTACCTTCGGGCCCCTAAATGGTCAGACAAGACCACTGCAGTAGACCCCAGTCTCTGCAGCTCATCCGCCCACGCCGTAACTAGCCCACATATACATTGCCAGTGACGTGAACCCGACCTATACACATGAAGAGCTTCCAAGTCGTAATTGTCATGTTATATAATGTCATCACATGTCATATCATGCCATAACCTTGATGGGCTGTGGATTTGTAGCTTGAAGTGATATGTGCTCCCTGCTCCCTTGTGTCTTCTCAAGTGGTGCAGCTGACTATGGCAGAACCTTCCAAGCCTGATTGTGCATCGGACTTTGACGCATGGATTGGCATGAGATCTGAAATCATCATGAGCACGAGCCCCTGTCCTCCATCAGATAATTTAGTATGATTTCCCATGTAGTCACATCATTTCATATTCTAGCTATATCCCAAACTGGATGCTGTTTCTTGAACATTCTTGCAAGAAAGTATTATATATAGACCTAGAATTGCAGCCTGCAGTAGTGTTGCTACCGACCTCATGACACTTCCGCTGTTTCCGCGCCAAGTTGCACTCGCCCGTGGGTGACTTGGAGCAAGGCCATGCCATAGTGATCTGCAGCGTGACAGGGATGGCGATCATGCGTTTGGGCCCAAGAATCGTCAACAGCCGTGGTGTTATCTAGGCGACCAAGCTCTTCGACGAAACGACGTGGCCATAGCCCACAAATGATATGACTCACCATAAAACCAACTTGATACAGCGGTGACATGTGGTGATACAGAGACATAGACTTCACACACTTAACCCGTGAAGCTTGGGTAGCACATGATGGCAGCAGAACCGAAAGCACCGCCTTCCGGATCCACAAAGGCAACAGCCAAACATAGGAGTGAGGCAAAGACCTGCAATCAACATTCCAGCTGGAAACCACCACAATTGGAAATATAATCATGCAGGTACAATGCGCAGCAGATACAGATACCCAGATGTAGAGAACAGTTGGCAGCTGGCAGTGCCCACAGATAAACAATACATCTAGAACATTCATCCAGAATCCATCAGAATCCTCTAAAGCTCCGGCCTTCATTTCCATGCCACCGTCGTGGGGCTTTTCTTCGTTCCCAGATCTTATGTTTCGGTTCCTTGGTGAATGAAACGACCAAACTGATGCCCAAGGGCCAGCAAGTAGAACAAGGGTCACAAAGGTTAAAAAACTATTTTAAAAAAAAACAAAAGGATATGCTCAGGAGACAAAGGAAAGAGAAGACTTCCGGCACCAGAAACGACTGCTGCAAAGCGTCTAGCCATTGAAAGTTACCCAGCTTTGGCCCACCAGACAGAGATGAGCCAGAGGGCTACACAAGACCAACAACACGGTTTTTAATCCCTCAAGCCAACATCTGTCGAAGTTTCATGAAATGAAGCTTAGAACAAGATACAAGTAGATGCATGTGCTTAAATCACAATACATATTCTGACAGTCCATCGATGGAAGGACTAGTGACAAGCATGGGGTCTGAAGTCCAAGGCATTGACTTTGCAGTCAGGTCTGAGGGAACTGGCACATTGATATTGAGTTGAGAGGACAATTGTTCCAGGTTCAGACGTGCAATTCTGGAGGCGAAATGCTCGACTTTTTAAAATTCGTCTGCCAACATGCGCCGTGAATCACTGAATCTCTCCTTCTTCACTATGGTGTGCACATTTTCGTGCACATCCTGCTATCCTGCTAAGCACGCCAGTAACTCAGTATGCACATGCTGTACACGGTTTTCGCGGAGACAAAGGCATTTGCTGCAAAGACCTTTTGAGGCTTGGCGGAATCGGCCAGGAGCTTCAGCAGATGTCGTTGGACCACTTGATCGTTTTCCGGGAGCTTCAGGAGCTCCAAAGACGTGATTCACCTGAGCGAAAAAAGAGGTGGAGTTTTTCTCGGAGTCTTCCCGGGGAGTTGAACTCGAAGAACTGTTCTGAACTGTCAGTCTGTTTTTTTAAAGAAAAGATCAGCAGTGATTAGCGATTAATTAATATTTATATACTGAAATGCCCTTCCCAATCGAAGGCTTTACAGTACAAGCTGTTTTTTTCGTTTCGGAAGAGCACACCCGGTGAGAGACGAGGGCTCGAGACAAGCCGCTGCGTCTGATGAACAGCAAAGCGCACAATCATCCAAAAAATCCCAAAAAAGATCGCCACGTTCCTTGGTCGCAGCGGTGGTGGATCTTGCGCTGCAATCAAAAAGTCGTCCGAATCACGGCATGTGCTTGGGAATGGCCTCTTGCATTCTCGAAACTGTTTGTCATTCTGAATCCCTCCCCTTGCAACCAAGCATCAGTATTGTTACCACAACAAACTCCTCGGGTCGATTTGGATCTCCAAAGTCATAATCAACTTTCAAGTAAAAGGTTCGAACGCCTAAAGATTGTTGAAGAAGTCATCTGCGTTTCAAGACTTGCAATCAATTGAAGCCTCCAAATGCCGTGGGTCCAAGAGGTATGTAATTACCATTCTTGATGCTTTACGTATCAAAAGTCTCAAACTACTGAAGAAACAGGTTCCTGGTAAAATTATGTAAAATTGACAACCAGTTCATCCAACTCGCTTTGCCGGGTGGAATCCTCAATCGCCAACATTGCACACCTCAAATCCATTCCAGGCTTGGCTTTTTCTTTTTGACGGTGCAGTTCCCGCGCCGAGTCTCTTCACATGCATCGCCTTCCCTCGTAATACCATCTTCTGTGATGTTCACCTGCATACCAAGAACCATCAAGAAAGAGCACCTTGAGTATTAGAAACATGCCGAAGTTCACATGACCATTTTCTCCGAAAGGTTAAAGTCTAGAGTTTGGGCTTTTGATGATGATCCAGTCGTATGCCGAAGTGTTGAATGCCCATTGCAACCTGCCGAAACCGGCCATCGAAAACAAGGCGCGTTTCGCCTGCCAGTTGACCCAACAGGCAGGAATCTCTCCTTGTCCCTCTACGGCACCTTCCAGCATTCAGAGTTTTCAAATTGCAAGGATGAGGATAAAGTAATAGAGTTTCCATTAGCAGATCATTGCGGGGACTACGTACTCTCAGTTTGCAATCCACCTGCAAGTATCATCGACAGTTCCTCCCGTTCTGTCTGTGCCTGGCAAGAAAACGTACAGTAAGTTACTCAATAAGGGCCATGCGACTATCCGCATGGCATTGAAGGATCCACAGATAAGCTGTGACTTGGATTATTCTGGAATGGTGAGAGGGAACTGCAAAAATGTCAGATCTTCATCAGATCTTCCATATCGCGTGGCTGTTTCTCAAAGGTAGCAAACAATACTTACTAGTTCAACATAAACTCCCAATTCTTAAGATCCATCCATGGTTTCATTCCATGTGTCATCTCCGCACAACATGAGGGGCACAAATTATGGTCAATGGCTCGGGCTAAATGGCAGCTGCAGGGTTTCACCTCATGCCATCCAGAATGGATCTTCCAAGTAGCGACTCAAGCATGTTCAGGACACATTGATTGGTCCAAGGTGGTCCAAGATGATGCTTTCTGTTGAAATACTGTTGGGAGCAGATTTGACAAATATCCAGAAGCTGGGCTCTCTTTGCCAAGGTTATCAAACTTTACCAACTTTACCAGGATTGATACAAGAGGGGCGCAAATGGGAGCAGCAAATACCTACCATTTTTCACTTTGCCGCTCAGCCTTTCCGGTCGCAGCCTGGCAGGGCTGAAGCCGTAGAAGCTGGAAAAGACACAATGAGAGACTCTAAAATTGACTGGCAGCAACAAGAACTAAGGCACTATAGGTGACTGCCGATTACCGATGGCGATCATCCAAACGAGTTGGGTAAAAAATTTGAAGTTCAAGCTGGACACTTCCACTCTGCTCAACACCAGCACATTTGCTCTCTAGCTATATATGTTATGTAGATATATCGTTGTATATAAGTATATATATACAGTATATTTATACGCTGCAGTGATGAGCATGAACTATCCAGATCAATCTCTTCCATAGCATTCCTACTGTTCAGCTAGTTCAGGCCTTTCAAAGACCAGCCAGATTCGGCTCGGCTGCGCGAACTCATTCTCTGGACACCTGGATTCGAAGAACAGGTCGGGGGGGGGCGACACTGACCATCCAGTGCCCAGTGCAGGGAGGTGGGACATGTGCCTGGACGCCCCGCTGGACGATAGTGATGCGATCGCCCAGGGACAAAGCGATGCCCTGCGTGCGTGATCGAATGCGGCAGCTACCTGCGTTTGCCAGGTCACAATGATACATGAAGAGTGGACTGGGCGATTTATGAACGCAAGACTAGTTGCCCAATGTGGAATTCCTTGTGAAGGCCAAGCTTCACGAGATTCAGAGGCTTTCTGTAGCGTGACTTCCACCATTGAATGACTCGTCCACTAAAAACATCCTGAAGTCTGTGAGCCTGTGAGCTTCCCGTCAGGGAGCTTCTCAATTGAGATGTTGGCAAGAGCATCCTGCGACTTTCTTTGAGGTTGTTCCAGATAAGATAAAGAAGCGCAACCCAATGCTTGCAACAACCAATCTTTGGCAAGTGGAACTGAAATATTCCCGAATGTCCAGTCCCGTCACCCTCACTGTGGGTACTGCCACTTCCTGTTGTGAGATCCTACGAGATACTCATGTTGCTGCCCAACTATGGCAATGGAAAGGGGAAAAGAATTGTCCTCACCAAAAATAGACTTGGCGTAAAGGTTCACTGCCACAAAGCTAGAGGTGTCAATGAGCTTTTTGATCCTCAGTTGCCAGGATGCCAGGATTGAATTGCATATCAAGAGAATCACTCAACTTCAAAGATTCCAGAAACCAGCACTGCATTCCTTCTAGGCGGCCAGCAAGGCCACAACTAAGCCAACATCATGAGTATTATTATGGCAAAACCAACTTTTAAAAAGAGATGATTCAGCAAACTAAGTGCATGCACATCTGTAGATCACTGCAGGCTGGGTCTGTGAACACTGCAGGACAATACGCTAGTCCGCTAGTCAAAAGCTTGGTATTGAATTCAAAAAGGTTTGAATTTCTGTGCTAAAATGCCAAAACGCAGTCCAGTGTCCCCACCGCATCCCGCAACATCTCTTGCACATCTTCTGCAGTGAGTTTGCCCTTCTTTTGGTTCTTGTCACCTGAAGGTTGTTCGAAGTCTCCACAGCTTCAACTCGTTGAGCTGCCAATTTGATTGACATCTGGGTTCCCGTGCCAGTTTTCTTGTAGCTTCTGCCCACAATGGACATATTGGTATTTCGCATAATATGTTCCAGGAAGGTGCCCACCTGCAATGAATGTCTTCACTAGTATCTTTGGCGGAGGCTAGCAGAGCAAAATATTTTGTGTCAGCACCCAACCAGAGTGGATCTGGAGACGTGCCACTAAAATCCACTATCACTATATTCTTTGTAAAGATCTTTTGGAATCGCAACCAAAGCAAAACATCTACTTAATCAGCTTGAACTCTTCCACTCTAACGGCAAGAGAAACAGCACCTCAGTGATGGAGGTGTTGATGTTGACCTTGTTCTCCCACTCAAATTCCGACCACATGGTGCGGAAGGCGAGCTCATTGATCCACGATCCTGAGAGCTTTGCCGCACAGGACTGGCGCTCCAGATGCTGAAAAAATAGGGAGTTCTGCTCACAGAATAGGTATCAAATATTTCAATATCATATCAAATGTATGAAACGTCACTCTTGCAATTACAGTTCAGACATTTTTTGGTTGCCAAGTTTTGTTGGCTTTAGGGGTGGAAGCAAAAATGATTCCTATGAGACTGTGTTTTTGCCTAAGACTGGGTTCAATCGGTGAGGTTTTGATTGTTGTTTCGCCAAGTGGACTGAAATGAAGTGTCCTTGAACGATCAACATCTAAACACCTTCAACCAAATCCTGTCTAGTTTCCTTTCGAAAACTTCGGTTAACGTGAATTCCATGTCATGGTTTTTGCCAAGCCGCGCTCGATATAATCTAAGATATCCACGTGCAACTCATTCAGAACCTCACATTGCAGGGCACTATTCATATTCACTCAGAGGAGGCTTGCCAAAACACCTGTCGCTGAGGCAAAGCACAACAAAGAAAGTAAAAAGCATGAGAACCTAACGCCTTCTTTAAGGCTCATAAAAAATGACAAATATGTCAAATATCAAACCTCTTTTGAGACTGCCGTAGAAGCATTGATCTAGTTTATGAAATCGAGCGTGCAAGGCTGCTAAAATGACGCTAAGGTCATCGCGGAGCATTCCTTGTCAGCCTTAAAATTCTCGGAAAACGACTGAGCGGGAGTTTTGGAGCTGTTTTGGGGCCCAACGGTGAACGAGCTCATCTGTTGATTTTTAGGCGCTTTGGTGACTTTGCATGCCATCCTATTGATTTTGCACCCTTATTGCGTTCACGCGGTTTCAAACAAAGTGGAGTCATTTCTGCAACGACTTCAACTTGAAACGTCCTCAAGACGAGTTGCAGCACTTTTCTTTTCGAAGGTCACATAGCCGAAAATGATTCCAGTTTCTGTGGACGCCACCTCCACACAGAATGCGACGAGCTATTATGATTCCCAAAATGCAGCCAATTGTGAAAGCCATCAACCCTTCAAAACGCTGCAATTGTGGTTGCTCTCTTTCACACAGTCATCGTCACAACAGCAAAAAAGCAAGCGCAAGTGAAGTGCTCTTCCGGACAACACCTTGATGGATGCATGGAGGGTCATCTGCTGACCTCCAGACGGTGGCGGAGATGGGCTCTTCTTTGGCAAATATTTTCCCAGCATCGGCTTGTTCTGGCTTGTCCTTTTTTGATATAAAGATTCAGTAGTCGCAGCAGTCGAGGAGGTCGGCCCTTCATTTTCAGAAACCATTTACTATGTATATGTATATATAGTATATTATGTAAATATATCACTGTAAATATACATGTATTGAATTTAATGTAATACATATCTAATCAATCCAATACCTCTCGCAAAACGCAAAGATTATGCTCTCCATTCCAAGGACCATCCTATCAGAGACAGCTAAAGTTTGCGTGTCATTCGCGTAACCACCGAAAAGATATTGGCAGCTTTGGATTTTGATGTTCCGAACTTCCAAAGATTCCTGAGTTCCTGGTGAAATTATACCGTATCTTCCAACATGTCCTGGTCTGCACCACTCCAGCCCAACCTGCTGAAAGCGTCACAGCCGAAGGCCGATCCACGATCTTCAGATCACCCTGGCGATGGATGAACATGAAGACTATGTGGTGGACATCACTATGTCTTTCTTCGAGGAGACAGGTTGTTAAATCAAACCTATCAC
The DNA here is from genome assembly GCA_000507305.1 of Breviolum minutum Mf 1.05b.01. Classification (NCBI taxonomy): domain Eukaryota; class Dinophyceae; order Suessiales; family Symbiodiniaceae; genus Breviolum; species Breviolum minutum. Next base: position 50,464 of record DF239510.1, read on the forward strand.
ATCATATCAGGCCAAGTCATTTCAAACCATAGTCCTGCCACATCAAGTCATTTCAAAGCACATTGTATCGAATTATTCAAAGTGTCACTTGCACGTTTACATTCGGTCTGACAAATTGCATCAAACAACTTTACTGGCTCTACTGCCAACGTCCGTGCACAATCTATAATCTACAATTACTTAAAACTATGCCTGGTTTCATTTCCGTACCAAATGGTACAAACCATGCTCAATTTGCCTTTAGATAGGCATGAGAGAGAGAGAGAGAGAGAGACCCTCGATTGGACAAAGCTACATTAGTGCGATCACTTACGTCACTGATGTCACTGTACTTTCCCCACAGTAAAACTATGGGCCCCACAGCCCCACCTGGGTGCTGAGCTCCACCAATACATTCTGCAAAGTTTCATTGGTTCGATTCACCACCAGAAGCTCCAACATCAAGTCAAAAGAGTGGACCTCCCGCAGTCAGATGCGACTATGGGCTGCAAAAAGGTCCCACACCGACTGAGACTGTGGATGCTTGGGTCCAATCATGACTCAACACCCAGGGTGCTGAGACCTCTGTTGGAAGAGATGCTGCGCCAGACAAAATATAATGTCTCCTACAACACCTCTCTGAAGCCTGAATGGTCATCATCGTCACCATAGTCGTTGCGGGTTTCATCATCATCGTCATCATCATCATCATCATCATCACCATCATCATCATCATCATCATCATCATCATCATCTTCATCATCTTCTTCATCTTCATCTTCATCATCATCATCAGCATCATCATCATCATCATCACCATCATCATCATCATCATCATCATCATCATCATTATCATTATCATCATCATCATCATCATCATCATCATCATCATCATCATCATCATCATCATCATCATCTTCATCATCTTCATGATCATCCTTCTCGTCGTCATAATCGTCATCATCGTTTTCATGGTCATCCTCATTTTGAGTACCATCATCATTGTTTTTGTGGTTATCAACCGCATAATAATGAGTAGCAGCGGCAAGAAAAATTAAACCTGCGTAGAGTCTACAGTAAGAGTGCGCCAACATGGACCGCTACAGTGTTGTCATGCGTAACAAAGACACCAAGAGGCGAGTAACAATAAGAAAGCAAGTGACAGTAAATAGCAACAAACGCAAAAGAGCCCAAATCCCCCATCCCATCCCGGCCACCCAGAGCCAAGCAACAACGAGGGGAGACTAATGAATGAGAACCAAAATTTTCTGACACAGCGCACAAGAGGCAAGCAAAAGCAAGGGGACCAGTAGGAAGACAATTGGGAACAAATGGGAGACAAACGTCAAACGGAGGCGACAAAGGCCTGGAGAGGCGGACACAGCCACCAAAGGTCACGACCTTGACGAGGAGGAGGAGGAGGACGACGACGACGACCACCACCACCACAACGACAACGATAACGACAACGACAACGACAACCACAACCACAACCACAACCACGACAACAACGACAGCAACGACAACGACAACAACAACCTCTTTTGTTTTGAATATTCAAGACACTATTACAATGACCCCGTTGTTGTTCTGCACCCCCCCCCCACCAGGAACAACCATTCTGTCTATGGGTTTTTTGTAAATATGGGGTTTTTGTAATAGTGCGTCGAAACAACAACTGGTTGCCCAGCTCACTTCTGCCATTTTTTGCACTCGAACCGACGCCGCCTTAGGCGGACAACAGAAATGGTTGGAAATGCTGGTTGCCTAAATTTTCTATCACAATCTGTTTTGGTCCGTGGCCATGGCATGCACCTTGCTTTCGCGAATCATTCAGCACCACCACCATACATTGCGTCGGATCCGCACCAAGAAGTTTCAGAATTGAATGCCACTGAAACTCTGCAGTCAAGAAATTAGATTTGGTGACTTTGGCTTCACCTTTCGGGTGCATTTGTACCAGCTTCAACCGGACCGTTGCTGCGTCCATTTCCTGTAAGCACAGACATTGGGCCAGAGAAAATACCAAGCAATTGTTGCCAGTCCCGGGGGCAGCTCCCACAGAATAATTTTGACCGTTGACAATGACAGTCTCACCACAATCTTCAATGGAGCATTGTGTCATGTGGGGCACCACATCTCCGTAGGAGCCATCCTCATGTTGGACCGGCGCCCCATGTCTATGGTATGGACATGTTACCGAAGTGATGCGGCACAAGCCTGCCGCAGGCGCAACATTCAACGACACTGCAATTCAGTGTGTGACAGTTCGGGCACTCAAGAGTTGCCAGCTCGTTAGGTTCCGATGACACGCTCTCTGGCTTCTCTGCGTCCAAGACATCTACTGGCTGAGGCTCCGTTCCTGCGATTGTCGGTCCCTTGCCTTCAAGCGCCTGGAACACATCTTCGGAGCCTTGCTGGTCCATCATAATTCGCATCTGGGGTCTCACACGATCAGCTGCCGCACAGAACTCTTTCCACTGATCTAAGCCTGCCGTCATACGCCGCCATTGCGCGGCCCGAACATGAATCATTGCATGACCCCGGGCAGCTTCAGATTTGCAGCTCAGCCAGTCAGGCAGCATGGTCTTGATGGCCCTCCACTCTCGCTTAATCATGTTCGTGGAGCAAGAGGCTGGCCTGTAAGTTCTTGTTTGCCTGCGGCCGAGGGTGATATGGACAATGGAAAAAGATGGACAGAGCCTGGGAACAAACCTTTCCTATTGTGGAAACCGTGTGCACAGCTGGGAGCATGGACAAAAGATATTAAACCAAGAAACACGTTCGCCAGAATGCTCACGGAACGGACGTACTCGTGCTCCCCATGGTTGACGGAATGAGAGTCAACAACGACAGCGTGCCCTGTGCTTGCCTTTCGCAAAATCCAGCTTGCTGCAAAGCTTCCAAATATTCATCTTTGGAAATTTGGGGAATCGTTGCTTTGTCGCGGCTCGTCCTGACACCCACGCACTTCAGCCACAACTTGTCGACCGTGCCACGTTCCTTCAAACCAAAATATGTCCAATGAATCTGCTGTCTCATCCATCAACCAAACCAAAAAATCGTCGTTAGTATGTACATTGCTCCGAAAATACATCATCCTTGCTACCAATTTCAACTCACCCAAATACAACGAACAACCATATTCCACGGGGGCTTTGTCATCTTGTCTTCAAGGCTCTACCTGGTTGTTTGCACGGGGGCTTTGTCTTTGTG
>DF239510.1:57903-78740 GCA_000507305.1 Breviolum minutum Mf 1.05b.01
CCAAAATCCCACAATGTCACAAGACAGAAATGTATGATGTCACCGTCACCATCTGTCGCGCGTGTATGACTCGAACTCCTCCTAATGTCCGACGGCGTCTGACCGGCGGGGCCCAAGTGGGACCTAGCGAGGGGATCTTAAGGCACACGCAAGGGCAAAACAAAACGTCCTGCTGAATGTGTTCTGCCGAAGTGTCTGGCTTGATAGCCCATCAAGCGCAAATGCCCCAGCATTTGTCATGCCGACACATCTACGGGGACTGTCAAGAATTCATCTTCGGGCCTTTCTCACTTCATCAATGTTCCAATCAAGCAGATTTTCAATGATTCAAGGACATAAATGTATGATGTCACCATCTGTTGCGCGTGTATGACTCGAACTCCTCCTAATGTCCGACGGCGTCTGACCGGCGGGGTCCAAGTGGGACCTAGCGAGGGGATCTTAAGGCACACGCAAGGGCAAAACAAAACGTCCTGCTGAATGTGTTCTGCCGAAGTGTCTGGCTTGATAGCCCATCAAGCGCAAATGCCCCAGCATTTGCCATGCCGACACATCTACGGGGACTGTCAAGAATTCATCTTCGGGCCTTTCTCACTCCATTGAAGTGTCCCATTCAAGCAGATTCAAGATGATTCAAGTATATTCATGTGTGCATCTTGCAGGTTCAAAATATCATTTTACAAGCCAAACCCAAAATCCCACAATGTCACGAAAGACAGAAATTTATGATGTCACCATCTGTCGCGCGTGTATGACTCGAACTCCTCCTAATGTCCGACGGCGTCTGACCGGCGGGGTCCAAGTGGGACCTAGCGAGGGGATCTTAAGGCACACGCAAGGGCAAAACAAAACGTCCTGCTGAATGTATTCTGCCGAAGTGTCTGGCTTGATAGCCCATCAAGCGCAAATGCCCCAGCATTTGCCATGCCGACACATCTACGGGGACTGTCAAGAATTCATCTTCGGGCCTTTCTCACTCCATTGAAGTGTCCCATTCAAGCAGATTCAAGATGATTCAAGTATATTCATGTGTGCATCTTGCAGGTTCAAAATATCATTTTACAAGCCAAACCCAAAATCCCACAATGTCACGAAAGACAGAAATTTATGATGTCACCATCTGTCGCGCGTGTATGACTCGAACTCCTCCTAATGTCCGACGGCGTCTGACCGGCGGGGTCCAAGTGGGACCTAGCGAGGGGATCTTAAGGCACACGCAAGGGCAAAACAAAACGTCCTGCTGAATGTGTTCTGCCGAAGTGTCTGGCTTGATAGCCCATCAAGCGCAAATGCCCCAGCATTTGTCATGCCGACACATCTACGGGGACTGTCAAGAATTCATCTTCGGGCCTTTCTCACTCCATTGAAGTGTCCCATTCAAGCAGATTCAAGATGATTCAAGTATATTCATGTGTGCATCTTGCAGGTTCAAAATATCATTTTACAAGCCAAACCCAAAATCCCACAATGTCACGAAAGACAGAAATTTATGATGTCACCATCTGTCGCGCGTGTATGACTCGAACTCCTCCTAATGTCCGACGGCGTCTGACCGGCGGGGTCCAAGTGGGACCTAGCGAGGGGATCTTAAGGCACACGCAAGGGCAAAACAAAACGTCCTGCTGAATGTATTCTGCCGAAGTGTCTGGCTTGATAGCCCATCAAGCGCAAATGCCCCAGCATTTGTCATGCCGACACATCTACAGGGACTGTCAAGAATTCATCTTCGGGCCTTTCTCACTCCATTGAAGTGTTCCATTCAAGCAGATTCAAGATGATTCAAGTATATTCATGTGTGCATCTTGCAGGTTCAAAATATCATGTTACAAGCCAAACCCAAACCCACACAATGTCAAGACAGAAATGTATGATGTCACCGTCACCATCTGTTGCGCGTGTATGACTCGAACTCCTCCTACTGTCCGACGGCGTCTGACCGGCAGGGCCTTTTTTTTTAAGCGCCATGAATTCATATTCGGGCCTTTGTCTTAAATGCTGGAGAAGCATCCCTCCAGTTGAAACATGTGGAAGCCTTTCAATTTTGCAATTTGAAGCGTTTTGCAGATGAGCGGGCATACGACTTTGGGCTTCACCAGCGTTTTCTGGTAGCCAAGATCCCGGCCACAAACATGCTGCTTCACCAACTTCAGGATGTTCACAATGACCAGCAACACCTGCCATCGCAGCGTGGTTTTGCAAAGATTGGGCAGTCTTGGACTCACAAAAGACTCTTCATATGTCTTAATCCAATTCTGGAGTGAGGGTTTCACACACCGTCTTTGGTGCACTGGGACTTCCAAGGCCTCGTTGCGCAAAGCCACGGGCAAATTCTGCAGCTTCAAGCAAAGCTTGGTCAAAGAAACCTTGGTCAGCTTGGACGATCGTATTCCGATCAAAGAAATTGAGAAGTGTCTCGTTTTCATAGCCTATGAGGCTCCATCGACTTGGTGAGAAAAAGTAGTGCAGCACATGAGTGTCAAGTCTCTACTTGATGATTATGAATCTTCTGCACTGATATTGCAAGGCTACCGGAAATCTGCAACTTCTCCGGCATCGGCATCAAGACTTGCGTGAAATTAAAAAAGTGTTACATCAAGGAGCTCCAACCATTGCAGAGAGTAGGAAGTCGCCGCCTTCACCAGAAAGTCGACAAAGCAAAAAACGAAGGTGGCACCGTTCAGGGAAATTCCGATGCGAAAATGATGTACTTTGCATACTGCAATAGCACAGAAATATTATTGTTCATTGATTGGGCTACTTTCGATGGCTGGCATCAAACTTCTAAGAACGGGATCCATTTTTCATCAACACGATATCAAACCTGAGTCACACTGCCTCAAAATTGGGATTGAACAACGAACAGAATAGGCACACACATGTTTTTTGAAAGTCCATCGAAAGGTGCAAAACTCTCCGCAAACGTGCTTGTCAGAGTTCCATGCAAATGGTACTGCCAACATCTGCTATTTCAAAAAGCCCTCGAGAGCCTAGTAAAAGAGTTCGGAAAGCTGACTTCTTCACATCGGCTTTACCCTTGTCTTCTGCTACTTCCTCCTCTTCTTCACCTCAAACAAGGTTGGGCTGGCCGCGTTCTCTGAGTTCCCAACTCAATACCAGCGTCGCTTAAACCAAAATCCTCAACCTCAAACAAACCGGCAAACCAAACTTCCTGTCCTTCATCACCCTCGTAGACATTCTGCGTACCTGAAAGGATACCATTCACCAATGGACACAATCCAATTGATTCTATGTACCGACAATTCTGAAATCTGCTGCAAATTGACTCTGAGGTCTGAGACCGTAAGTGCCATCCGCCAGCACCACCGTTTTCGTCGTGATTTTCGGTGCTTTCTTTTCCTCACGGAGGCAGTGATCAGTGGCTCCCCGAGGCAACAGAACCATGAGACACAAATTGTGACACAACGCAGCAGCTAGCAGACCTAACAATGTCTAACATGAATTTTAGGGTCCTTCTTCTTCTCACCACCTCCACTTTCCTTTTTGTCTTTCTGAGATCCATCTTCCAACACCAATGGAAGCGGCCTCCAATGCTCAGACCCGTCATGGCTTGTCTCCCCAATAATGATGGTCAAGTCAGTGGTGCTGGAACCACTGAAGCAGTGGAACAAAGGAAGTGTCTGCAGCACAATGCTGTCTAGTATTACAGCAGCTTTGTAAATGCTAACTTCACGCGAAAACCTGCACAACAAATTTTAAATGTGATGTAAAGATGATCTTCAGGAAGCGCAACAAGACAGTAAGATACAAGTGGCAGGCTGAATGCGAACTTCCAGCTTCACTTGCAACTTCCCAACCACGGGCCATCGCCTCAAAGATGTCAGTACAGCCTGGATTACGGTCCCAATCAAGGCCTGGCAGTCTGGCTTTACAGTGCAAAGTTATGACAACATGTCAAGTGATGAGATAAGCCCTTGCGGAAGGAAGGGGAAACAGCCACTTCTTACAAAAGACTCGAAAGACCTCAAAAACATGGAAAGATAAAAGAACAACTGGTGGAATCCCGCAGTTTGTCAAGGATTCTTGTCAAAGAGTGGCCCTTCACTGAACAGGTTCGCAAACTGGACTGTGGCTCAAAGTTCAAGAAAGCAGATACCAGCCTCGTCCTCACAGTATTCACCGAAGAGCCATAGGCAGCCGCGCAAAACCTGCTTTTTAGCCACTACCGATATTATCTCTAGCTATGTCCATCTGCCCGGGTGGCCAAACTGGTATCACCATACAAACACCATTAACCATTCCCCTTTCAGTCGCACAAATGTCTCAACAAGACATGCTTCTGTTTGTGACCAAACTTGCCTTTGTGCTTGTCAGTTTAACAGTGAAGCTCCAGCAATGTGTGTATTGTACATTAGTATAATAGGTAATCATAGTATACTGCATACTGTGTACTATATCCTAGCATCAAGTGTGTGACCTAGCATGGAATCTGTATGCAAGCATAGCGAATGTCATTCATTCCCACCAAAGCAAAATAAAATAAGATAAATTTAGTAACAAACACCTTCGGTGTTGTGGATACAAGTCCAGAATTTGAGACTTCAAGTCAACAATGCTCACCTACTGCAAGACTCCTAACAACTCAGGTTTTGGCTCCCTTGGCTCCCTTAGCTCACCCGCGACTGTGAAATATCTCCGATGCACTCAGCAAGGCGCTGCAGGATGGGCATCCGCATGTCCTGAAACTTGGAATGAAACGTCCAGGTGACAGGTGATAGTAGCTTTCTGCTTTCCATTCGGCCGGGCCAAGAAGGGTTTGGTTGGTGAAATTGAGGCATATATTTTTTTTTTGAAGAAAGAAGCCTCCAAAAAAATGCTATTTGTCCAGTGTGCCAGTGCCTGGAAGGTGGCTTCAGCTGAGTCCCGTGCAGAATAATTCGCGATCAGCTCCCTCAAGAACATCACCTCAGTATCGCAATACGGCAATCACACGGTTCGCTTTGTGTCTTAAAGTGAAGCACTACCATTTTGCAGACTATATACTGAAGATCCAAAGGCCCAATCTTCTTGACATTTTACCATCTTTTGTTTTCCAAAAGTCATTTCATCATGTGCAATTCACAGGACAGCTCTAAGGCTTCAAACTACCTCCGTGGCTGTCGTCTGGTCAGATTCGGTGAGGAAATCCTGCTGCTTTCAACCAGTGAAAGACAATCTCGCATGGTGGGTTCCCACAAATAGTCCTTTTGGACCTCAGAATCATCTACCCAATCTACCCCCACACATGCGTCCGCTGTCATCTGAAAGAATTGTGAGAAAGGAGACCCTGCAGGCAGGTATTTCTGCAGGCCAGGTTTCCGCAAACACAAACTAATTGAAGGATATTACAGGAAAGGATCGGAAGAGCAGCAACCCACCCGGACACTGAGAACTGAAGGGCCTAGTGAGGAAGATCTGCTCTGACACTGGATTTTCAATGTATCTGATGTTATCTCACATCTTTCGTTGAAGGGAAAGCCTCAATTGGGGGACATCCCGACTCTGCAGGGTGAGGACGACACGAGCTGAACGTTTTGAAAGCCACCCCTGTCCATCAGCAGGAACATCACGCTCTGGGCTTGGTCAGGATATTGACCTGTCAAGACGAATCTACGTCAAACCGATCAAGTCTCGGTAGCAGTTGAACTGTGTTCGAAGTTCTCAACTTGTTTATAACCTTGCATTATTTCAGACAAAGGATTATACAGTATACGTAACTGAAAGTCTCCCGTTCCCGCAAAACTGGTCAACCCAGTTCATGTATTGCAATGTATTCCATGGATATTTTCTGGCTGCTGGTTGCTTTGGGTGCACGAACCACCCTTGATAGTCGAGACCTGTGCAGGCATGAAGAGCTCGAATCAGAAGTCGGCGATAGTCCAGGTTGCCTTCAGTGTTTGAAGCCTGCAGGCGGTTGGCATCGCAGCTTAGCCGAACGACTTAAGCAACCTTCAGCAGGTGCAGACCGACCATGCTCAAGACCCTTTTCAAAATAGATACATGCGTGTTGCGATGCCAAATGGTACTTTTGACACTAAAGACTTGAAGAGCAATTGCTGTACCTTAGACAATCAATACAATCAAACTATCATCAGTTCAACAAGAGATTCTGCAAAGGAAAGGTTGTTCATCCAATTCGAAAACGAAGATCCCAAATTCTATCCCTGAAAAAATGCACTTTATTCGCTTCAAAGAAAGGGACTATGCACCGACTCGCAGGCTTCAAGCACCTCGTACCCTAGAGTCTTAATCACCTCCTTCTTTAGCAATGCCACAATATCCTGAACGGGTCACTGCGATGGCCGGTGGCTATCGGCCATAAGTTGCCTGAGCTCCCCAGGTTGCGTAGAATCTTACTAGAAAGGTTCGGACCAAAGGCCGTTTGTGAACGCAAAGCCTTCCTTTCCATCTCCAATGACCCTTTGCTTGGACATGGCTCCTTAATGTTGCGTGGACTGACCAAAGAGCCCAAGCAAATGTCAACCACCTAGCAACGGGGATGGACCATGTTGGCCCTTCACAAGGAAATGGCTTGGAGTATAAGCAGTCCATCCCAAGCTCTGCAGTTAGGAAAGGAGTCTTCTGCACCCAGCATGTGATTCAATCTAGTCTATCAATATCGACATATCGATATCAATATCCATGGGTCCATGAGAGTTCGAATACCCTGCTATCTTTGTTGGATGAACACTTGGATAAGAAAAAAAACATACCAAGTGCTGCAAGAATTCTTCCACCACTTAGGAAGGCCGCGTCAGACTCGCCCATTTTGATACATTGCACCAACGCGCAGATTTCTAGCCAAAGAGGCCCCTTCAAGGCTGGCAGATGAGGGTCGACCGATCGACCCTTCAAAAAAGGCAGGCATCCCCATCTTTTTGGGTGAAAACTCTGCAGTCAGGCTCGAAAAATATTGTGGCATGCATGCTTTTCCAGGCATCGGCCTTGGCTGAACTTCAAGTCTCTAGTTTATCTGGAACACTCTGGTCAAGTTGGTCAAGCTAAAGATCTGCGTCAAACAAATGGGTTCTGATTGCGGCCAATGCCAGCGCTTACACAACTGGCCAGACGATCACCCCACGTCTAGAACAACCTTTCTTCGGACACCTCCAGCGTCCTTCACTGCCTATGCAATTTATCCATCTTATCCATCTTTTGTGTGACCCATGTTCAGTACTGTATCGTGGCACGTTGCATTCTAGTCTGGTACTCACGGCATGTTCGACCCTTTGGTACATGCCTAATTCATGCCCTACATATTTGACCCACTGTACTTTCATCACGTTCATCTCAGGTGGCTTCAAAGGGCTCCAGATGTGAGTCCGTCATGGCGAAATAAAAAACTGCACTTGGGAGCTAGTACAACGTCCATGTCATACCCTTCGTTTCAATCGTGCTTCTCCCCTAGAAGGATCTTTTGCAAAATAAATCTCAACCAAGTTCGCCTTTGCGGGAGAGCTTCTTCCAATTATATTAATCCCGTGAGGGGTGTTGAGGGGAACCTGACTGATCATCTGATTTGACCCGGCAAAAATGTAACAAGGCAATAGGGTTGTGAGAAATGACCTCAAAAGAGAACAATTCAAAAAATGACAGGTAAACGGTTGCAACTGCTTGGAAAAACCCTGTGCAAGAGAGTAATTCTTTCATGCTCTACAATGAAGCTTGATCAGTATCTTGTCACAACTGCTCAGTTCTGCAAGCAACAAGCAACACTGGTCCGGTCGATAGGTAGACAATTTTTCCTTTCATTGTTGCTTTGCTTGACATTGCAAAGACTGGATCTTCAACCAAATCTGCCTTTGACATTAGTGGAAATGACATGATGCGCGTTTCGCAATCTCACAGAAAAATCTTTGAGGAGACCTGCAACATGAGGGCACAACAGCAACTCACCAAAAGCCTTCCCAAACAGTCTTCTTAAAGGACCCTTGCTACGTTTGTCCTGGTGCATTTGCGACAGCTCTGTTCACAAATTAAGTGGAAGACCAAATTAGAACTCATAAGAATCTCCAATGTTGCTGGCACTTCCACCTCTTGAAGATAGTCTTCGGCTTCAGTTTCGTTCTCACAGATGCGGCGTTTGGGTTTTGTGCGCCTCAAGAAACAGGACAGGTGTTGCAACCTTGCGAGTAGCCTTCAGCTACACGCTGCGGTGTCCAGCGCCGGGCCTCCAGGGCAAATACAGTTGGAAGATCTTAAAAGTAGAGTCTCTTCAAGTCAGAAAAGGAGCCGCCTTGGGGGGGGGCCCTTTGAAACTTTGATAATCCGCATAAATCATATGCTCCCCGTGTTTGCCAAGTGTGTTGTAGATGTTGTAGCAAAATGGCTTTACAGGCCAGAAGACCATATGCAGATATGCTGTATACTCTCCAGAAACCTTGCCAGATTGGCCTTCCTATTTGCAGGTCCGGGGTTGGTTTGCTGAACTGACACAAAGTCCCTCATAAAACTGCAGAAACACCTGGTTCGATCGAAATGGAAGGCTTCAAGGAACTATTCGAGATGGTTCCAGGAAACTTGGATGATCAACGAATCAATGAATTCATTCCTTAACCGAATCTCAGCACCTCCCAACTCATCCTTTGCACCCGGCTCAAGCCGTCGCCTTAAGCGCGGCACTCACTGCTGCAATGTCATCACCTAGGGGTCGGCCAGCCAGTCCATCCTGCCAAGGTCAGCCATGGGTCCGAGGGGGGCGTGTCCTGGAAAGTAGTTGTTCGAGATGTTTAGAATGGTACAGCTCCTGAAGCATCTGGTTGTGGTGGTCTTGGGGGAACCCTGTTTATCGGTTATCAGTATGAATCTGTCTATCCATTACAAATTATCAAGGCCTGTACAATGTTAATGTCACACGTCTGTGTGTAGAGATGGAGGTAGGCAAAACTTCTAGATATGCAAAATGAAATTCAATTAGATATGTAGATGTGCGGTCACTGGTCAGACTGCGAAGATGTCTAAAATGCCTAGCTACAGCTACTGCATCATGAACCGAGTCGCCAGGATAACTATGTGTCCAAAGTGTTGCTTGACTACATGCGAATAGATTTCAATTCCTTCGTCCATCCGAAACGCTCCCTCACGGTTCTCGCGCGGTCCCGATGCGCTGTCATTGCCACTTTCACAGCGACATTGTGAGCCACCTGACACAGAACCCTTGCCTTGGATTGAAAGTTCCAGCTGTGTAGCCCTTTTCAGATGGAATCAAGAGCTTGAATCTCAGGTCAAAGATAACTTGTCAAGAACAGATACCTGATACCTGCGCATACTGCGGAGATATGTACTATCAGTAGAACGTTTCAAGATGATTTTGACGATCAATTGTAAGTTCACATGGAAATCACCTGAAATCGCTAAATACATCCCTTCCTTTCTTTGTTGCCGGGAGATCCACCAGTGCCTGTTGGATCCTCGAAGGATGTGGCAATACAGACTCCGCCTGCCAAATCCAGAGGCTGAATTTGGTTTGGATTTTCCAAGCCCTCCAAACTGACGACACTGAAAGGAACGAACGAGAGGCCTCCAGATCCTTGTCATCCAAGGACTGGGCAACGGTTGCAGCTGCCACCATGAACCATTTGTCTGGAATCTTTTGGGCCTCACAAGTACCAAAGCCAGAAATAAAACCGGAAACAAAATCATTGGCGAATAAAAAACGAAGAGGAAAAACAAAAATATATAAATAAGTTGTTCTACAATTGGGAGCTTCCTTTAGTGGAGAACAATGCCTGGGATTTCACAAGTGTGGTCTAAGAGCCATCTATTTACAGTAAGCAAATGCAATTCAGCCAAAAGAGCTGCTGGTGCTAGGCAAAGATAAAAGAAACTCAGGTGTTCAAGTCTCCTGAGCGGTGTCAACTTATCTTCCTATCTTCTGTTTCACGTGGATAGTTCCGACATGTTTGCAATCTTAATGTGCAACTCTTCGATTGTTCTTGCGGTCTCTTGCCAGTGGACATCAAAAACCGTTTATCCTCTAAGAGATTGCACCTCGCACCAGTAAGCTCCGAAGGACATGCCAGGGAAAATGAAGAAGTTGTTCACTTGTCCAGGAACCTTTTGCCTGTCAAAGAAACAAAGGAAACCCTCAGCCTCCAAGAAAGTCAGTAGTGATCAGATTCATTTCCCCGAAATACTTTCTTGAAATTCTTTGGTATGATCTAGACGTCTTTATGCCCAGAGCTAGGAAGCTACGAAAAAGATTGGGCATCAGGAAATTTTGATCCATTATGCACTTCTCGATCTTCAATGAGAACTCACTCTTCCTAAACAACTAAACAACCTCCCAACCACTTGCCCACTGCTCTCCTGCCCTTGAACGTCACCGGTGGGAACCGAGTTCCAGATCCAAAAATGGCCTGCATGCAGGACTCTCGATTCCCTTGCCATCCCTTGCCCACCGATTTTTGAGATTCCTTCAAATCTGGTGCAACAAGATTCCTTCAGGATCTTTTGGTTTGAAGTGCAGAAGCTTGGATGGTGGTTGGCCACTGGCTCCATCTACAAAGCAACAGTCCCTTTCATGTCATAACTGATGCTTTGAAAGTTCCTCCTGTAGAAAAAGAATGGATTAACAGAGGACCCGCCTCGCCGTCAGAGAATTTGTAGCAATCTTCTGCTGTGAGTTCCGCTTGACTCATGGGATTTGAAAGCGCAAAGATGATGGGCCTTCCACCACCTGGCCGACATCAGCTGCCCAAAATGGAACTTGATAAGAACATGTAACTGTAACAACTGTGAAGACACGTCAAGAATATGAATGACCTGCCTCCTGGCTTATCCTTTTGGATTTGCACCATCGTTTGCACTACATCTTTGCTAAAACAGTTGGGTGCTCGCCCGACAGCCTGAGATTTGGATGGGAGTTCCCCATCTCATCTGAGTTCATGCAACACTTGGAAAAGTCCTTCAATCTATCTTGAGATGCGACAAAAGAATTATAGGAAACTCACAAATACAGAAAGCAACACCCATATGATGCACAAACTCATGCGCATATGTTTGCACCTACCTACATGTAGCAACATCAACAAATTTTTGCATGCAGCAAGCAAATGCCGGTGTCTCTACACACGTATTCTGTGTTTCCTTTTTCTTCATATTGGCATGTCAAAACTTCGCAGCCAGCATCTCACATATCTGGAAAAATGGCAAACTCCAAACCTGCCGAATTGCCACCAAGAGTCCCCGATTAAAATATCAGGCTGGTGGTGCTTCAGAATGCCAAGAAGGCTGGTGTTGTCATACCCAGTGGGTTCACCTGAGACCCATTGACTTCATTGCATACTGAAACACTGCAAAGGTGGCTGGTCTTTCTGCCTCGATCCGTGCCTTTCTCCGCCTACAATTTGGGCATCGGAAAAGCTCTTCCTTGGTTTCTGAGCACCATGCCGATGGACGCCACATCCTTCTGCTCAAAGTTTTTGAAGTTCCCCTCGTTGCCACTTTCTGATCTCCAAATGACACCCTTTGAGTTCCTTGGCTAAACCGCCGATGAACGATGTCAAGTTGCAATGAAGAGGAGACTGACATCAGAACACTCATGCTGAATACAGAATCTAGCCAGGATGCGTTACCACAATGGACTCTGCAGGAACACCAGCTTCGTGCTTCAAGAGGTTTGCACCTTGCAATTAGGGGGCTCAATGGTTTTGGTTTGACAACAAGGGCGGAGAAACTACGGATTCGTCACTTCCAAACTCATGAACCAACCAAAGGCGCTTCCCAAGTTGGCCGAGCCAGCACCATGGAAGACGATCTTCTTCTTCCTAAGCTCCTGAGGGCTCTAGATTTGAGGAACAAGCGGTTTCGGATCAGACATGGTGGACTACCGACAGGTGTGCCTGTCCCGGTCCTTGGAGACCTTGTTCTAAAATGTGCCGAGAGTCTGGTAGAAAAGACATATATACAGCATCAAAACATCGGATACCATGTGGATATTGCTAGAGATGCATCATATCTGTATCATGTGACATGTGTATGTTGTCATATGCATGTTGTCGGCAAATCGATCTGGAAGATTCAAACTCATTTTTCCACCCAACACAGAAAAAATGTTAATATTGATGTTGTTGCTGCTACTGCTAGAGCGGCTGCAATACCAATACCAACAGCTTAAAACATCTCTGCAACTCGTAGTGTACAAATTGTTTCAACGATCACCAGGCCAACTACCCTCGATCAGCTGCCCCCGTCCTTGATCAGTTCTTTGCTGCCTGGCATGCTTGCGAATGCAAATACACAGGGTTTTTTCTACAGAAGAGTTGCTTGGAAGACCTGCCAAGTTTCAAACACCACAGCGAGATCGGCCCTCTGCTGCCTGGCTTCTGCAAACGGATGCCACCCAGGACAGCAGCCACAACAACTGCTGCAGTCCCTTGGATGTCATCGTTGTAGCTCAGGAACTTGTCACGATAAGCCTGTGTTTTTGAGAAGAAAAGGCTTCAGAAAGCAGGAAAAACCTTGAAGTCCGTCTAGCATGCAAGACCCATGCCCCCAGCCTCCAGCAGCGGGAAGGCATCGTTTGTGTTGAAATCCTTCAAAAAAGGCCAGTGTCACCAGTATCTAAGACTACTGCACGTGCACAACCACGACTTTGATATTATCTGCTTTGGCTACTCCTTTCGACAGATTCTGAATCTAGTGCTGTAGCAAGAAGCAAGAAATTTGCCCATCATTTGCTACATAGCTGTGCCAGTCAAATGATTGCTTGTGAAACTCTGTATTTGACCATCCGACATGCAGGGTCCTCAAACTGCAAGAGACACTTTCTAGAGAAAAGCTCGGTTGCCGCTGTCATGAACTCTTCAATGAGTGAGCAAGGTCCATAATAGGCTGTGTTCACTAGAGCACCTTGCGACGTGGCGATGGACTTCACTTTAAGTTGTGCACATGCGGATATCCATGCATCCATTGAGATTCATGGCTGTGAGTGCATAGAAGAGATCTCCAAGCAAATAGACGTATTGCTTTCACAATCACTCCATTGAAAGTCAGTTGAATTTCTGTGAGGGGACGAAAGACTCCTAGAGTGTAGGATCCAACTCCTCGGCCCACGCGTGCCAAATAAGTTCCAGGCCTGATTCTCCTTCATGCTTCATGCGATCCTGCTTGAGTCCTTCCAAGAGAGGATCCAAATGTTTAAGAAACATTCAGGTAGGATTACATTTTAACGACATAACTCTGGACGCTGTAGCAAAAATCCTAACAAAAAATACACCCGCCACCCGGATCCTGTGTAGAGATCATGGTCTCGAATTGTCAACTTGGCAGAGTTGCCAGTGGCATCGGTGCAGCCCGCATCGATGATGACAGGAATGGTCTTGTAGGGGTTGAAGCCTGCACAGACCTGCAGCTCCGCGGTCTGTCGATTCACGGCTTGGGGACATTCCTGTTGTGCAAGGCTTCATTTGTTGGGAAAGATGAGATGACAGTGGGAAATAGTCCACTTACACACACTTTACGTATCAACCAAAGTCTCCAAATAATACAACACAAATGGAACATTGCAATACAAATTACAATATCACTATCAAGGTTTTATATCTCTCTACATACACATATATATTCAACGTTTGTACTAATATGCTCATATATTGCATAAATATAAATTTCACGAAGTACAAATTGCAACTTCGTCCAACTATTCAGACCCACTGCAACAGAGTGCCCAAAATCATGAGCATGTTGACGCAGAGAGACTGTGTAGAGGTCCAGCTTGCCAATAGGAATCCCCATCCCCCAGCAACCCAGGTCACCGAGGCCCAGAATTCGACCAGCATCAGAAAAAACGATGCATTGGCACTCGTAGTTGCCCTCTGAATCCTGCCACTGAAACAACCAGACCGAGAACCAGACCGAGCAAACCACCAAACTTGTGACATCTATGCAAATGCAAGCGAGGTCAGGCTCCCAACAAGCATGTATCAATGTATACCATGTTGGTATGGATGCGAATCTATCCAGAAGCGGTCATCATGCCATCATGCATATGAACTTTCGCTGCCCAGTTCAACAGCCTTAGCCGCAGAGTAAGAAACCAGCCTTTCAACCCAATAACACTAATCCGCGACGCACACCAAAATTGTCTCGTCCTTGGGAAGCATGCATTCAGCGTATTCCGCTAGCACTTGCTTGATCTTCCCACAATCGGATATGGAGACATAGCAACCCCGTGGGAAAAAGGGCAGCAATCCAAACCTCAAGCGCGAACGAGATGCATCACTCGCAGACTTCTTGTCAAGCAGCGAAAGTCAGGAAAGAACTAGACCACAGACCTTATCGCAGTGATATGTTAGGGGATACCTGTACCGTTATCTCCCCATAGCGGGGCAAACGCAAGGTATCTAGATGTCTATCTTTGCTATACACAGTATAATGAACTGAACCTAACTGCGCAATGACCTGCCGTTGCAGGTCTTACGCCGTGGAGCTTCTGGCATGCTTCTCCAACTGTTGGTGTGTACACGATTGGCAGAAGGAAAGCTGGATCAGTCCATAACGCAGCGTAGTAGAGATTTGGATCCTCCGCACGTTATTCCACTGATGAAGCATCCGACTTTGAAAAAGATGCAGTATGTAAGCCTTCCGGGAGATGAATGCTAGAATGGCATAGAATGGCATCAATCATCTCGTAAAATACAGGAACTGTATGGATGCGCACGATGTTCCAATCTTTATGTTCAGAGTTCAGAAGGCTGACATGTCATGCAATGATGCTAGACCAAAGGACTGCAACAAATAAATATCACCATTCTCTAAACGAGCACGCTTGTACATCTCAAACGTCCTTGTAGTGCAAAATGCGCAAGTAAGCCTCAAGTCAGTGGTCAGTGTTAAGTGGAAATGCCTGGCCATTCATCAAGGACCCTGCTATGGAAACTGCAGACGGTTCCGATGGTTTCGACACAAACGCACAGACAAGAGAAGGTCTCTCCATGTCTCTCCATGTCTCTCCTAGTGCCAAGCAGCATAAGCGTAAAGCAAATGTCCCAGGGTAAAAAAGCCTCGCACTTCTTGCATCACCTCGCTCACTGATCTTGCCTGAAGACATAACACCGGCAAATCTGCAACCGCCAGTGGCATCTGCAGATTTATTCAAAAGTGGCTGAGTGCGATGAGTTGTGGTGATCCTTCCGGCTGGATTCTAAAAAAAAATGCTTCACGAAGCTGGAGAACTGTACACTTGGAAGAGTGTTTAGCATACATCTCGTGTCACATGAAACACTTGAAAAACGACCTTCAAAAGCCATCCAAGCATGGCACCAGAAAATCGAAAACGTCTGGTGATCAGAAAGGGAAATGTTGGGTCGATAGCTTTGTCCAACTCCGAGTGTTGGGTCTCAACAGAATGTATTGATAATTACAAAGACTGTTCAGAGGAAGATCTGTGAGATTGTACACAAAGCATTGTGGGAACTGGGAAGAATTTTCAGATGGTCATACATCCAAAGTAGTTTCTTCAACCCAAAGACCCGTAACAAAACAGCTAGCAGTTCCCATCTTTGATCAACATATATATTTCGTTCTCAACTTGTGAGTCCCGCCCTGCTTTTTCAGCCTTGCAGGATCCATCCAAGGTCTTCAGCATCTGCGCCAGCTGAGCCTCGCAGATCAACCCTCTTTTCAGGATTGAATAGGAATAGTTTGCTGCATATAGTTTTGTTTCTTCAATCTTATTCCAAAGTTTACTCTTTCTCCCATGGAAGTGGAAAACGATGAGTTTGGTTTCCAAAATTGTCATTTTACACTTTCATGATTTTTGGGGAAAGAGTAAATGCTTGGAATGGCCAAGCCATTTTTCCGTGTCTACCAGTACACCCAAATGTAGGCAGAGACCCAAATCGCAAGAGCTTGACAGCCTGTTCGCGCCTGTGAGATGAGTTTCAAGGAAGGGTAAAGTAATCATAACTTCCCAGACTCCGCGGGCCATGCTTTTTTGTGCGCTGGCTTGGAGGCCATAATATCCATGTGACCATCCCTGGCCTTCTTGTTCCACGCATCGACTCCTACACTTGCAACGGATTTCGGCAGTGATAGATGTCGCCCCGGGGCGGAGATTGTAATGGACGCCATGGCGATGAAACGTTGCAACGGGAAAATTGGCAGCAGTGTTAAGTAAGGGTGTCTGAGTTTGGTAAACAACATCTTAAGATATTCCGACACATTCTGAAATCGACCAACAACAACCGAAAGAAGAAAATTTGCGACCGGTCAATTTCTTACTGTTAATTGAATCTGAAGCGACCAAATGAGCACTTTTTGGAGTCTGATCCACCAGCAGCGGTTGGGCATATCTACCATGGTTTGGATCTGGCATGCTATTGCAGAAAGGTTCATCGTCCTCCACATTCAATGCTGTAACGTTTTGTATCGTTCTTTAACAACCCCTTGGAATTGGAGAATGACAACAACCACTTGCGTAGCTCCAAAGGCGTCGTCGAGTGCTTGGAACCTTCTTCCGCACGTCCAAGGAGGGACAGCTGAGGGCGCGGAAGATGTCCATCACCATTCCTTCCATGACCTGAGGCATTGACATGGATTCACTGTCTCAAAGACTGCGGACGTGAAAAGTGGCATGAAGTGAAGTCTTTCTGACATATCAGGCGCGCCATGTCCTTTCTGAGAAGGATCACGTTTGCCTTGCAAAGAGCTAGCTTGTCAGGGTCTCTGTCATCCCACCTGCTTGTGGTGCTTCTGCACGTCCCGCAAGCGGTCCAAGACGATCAGCCTCACTTTTGCAACTTTTCGGGACAAAAGAATTCTGTCAAGTCCTTTTAGTCACTAGATGGACAGCTCATGCAGCGGTTCTGACTCAATGAAGCATCTCCTTTGGTGCTTCATTCGAATGATCAATCATGAAGAATGCAACACATGCAACTGATTTTCCCTGCGCAAAATCACCAGAGGGTTTGGTCACCACACTTGACATTGTTGTCTGACTGCTCAGTCAAAAGCTGCACATAGGCCTCCCAGAGTCGACATCGAAAGGCAGGGTGCCAAGAGGACCAGAGTCCAAGCTATGGAGCTACAATGCTACACGTCCGCCTGCGCTGCTTGATGGATGGCTACAGGAGATGAAGAGAGCGTCACTAAACTTGAGGCGCACTCATACGACCTGAGCCAGTGAGTAACAGTTGCCGCCAGGCAGAAACAACTGCCTTCTGGAAGCAAGTTCTCATAGTTTTTCATGCATCGCTCAAGGTGCATCACTTCACACAGAACTCACATCCAGATGTATGACATGAATTGAAGTCTATGCAGCATTGGTACAGCTCCAAATCTCGCCCAGGCCCCACATCTCTGTCATACTATGCTGCTGGCACTGCAGTAGATGAGGAGGCAGCTAAATCAAAAACCTAGGCAACGCTCTGTCTGAGCAATTATCGACAAACATCCAAAGAAGCCTTGGAAATGCAACACAAACGCAGTAGCGTAGGAAATAATGGAAAGTTCACCATCAAGCCAGGAAAACTTTGCCCGTCTGGACATCGGTGATGAGCCAAGAGGCAATGCGGAGGAAACGACCTTTGTTGACTGACGTCGAGCGGCAAACCTGGCGACCCATTGCCCAGCGCCAATGCTGAGTTATGCCCGTTGGATGATATGACATGATATGACATGTCGAAAAAATCATAAAAGCAGAGACCCTACGTAACAATGAACGAAAGACGAGCTGGTCTGATGCATCATATTGTTTCATATCTTTTCTGCAAGATGGTCACTTCAAACAAGACACCTTTCATGTATCTTTTAAAAGAACGAACTTTATATGGACAACGAAATGAATAAAATCGAGTGATGAATATATAATGCGTATGTCGTCTGCATGCTTCGTCATTGCCCACCGGGCAGCTTCTCTGCGCACCCCTTCGCCAAAGCTAATTACAACGTGATATGCTCCGATACCCTGATATGACACTGCCAGCGGACTTGCGGGTAAAGGTTGGTTCGCGATTGCATACAGTCCTCCTAAAACATCCGGTCTATTTCAGGGGCCCAGCGAGGCACACTGCGAGGACCATTGGTCAGAACCAACCCCAGTCAACACCCAGGAAGGCAGGGAGCAACGATGACGATAACCCTATCTACTTGAAGTAAGAACCCCTAAACAGCTCTGGGCAACATGAACTAACTGACTGCATACTATGGCATGCATCATGAAAATGGCCTGTGCCATGGTCTGCTCCATTGCTTCCACAGTTTGTGAAGGTTTTTGTTGAATTTTCGACAAACTTTGCACGCCTTTCGCACCAGCTCCAAAACCGCCAGCTGGAAAATGTCCCCCATGGAACTAACCTGCAGCCGGACTGAGCAGGAGCTCCCAGGTGCGAAGTTTCTTGGAGGTTCAAAAACATTGAAGCTGAGAGCCAATCCTGGTCTTGCAGGCTCAGTACATACTTGATGGCTCTCTCCTGCAATGCCATCAGTTTCATCACTGATAAATCAAAAAGGTTAAGCTGGCCAGTGAAGACCGGATCATGTTTCCCACCACTCCCCTGTAAACTTTGAAAGGATCAAGAAGATGCAAGCTACGCGATGACCGCCGCATGAGAACGAATTGATGATCAGGCAACGTCGCAACAACTAATCGAACCACATATGTAAGTTGTAGCTATTGATGACTCTCCTTCAGTTAGTATCCCAACTGTCCCTGCCCCAGCATCCTGGTCGCAGTTCACGAGCATGAGGAAAGCGTTGCCTCAACACTCCACATTGTCAAAATGAGAAGAAATCAAGACATCCCTTGTTCAAAAAGGAAAGCAAACAGCTCAAATGGCTTTGCTTTCAAGGCACTCGCATGATACCTCAGTCCCTTCCGATGAAAAATCTTCATAAAAACCAGCTCTGGACTTTCAGATTTATGTTTGGCAAATAGCTTCCCTTCCTTGGCCCTCTGAAAACACCAAGTCTTCCAACGCTTCGTGGAGAGATCACCCTCAACCAGCAACAGCTGCTCGATATCCTCTGGCGCCTGGCAACTGTGGATCTAGCCAAGCGGGGCCGGAGTGTGGTATCGCAGTCTCTCCGGGGCATCGGGTTGATCCAAGAGTTGGGAGATTTTGTTTGATCTTTTGCTGTCCAAAAAGATTAAAAACATTTAAAAACCCATGTCATATCTGTCTTCACACACCTGGCCTCGGGCAAGACCTCAACGCCAAAGCTCTTGACAATGGAGAAGACGCACATCACTGCATTTCGACGCACGTAAGAGTGCCTCACTTGGAGAACTCAGAGAACCTCGAAAAACCTTTGGTGGGAGTTCTTTGGTCATGGTCTAATCGTCCAGAAAAACCATGTTTCCGAACAAAAGTTTTTAAAAAGTCGACACGTTACCATGCGCCAGCTTCTCACCAAACCCCGGCCTATGCGAGAGATTCCTAAGGACAGCCTCCTTCAAGGGCTCAAGGATCCTGGAGAAATGGGAAAATTGGAGACATAGCACGATTGTAGCACCATGCAGCCGTGGGGCCGCATCATTTGAAACACCCCGGACGCAGTTGAAATCTTTGAGAATACAGCTGTAGGGATTTGTCCAAGATCAAGATGAACGTAATATATAATTAATACACTCACTTGATGTAACTCCTTGCATCACCACACTGTCCTGTAGTACTTCATCTTGCACAGCAACCTCAGGTATGTGCCAGCCCGCTGAGGTCTAGGTCCAGGTTGCTTTATGCATGTCTCATATGTTTCATGATAACATCATCCTTAGATAGGGAATGAAGGCGGCAAACATGTGATGAGATTCCTAGTACTGCAAAATGAAACTCCTACACTGATCAGGTGCGCCAGTGGCATAGCCATCCGGTTGCCAATGTGAACAAAGGATATGTCTGTGAAGTGCATCTCAAGCAACCGTAATGTCGAGCCACACACGTACCTGGAGCGATTGCCATCAAAGAGACACAATTGCACAAAGCTTTTCACCTTGCATTCCCTGAAACCTCCTGAGAGCAACTTCCCATGCAAAGCAAAAAACACTGAAGCAGGGCACTCATTCGCATGCATCAGATCATTTCTCAAGGCATTGCATACAAGGATCATCTCTTCTTTGAGGTCACCAGTGTCCTGTCGGAGGGCAGCTTCAGGGGCAAGCAGACCAACCATTGGGAGAGCCTTTTGGAACAACTCATTCAGTTGTTAACATTGTTAGACTTCGATTGTTGGTTCTTTGCAGTGATCAGCTCAACACAGCGGCACCTTTGTCTTCTCGACAATCTCCCAGTAGATCTGAAGTAGTTTTTTTACTCTGTGATCCCGACTTGTAACCACAAAACCTCAAGACAAAGCACTTCCGGCAGTTCCAAGAGCGTTTGCCAAACACTCAAGAACTCAAGTCTGTCTAGGTGACGAAAACTGTTCTGTCCAGTGCTGTCACTGCTCTATACTTTAGCAACAATAATGATTGTGGATGATTGAAAACCATGACCATTCAATTTTATACAAACATTTACATATCATTATCATTACTCTTAATGTTATTCTTATTCTTATAATGTGCCAAACTGAGTATTTCGGTTGTGACAAACAGTACTATTACCGTTCCTGCCATGATCCATAGTGATTCATGATAATCGCTGATAATAGATGATCATAATAGATCATAATCGATGATCAGGAGGGTTGTTGTTGTTGATGATGATGATGATGATGGTAATGATGGTAATGACGATGGTGATGGTGATGATAAAAATGATCATCATCATCATCATCACAATCATCATCATCATCATCATCATCATCATCATCATCATCATCATCATCACATCATCATCATCATCATCATCATCATCATCATCATCATCATCATCATCATCATCATCATCATCATCATC
>DF239510.1:78864-111199 GCA_000507305.1 Breviolum minutum Mf 1.05b.01
ACATCATCATCATCATGGCATCATCATGCATCATCATCATCATCATCATCATCATCATCATCATCATCATCATCATCATCATCATCATCATCATCATCATCATCCTCATCCTCATCATCATCATCATCATCATCATCATCATCATCATCATCATCATCATGACAATAGCGGGGAGACATTGGGTGCTGACATTTCAACAGAGTTCTTGAATACCCAAAATTTTGAAGATCTGTGCCTTTTGAATAAAGCTTTTTTGTGCTTGGCGCTTCCATTGCGTAGGCCTACCTTACATGGTCATTACATAGGCTTTACGTAGGCATTCCCAACAGCTTCCCTAAGTGAGGACCTTGATTTTAGGTACCTGGAAAGGTTCGTGAATAACCGTGATGGGGATATATAACGTGTCATAGGGAGGTGACACGATGTGTAGCTGGTGAAGGACCAACTACAACTAAGGTCTGTCCAGCCAAGCAAGCACAGAGCCAGCAAGTATTGGATTGTGATGGATTGTGTGCATGTGCTTGTGTCTATGTATTTGAATGTGACGATGATTTGGCAAAACGGTTTACAAATATCAATTGTCTAGAACATGACTTGTTCCGATATCCTGGGTCACTCTCTTGTAGGAAGCGAGATCAACAAACACTTGATGCCCCGCTGCCCTACCTCTGCTTCCAAACAGACAAAACAGCAAGAGAGAAGGGTCACATTCCTAGAACAAAACATTCGCTCCCGCCTTATTCTTCACTACACCCAAATTCTCATATTCCACCTTGCAAACAAGCCACGAATGATGGTCATCAAGAGCTTTGGGTACGACCTCAGCCGTGCTGTCCATGACTTGGTTCAATGAACTGGCGAACTCATTGTGTTCTGTGTATCATATTGTGTCAAAGTGCCTTGCACAGATCAAGTCCAGTCTGGAAGCATGAGAAGCCACGGTGTATCACCCAGAATTATACCAGCATAGACCACAAGTGGAAAGGTATCAGTCATTTTCTGCTGTCTGTTCAATTTTGCAGCTGTTTTTCAGCGACATCCTCCAGCTACACCTCCCAAAGACATCCGCGATCACCAGCGACATTCTGGGCGACAGAAAAAACCTGCAACAGGCCTGCAAATTCTATGATCACCCACCCCTAGACTTGAAGTAGGTAGGAGCTAAGAGCTAAAGCTGTTTTGGGAAAACCATGGATAAACTGGAAAGACCTCAGGATCCCAAGCACACAAAGCAATGAAAGAATGAATAACGACGAATGTGGGGGTTCCCAAGAATTGGCAGAAAACTGAGAACAATCTATATAATAGCAAGCAAGAACAATCAAATGTTTACCCGATTTCTTCGATCTTTCCTAACCAAATGGGACCATTTATGATAATTTATGACCCTTTCAGGGCTTCCAGCTCACCATTGATCATCAGCAGAATCAGCTCTTCGAGGGCTTCAGCTTGCACTGTCTCCTGGGGAAAAGCGAAAGCTCTTGCATGATAATCATTGGGTATGGCAAGAACTCCATTCTTCATTGTGGAAGCCAAAAGGGTTGAGTCGGGCAGAAGTCCATCAGGCGTAGTTGCACCAGTGGATGTGCTTTCAACCCCACATCGGACCCAAGAAATGAAATTGGATCAATCGCTGCAAATCATCCGCTGCTCATCACATCTAGGAGCAGCAAACGAGTCAACTGGCAGCCCTCAAGGGGTTAGGTCTTTCCCCCCTCTCCGATTGATATGAATGCAAGATAGGACGTGCACCGTTGTACCCTTACTTGGTTCAATTTTTTGCAGCTAGCTAAAATCCTGAAATGATCGGAAATCTGTCGGAAAATCAAAAATATAGTTAATGAGCGATATATTTAATCGCTATCAGTCTTTCCCATGGTTTTTTCTCCTTCTTACTTTCCAGCTTCTTCGCCAGCTCTTCAGATGTTGGAGGCACACCCTTCTCATAGTGGATCAGGATCTTGGCTTGTGGCACCATGAAACACAAACGAAAAGACACCCTGAAACTTCGCCAAAACGATGGTGCTTGTCCCGCCAAGTTCCAGGTTTGTGGGACTTCCAAAAGTTGCAGGTATCCGTGAAGGCTGTTATCCTACCTGTTCTTAGCTACATTGTGGTAGTGATAAAACACTCAGGCACCGACGGTACAATACTTCTCCGTTTCAACCTTGCTGGCAACTCATCATTTGGCTGAGGTGAAGGATGATTTTGTGGCATAGTTTCGTGATTGTCCAAAGATTTGTCGAGCAACCACCAAGATCATGGAGAGCTAGGCTTGAGGTTGTGATTAAGCGTACAAATGATAGATGAGATGGATGACTGAATGATACTGAATGACACGGATGCCTTTTCAGGCATGCACACCACGAATTCTTCCGTTTCCGCTGTCTTTAAATTGCGCATCTCTAGGCTGCCCCACACTCATGGCGGACGCCCCGAGGTGTCGCCGACCGTGACATCCACTGCTGGATCCGACAGGGAACGCAGGAGACGTGAACAAGGTGAACATGCGAACATCCAGTTAATCTGTCTACCATGCATCACTATGCACTCTCAATGAATCGAAATTCAATCCTCTTTGCCAAGGTTTGACTTTGCGGTGGTTCAACACGGAGGTCACTCAAAGGGGTTTTTCGAATTGCACACAACATCTCCGAAGCATTCTGTTGTGGTAACCGATATGATGAAAGCCTTGCTTTTGGAAAGACCTTGGAGCCTATGAGAATTTATGTCAGTCACCTCTGTCCACATAGTCACAATTGGCCATGGCTTTTTTTTCATGGGGCGCAAGAATTGGTCTGCACTCAAAAATTCCTTCGTGAGTGTCTTCCAATGCCCACCGGCCCGAATCCTAAATTGAAACAGCGCCAAGTCCTAGAATCTCGAGTCTAAAGGCACCCTTGCAGGTTTCTGCGTCTAATTGCTGGAAGCATTTCCTTGAATGTCCCTCAAACTAAGGAGCTCGGGAACCGCTCCGAAGTTGAAATCAAAACTCTGGAGTGTACAAAGTACAAAACTGTTTGCAAATTGCTGTCCCGCGTCACCCCCGTATACTGACCATCTTCTATAGCATCTAGTTATCTCAAATAACAAATCCCTCCAAAAGCAGGAGTATAATCCGGAATACTCGAATATTAGTCATGGGGTTTTCAACGCTGTTCAGGACTATACCATCCCACACAACCATGCGGCTCTCGTCAAGAGTCAACACAAATTCGGACTCAAACCGCAACGCGGAGCCCTGCGTTCAGACAAACCAACTCTGACTCTGACGGCGCTAATATGTCCACGCAACACTACTACGCAAAAATTATGTATAATTCACATTCGCTGGCTGAAGCTTCACAGGCCGAGTGCTTTTACGAGTTGGGATAGAGCTCTTCCACAGGGCCTTCACCAACAAGGGTAGGCCTTCACATAGTTGAACGAATGCAAAACCTTTGTTCCGGCCACTCGGAGCGCAAGGAAGGTTGATCTGCATCTCATGATTTGGTACAAGACTCCGCAAATAAGTGAAGAGTTCTTCAAGCGTGCACCTCACAGATGGGAAGCCATCCAATTCGGTGAATATTGAGGAGGGTACATATTTTGACAGTTGATGCAACCGGCTCGGTTGCCGAGAGAACCAGAGTTGCAGAACCCAATTGGTATAATTTTCATGATGGATCTTTCCATCACTAAACCCTTTCCCGGTCCCAGCCTGGCTGGGAGATTGCAAATCATGAGATTGGTCACGGTTTGCCAAGACGGATCATCCGGATGAAGACCGAAGGCATCATCCCAAGTGGAAGCAGTACTGGCCGATTGAACCTCATCGACCTCAGGAGAATCTGTCCGCTATGGTTCCGAAAGCCCACAGAGCAAATTTCTTTGCGGTCGGCAACTTCTCTGTCATGGCAAACAGTAAAACTTCGTAAAACATCATAAAACGACATCGTGACGTATCCAGATGATTCCAGATGTTTCATGCTCTATTCGTTTTAGCAGCACTTTCAGCTTTACAATGCAGTGGCCGAAACTCCTTGCATTGAGGACTTTTTCGTGGTACAAAACAAGTACCCTTTTGCAGCGTGTATTATCCATTTAACCGAGACACAGAATCCTTGAGATCTTGCATTTTCGTCTGCATTTCTTTCTCACCGCTCACGCTGCTGACGTGAGCTTGGCAAGCACAATCAAGATCATGGTCATTCAATTCAATCAGTGGTCGGTGAATGTCCGGCCATGAGCGGGTTCGAGGAAGACAAGGTACCAGGCCAACTGCTTCTACAAAGGTCCTGAAGGTATTTTCAGAAAGGAGAGAGCTTCCGGTTTTGTATCACTGTTTTGGTGGTTTCCTGTGGCATTGTCACTCACCAACCTGCTCACACGCTAATCACTTCGCCGCATGGCTAGCCTGTATACAAAGCCATACATAACCTTCTATAGACTCTAGCTGTCCGTTTTCGCCCTGTGTGAGGTGAGGTATAGTTAACAGTTGCAAAAGTCAAAGTACAGGTGAGATGCTCCTGTGGAAAGAAGGTACTGCAGTTGAAATAACATACCAAATATGGCACAATGATATTCAAACAAAGCACCGTCTTTGGTTCGGGTGTCACGTCATTCCAACAGCTGCCTGAGTCTAAAAGTATGACGTTACGGGTTGCTTCTTCTTTGGTGGACAAAGCGAGCTTGGGAAGTGTTCTGCCCTCACGCGCATTCTACTCAACCAATCATTATAAATTATAAGTTATAAGCAGAATATACAATGACTGATCGTTCGGAACCGGTCAAGACTCTATGAAGTCCTGAGTACTTCACATACAGTCACAGCCCACCATCTATTCAAAGGACTTGCAAGTCTTCTGCAAGTTTTTAGGATTTCAGGCTACAAAAAACAGGTACTGAGTACTGAAGTTCCTGTGCAGAGTTTACATCACCCCTCCTGTGTACACGAACTCGGACGATCACCTCCTTTCCGGCCAGTAACTGGAGGCGACAAATTGCAGTTTGATTGTAGAACCCATGTATATATATATATAGATATTAATATATATATATATAGATCAGGTTAGCTGTCAGGCCTTTCTTCAAAAGCAACTATATATTTCGGATCTGGGACTTGTCCAAAAGGTCCCTCAGATTGTTACATTGAATGATCACTCGGTAAAGCACCTGAACAGGCCATTATTTTTGGGTGGCAACTGAACCAGCAGCATGTCTTTCCAATTCTACGGACAAAAGACTGAAACTTGGAACAGAGTGGTGTAACAGTGTAACGTGTAGAGGGTACCAACGTCACGCTTTCATACAACAGAATAGTTTGACAAGTTGCCAAGAGTTATAGGCAGCATTGAAATCCTGTTATGTGCCTGCTTTTGTGTGTCCATGTTCTACATGTCTACCACAGATGCATGTATATATATATACCGATTACAGTATGCTTCTTTTAATAATGTATGTATATATAAATATATATACATACATAATTACATAAGCCTATATGTCTGATGTATATTCTATAAAAATTTGTACATATCATTCTGATATAATATATTTCTCTGACTGTTTGTTTATGATAATACCATACATTTCTGTGGGTGTGCGCCGGTCTTATAATATGTGGGCCTGTACACAGTCAAGTTGCACTGCAGCAGCTGCAACTATATGAATAATATGAATGAATATGCATGTGGAGACGAGACACCAACCTTGACTGTGACAGGATGTCTAAGAAGTGGCTCGCATTGGTGCGCAGGCACCGCATCACGAGCTTCTTAGGGAAAGCGAACCTTTCGAAAAGCCTTTCAGGCATAAGAACCGTATACACAGAACGCTCGTTAAAGAGAAGCTGAAGACAACCCACTGCTTCTTCCAAACTGAAAATTAAGAAAGTACGGCCATGTTGCAGCTCCCTTCAAAAGAATCACATTCAGCTATTTGTCCCCATTTAACCTATTCATCAATTGGCATTCCATATGACTTCCCCAAATCGCTGGATGCCTGCTTCATTATCACTGCGTCAGGGAGGAAGATGCAAAGCTGCTGCAGCAGCTGCCAACACAATGAGGCTAAAGTTGGACAAGTAGGATTTTTTGCGTCCAATCTTGTTACACTACATAGATTTGTTTGAACATGTTTGCCCTCTTTCAGTAACGTCGATTTGGCAGCACTTTGCTTTGCCTCGAGCCAAAGTAGGTCACCAAATGGAGAATGGATCCAACGTGCGCCTTTGCACAAGCAAGGACTTGCATCCTACAGGTGTCTGCATGGCAAACCTGAATCAGGCACTGAATTGAAGTGATTGCCAGAAGGCATCCTGCTTGGCTGTGGGTGTTTGAACCGGGATGTCAACTTGGAAGAGAAAATCTGCAGTTCTCACTCATGTTCGCTTCTGATGCTGCATCTTTTTTGGGGGGCCAGCTCCAACCTGCATCTTCACACTTTTAGGACGCCTCTTTCAGTCGGTCGATTGGATCACGAATCTTTGGTGTCCAGGATCGACGAAGGTGACCGCTTTCAAGCTCTTGGTGTAAGCAGTCTGTGCACCATGGGCCTGCAAAACGTAGCGCTGGTTTGGAGTGTGAAACTTGACAGTGGTGAATGGTGAACTTGGAAAAATCAGTGAAACAGGTTCAGGCCATGTCAACACTATGGGCTTCAATTAAAGATCAGTATTATACAATCCAGGCACCCACACCTCGTTGGGCTGGCGCCTCATAGTCAGGGGAACCGTAGGCTTCTTCCAGGCTTCCGATTCGCTGTCTATACCCAAAACAACACAGGTTCAAGCCTAGTTTCAAGATTGTCAGTTTAGGTGCATCGTGAAAACGATGCTTAGGTCAATTCCTCCCCAGTGGAAGATCCCAACTCTACAGGGTGCCTGCTCGAGGGCGAGAAGCTACCCGTCTGGGAGTAGCACTTCTCCCCATGCGGGATTGTGCGGCCTGCTATTCCAACGTCTATGGCTTTTCCTATTGAAATGGGTATGTTGGGCTCTTGGGCGTTGAAAGGTAAGCCCTGCTGTGGGCATTTGGGTACGGATCTCACAAGGCGTCTAGAAAGCATTCCCATTTGCAAAACTTCTTTTCCATATTTTTTCGTGATCCTGCTGAAACTTTATTCAATCTCTTGGCTAGAGCGGATTGAAGAAGTTCACCTAAGCGTGATGTGGGAGAATCCTTGCGATTGCATTCAGAAATTTTCCTGCATCATGCCACCTCTGCCATGTAGGGGGATGCCGGGGAGACCAAAATGAAGCGCGAACTCACCTCAATCGAAAATGTACTGTGAGTTCCGGGACTGGAGTTTCAGATGGCAAATCTGCTAGCAACAAACCCTTGCGAAATGAATTGTCTCTTTCTCCCGCTGAGACAGAGTCATGCGAGGCTGGCGGTGCAGCGTGAGGATGCCATGACCTCACTGCTTGCGGTCAACCTTTATGAGAAACAACCTGACCTTCAGAAAACACACAAAAGAAGTCGACTTTGGATTTCATGATTATCACCTTCCAGGCAGCTCAACATTAAGCCTCCACGCGGAGCAACCGCTTGGGTGGGCGCATTCGTCCTGCCAGATTGCGCTCCACAGTGCAGTGATGTCCAATGTGCTCTCCTATGCCTTCCGTTCAAAAATTTCAGCTCTCCTGGGCGGACGGCTCCCTTGACGCTGTGGCAGTCCATGTCCACCATATCCCCCATGGCCTGAGATGGTCAGGCAACCAACATGCCCAATGTTGCGCCTTCAATGTCCCACCTGGTGCTGGAGATGGAACTGTTGCAACTGCTGGGCTGTGGCACCGCGTCCTCAAACCCCACAAAAAACTGCCAAAAAACAGCCAAAGAACAGCCAAAGCGTCTCACCTTCATCTACGTGTTTTCCCAAATGGTCTCCCCAAATCGATGCGTGTTTGGTTGAAAAATGCACAAAAAACACTTGGGTCACCAGTCAATCCTTCCATCAAAGAGCCCTCGTGGCCCCCCCCTTATGGCCCCCCCCTTAGTAAAACTTTCTCGAGGAGAATGCATTGAGTAAAATCGAGTTGATTTTGAGTTGGTTTGAGTTGGAGAGGGGGGGGCTAGAAGGTCCAGATCAAAAAATCAGTCGAGAGGAATTGAGTTGGGAATGCCTTGAGCATTTAATCCCATATCATGATAATGGATATTTTGATTTGAAATCTGAAATCATCATCCTCATCCTCATCCTTGTCCTCCTCCTCGTCCTCCTCCTCCTCCTCCTCATCATCATCATCATCATCATCATCAATGTCCTCCTCCTCTTCCTCATCCTCGTCGTCATCATCATCATCATCATCATCATCATCCTCATCATCATCATCATCCTCATCATCCTCATCATCAGCTACCATGTTCATGTGTCCATCCGCAAGACACTGCACATTCGAAACTTGCAAATTCACGAAAATCAACAAACCCCCCGAAATCGCTTGTGTTTTTTGCACGGGCTGATCGGCTGATCAAAACGCGGACACGGTCAAGCAGACCCCACTCAGTGAAGTCTCGTCTCATCTAATCTAATGTTCTTCGGGAATTAGTGGCTATACTATGTGCTTGCAGCCACTTCATGATGATAAATGACACCAGAAAATCGAATGGCCAAAAGCACCAAAAAGAAGTGCAAAATGCATCCACCAGTGCAAGCCATTTATTCAATTCGATTCAAGATTTTAAATGCAATCCTGACGTATGCTACACATGCGGTCAACGTTGACCAATTCACTCTGTTCCATCAGTTGATCCATTTGTGATCTGGATCTGGACTGCCAATCATAGCCTGATCAGGGGCAGTATGAAATGAACTCAGATTGAATACCACCACCATATCATCAACAGCGTTCATTTACCAAAAATAGTGGAAACTTGACATAGTGACATAGTGAATCAGGTTCGTAATCATTAGAAGAAAAAACAAATGGAACCATGTCAACTGTCAAGATTTCAACTGTCACAAAATACAAAAGGTTCTGGAACTTGCAACCATCACATTTTTTTTTGCAAAAATGCCTCATCCTGTGATAGCAGTTACTGCTCAATTGCCACATCTGGAACCATGCCGCCTCTCCTACGAATCATGCAAGCCAGCGCTTCGGCGATATCCTCCGTGTTGTCCCATTTCTTAGCATTTTACCGGGAAGCAGGCAATCAACGATCATCAACAGATAAACCTTCTTAAATTTGTCATTGTGCATCCAACGTGAATGAATTTGACTGCAGTGACTGCATATCAATCATCAATCTTCCATTTTGGAAGTTGGAGGCTCCAATTGCAAACTAGAATCAGATTTCTTGAATACAACATAGTGCTTTTGCATGGTTTTCACGGACATACGTCGCACCAAACTGCACTGCACCGACATTGGGTCCACGTCTTGTGACATCTTAAGTGCTTTCTTCTTAACAGGCACTTTGGGAACTAGAAACTCAGGCTCCATTTTGTTGGAGTTTGTTTGGGCAAAACAGCTTTGCGTTTTCAATGAGTTGGCCATGACCAAGAATGAAAAAGCATTCAAAGCACAGCAAAAATGTGATGACCTGGTGTGCTTCCCAAATGAAGCTTCATTGAATTGAAGGAATGAGAAGATACACAGAAGGACAGAAAACGAAAAATAAGTGAAAACAAAACGAAAAAACGTGAAAAAATGAAGTTGGTTAAGAATCATTATCAGAATCTGAACCGTTGGAAAGTTCAACCTTACCTTATTCAACTCAAGTTAGTTTTAATTCTATTCATTTCCAACGGTTCAGAATGAATGTTTTCTGAATAAACAGTGTCATTTGAATCCACTAGCAACAAGGGAACATCCATTCTATATATTTTTTGCTCAGCCTTGCTTTGTAGCGCTGCACTGTGAGTCACAGCGTTGCATTTTTTGCAACACCAAACGAAAACCTGATAGTCTCTTCTTTCAGCATTGCTTAGCAGTGCCGTGATGATTGACCATAGCATCTTGATGCATCTTGAATGACCCACAAAAGTTCCACCTAAAATGTACTGTAATTAATGTATTGTTGAGAAAAGTTAAAGGAAATCTTTGAAAACAAACAATGTAGGAATCAATGATCTATACTTTATTTGTCCATCAATCTGGTCCCAGTAGTTGGTCCAGAGCAGTCTCCAACTGTGATTTGGTCGGTTTTGACCAAGTACGAATGTCTTCTTTGTAGTGAGCTCTGGCTGTGACATCAATGAAATCAAACGCAACTTGAAGCGCATCTAATTTGACGGCCTTTCCACAATAGAAAGGCCATGACCTCTGCCTTGTTCGTTGATACCCGGAGTTCTTCAATCCTTGATACATCTCAAAACACGGCTTGTGCTCAACAGTTTCAACAATGGAATTGTTTTCCAAACTGAAGATATTAAAATGTTGAAATTACGGTCGCCATAAGATCTGTTTACAATGTTGAAGGCTTTAAACATAGAACATTGAAAACCTTTGGCCAAACCATAGTCCTTGAAAATCAACTTGAACCATTCGATTCTCGGGCATCCATGCCAAATATAGAGAATCTATATTGGGTAGCAAGTCCTTCAAACACTGGGGGGTTGCTCTTCGGCTTCTTCCTTTGGCTCTTGGCTGTCGGTCAAGGGGTTGTTCTCGGTGATGTGCTAGTGGAGGATCTTGAGCTGCTGCACTTTCCATTGCAGTGTCTAAGTCCTGTTTCAATTTGTCATCTTCTTGCTTGGGTGTATCACAAGGTTCTTCAAAAGCAGGTTTTTGTTCATTCGTCTCTGATTGCATAGCCGCTGCCTTTCTTGCAGAAGGCTTCAACCGTGCCATTGCTTTTTGATGCTGCAATTCAAGTTCTTGAACACAACTGTTCACAAGTTCTTTAAATTGGTCTTGTTCTTTGGGATCAAGACAGCTGACAGCTTGAATCAGTTCAGATGGAGTGTTTTTTCCCTCTTCTGAAGGCTTTGTTGCTGGACTGAGTTTGTCAATCAGCTGTTGTTGCTCTTCATCGGTCAAATGCTTGCACACGTGTTGGATAAGTGCTGTCACAAGGTCTTTTTTCAAGACTGCACCTTTGGTTAGAATCCCCATCGCTGCATTGCACTCCCTCACTTGCTGCATGTTGAGAAATTGCCCGTTCCGAATAGCAGAGACAAGAAGCGTCTCACGTGGTCCGTTTTCTGCAAGAACCTCAATTTTGATACAATAGTTGAACGCCAACCTCTGAAATCTAAAAGATTGGTTTATGAATCTTGAGTTGCAAAGAGCTACATGGGAAACTGATACCACAAAAATCACACTCGAATAATAATACTGTAAAACTTGCGCAAAGAAACCACAGATCGATGAAGACTGCGTGTTGCGAGCGGTGCGCAAACTGGGGGCAGGAAGAAACTTGGCACATGCAACCACGGGCAGGCATCCCCAACTTCATAATTGAAGATCCACTTTGGGCTCTGCACTTGATCGGCATCCAATGCGAAGTAGTACTGACAAGGTTGTCAACATAATGAAGCTCGGAGATATATGTTGAATTTTACACCAAACTTTCAAAATCTCCAATGATGAGTTTGTATGATGATTCATAAAGAAAGAAAGGAAACCTTCAGACACCAAACTGGCTGGCCTTACCACCCACTCTGATGTCCACTACTGGCAAAGCTTGCATTGCCCATTCCTTGAAGCCCAGGCTTAGAATGTAGTTTCCGTTCCTCTGGTTGTAATAGATGTGGCCACGCATGAACAGGCATCCTGAACAAACATCAACATATCCACAAGATCAGGAGTTGATCGACCTAGCAAAAATTTTAAACACGACCACCAGAAAGGAAAACGCATTATTTGAAAACGTGGACTCGACAGTATTTTTCAACCCTTTGTCCTGCCCATGCTTTTGAGAGGTTGGCAAAGTCCCGGCCAGCATCGTTTATGACATACATTGCAGCTGCTGCTGATATCTTGTTTGAATGATATCCTGCTTTTCGGATTTCAGGAACAATCTTGTCTGGACGTGGGACAATCTCCTTGAACGTTTTCAAACCGTCTTCCCACACCTTCTTTTTTGTAAATTCTTTTTCTTTGTAGAGATGTTGAAGGTCCACAAAATCCTGCTTGTCTACCTTGAGTTGAGTCACCCCTCCTGCTGTAGAGTGTCTGGACGTTGCAGCGTAAAGCCACTTCGAAAAAAGACCCATATGTTCTTTGTTTTTTTGAATGCGGTCTCCGCAATCCTTGACAGTAGACAACACGTTTTCCATGGCATATTTTGTAGTGGTTGGCCCAGCAGCCATGCTGATTGCCATCTTTTTGAGTTCTGGATCCTTTGGATCCCAGTTGGCTTTCAGCCCCTGAACGAAAATTTCACGTGTCATAATCCATTCCACTGTGCCCAAGTCTTGCATCAGTTTGTGGATTTTGGCCCTGGGTGGTGCCTTCAATGCAATCTCTTCAACCTTCAATATTCCATCTGCAAGTTTGCGCAGGAATGCTGAAGCTCTTTGTTGAACGGCTTCATCATTAGATAGGATGCGTGCTAAGCAGTATGGGAATACTGCCCCAAAGTGACATTGCGACCAAGCACGGTTGCTCATCAAAGATAGAACCAAATTGCCATACTCAGATAGCAACATGGCTTCATTCTTGAGGACGGGATTCTCTGGATCAAAGTCAACAACACTGCTATCTGAGGTGGTAGAGAGCCTCAAGCGTTCTATCCTGTCTGGCCCCTGCAGTTTTGCAGACATTTGGACAATGGTGCCATACCACTTTCCATTTGCTCGGTCTCCTGCCCACTTCACCATGGAGCTGATTCCCTTCTTTTGAGATTCCAAATGATTAATGTATTCAGCATGTAATTCTTCACAGCCGTCAATGAGCATTCTCATCCGACATTGTAGGTTCTTCTCTTTGAACAAAGCGCGAACAAACTTGTATGTGGATCCATACTGACTTCTCAATGCGTTGAATGCTTTCCTTGATTGTTGTGCCCAATTCCCCTCTTTAACAAAATTCTTAGGTTCAGTGGTGACGTCAACAAGTCAAAGCAGAAATATGTATTGTGTACACAAACACTGAGATGAACAATAAATACACAATTTAATTGCAAGTCTTGAAATGAGTGTCTGGGTCGCTACCTGTTCTGCCCTTTCCTCCGGATCTAGATTCTGGGCACCTTGCTGACCAGCATTCTCATTGTCACTGTCATTCAACCAATCATCATCACCTCCATCACCATCATCATTTGCCTGATCAGGATCAACGCCCGCTGCATCAATGTCCTCAATTGCACGCTGGCTTCTCGTTTGAAAGAACCAAGTTTTAAACAAAGAATTACATAACTACAAATAAATATATATATATATCTCTCAAAACGCCCAAAAAATTCAAATGACACGAGGTTAAGAATCCATTTCCAGAATCTGAACCGTTGAAAAATTCAACCTTACCTTATTCAACTCAAGTTAGTCTTAATTCTATTCATTCCAACGGTTCAGAACGAATGCTTTCTGAATAGACAGTGTCATTTGAATCCACTAGCAACAAGGGAACATCCATTCTATATATTTTTTGCTCAGCCTTGCTTTGTAGTCTGAAATTTGAATGTGTAAACAATACAATGTCTTATTAGACAAGTGTGTATGGTGAATACTATGTGAACCCTTTGTATGTTGCGAATGGTAAGTATTATTAGCTGCTATGGAGTGCATTTGACTGGACGGAAAGTGTTTAGACAACACTGGAAGGATGAGAAAGTTGCCAATTTCAAACCTGGTTCTTTCTTCATAAGCTTCTCCAACGATCGCACGTGCTCTACGGTTTCACGGAATATTGTCCAATTACTCTCAAGTTGTGAGAAGGAGTCACGAATGGCAAACCATGCCTTGCCTCTTGCTTTTGGTATTCGGTGCTCGCACACTTGTTGCCACTCTAATGGTGTGATGCAAAAATCACCCAAGGTCAGCCCACGATCTGATTCCAAAAGCTGGCTCATGTGAGACATGAAACGTTCATCCTGACCCTTCCTTTCCATCAAATCCTCTGCTGCATCTACGAGTCTCCTTTGGTGAGCACCACTTCCGAAGGGACCTCTTGAAAAATTGCAAAGAAGACTTCCTTTCAACAAGACGGCCTTGAGGCCTGCCTCAGAAACTGCACGGAGGAAATCATTCCAAAGGGGGTGTGAGCCTTCCGGCTCTGCGTAGCAACGCAGGCCGCACGGACCACTGAAAAGGTTCATCATTCTGAACCCAGTTGCTTCCTCATCATGTATGGATTTGAAAAAAGGTCTGTCGTTCCAGGGATCCAGAACAATGTTTTCAACTGATCTACGGCCTTCGGCCAACAGCGCAACTTTTGGAACAAACTGCGCCAAACCCTTGCCAGTCATCGTATGAAAAGCATTGTGAAGACCAATCGCCATGACCTTGGTTTTTTCACCCGAAAGGTAATGATTGAATTTGATTTCAACAAATGCTTTTTCAAAATTCCATGTAGTATCTTTGCCTTGGATGAAGGTCATTGAAACACTGCGTGAGACAAACAATAGTCAAGTCCCGGAAAAAAAAACACTGAATGAATAAATGCAACAAAGGGCATACATGCTGTTGCTGACCTTTTTTTGAGCATTCCTCCGCGTCAAAGGAATGTGTAGGACAGAAATGACGCCCAATACTAAGATGACTAGGACTAAGAAGAGTATTTGAACACGGGTTACATCACAGGTTTGGACATGTGTAAAGTATGTACCGAAGCAGTCCATTCCGTAGCACTCTTTGAACACGGGTTACATCAGTTGGACATGTGTAAAGAATGTACCAGAAGCAGTCCATTCCGTGGCACTTTGAACACGGGTTCCATCACAGGTTTGGATATGTGTAAAGTATGTACCGAACACGGGTTACATCACAGGTTTGGACATGTGTAAAGTATGTACCGAAGCAGTCCATTCCGTAGCACTTTGACCAGGGGTTACATCACAGGTTTGGACATGTGTAAAGTATGTACCGAAGTAGTCCATTCCGTAGCACTCTGAACACGGTTTGCATCACAGGTTTGGACATGTGTAAAGAATGTACCAGAAGCAGTCCATTCCGTAGCACTTTGAACACGGGTTCCATCACAGGTTTGGATATGTATAAAGTATGTACCGAAGCAGTCCATTCCGTAGCACTTTGAACACGGTTTACATCACAGGTTTGGACATGTGTAAAGTATGTACCAGAAGCAGTCCATTCCGTAGCACTTCGAACATGGAGATGTCAGGAGAAAAGAGGAAAAAATGCAGGTTGGTTTTCAATCTGGCACAAGGCCAGGCCAATGTGGATGGCTGCTTCAAGTTCAAGATTCGATCATCACACGGCTAAATCAGAAACACAAACAACATCTCACTCTGTTTAGTATCCTCTGAAACCTTGAGTTTGTGTGGGTGCATTAAATGACTCTTTTCATAAACGATGAAAACCTGCGTAAACTCACATTGGAATTAGGATCATTTTGGGCGGGGACACACTGGACATCATAAAACGATTAGTTTTCATTTACTTATCATTTGGTATATCATTGTTTGATCATTTTTTATCGTTATTTTTTTCATTGGGCTGGGACCTTATCATTTTTATCAGTATAGACTTTCAAAGTATACCCGAAACAGTTGGAACTAATTAGAAATAACTGTCAATAGCTGGAAATAACTGCTTTCAGGAATTCGAACTAATTGGTCATAGTCATAACTGGAACTAATTTCAGCTAACTGCCAGTTACTGGAAACAAATAAGTTAAAAGCAGTTATAACTAGATATAACTAGTTCTAACTGCTTCGATACACATTGTAACACAGTCCTCGTAGCTGCTGCTGCCTCCGTGGGTCTCAAGATAGCATAGTGGTCCATGACCTTAAGCAAGGATGAAGTGTTGCAGTGTAAGTGATTGATAGTGATTGATTGACAGTTTGCTTTAATTTCAGCTTGAACGATCTTGTTGTCATCACTTTAAACTTTTTGTTCCAGAAGCATTAATTGGCCATGTTCAGTGAAGGTTCTACCTCACTCCCACTAAAGGTTCTACCTCACTCCGGTTGCTGTGTTCTTACTTTGCATCTCTAGTGGACAACATAATTTTGGTGGTTCAATGTCCCGAGAAAACATTACATACTTGGCGATCCAGCAACCTGGCCCAGCGACCCATGCCCAATTCCACCCGCAACTTTCATGAAACAATTCAATAGAAAGACTTGGGTCAAAAGTTCTTCTAGTTCAATTTCTTGATTAATAATAGTTCACCTTAACTTCATGAAGAACTCATGGTTGATAAACACATCATCCGGGCATGGTGCTGGAACTTTCAAACAAAAGCGGTCACACTAACTAGTCAGCAGTGATGACCTTTCTGAGACGGCGAGTCTTCCTAGCCGATGTTTCGGCAGGCTCTTCAGGATTTGGCTCCTGCCGCTTAAGTTTCATCAAGCCCTCAATTGAATCACTCTTCAATCCCATAGCTGCAGATTTGTTCAAGGCTAAGGCTGCCATGACAAATCGTCTCTTCCCCCTTAGTCAGTGTCAGGCAAGATTGATTGTGGATATAGGATAGGAGGCTGTATCCTTGCATATGTCTTATGTCATGGTTCATGTATATAATCCCCGATGGGTATATTATATTGAAAAGGAAGCATTGTATTCTGGAACACGTTTGTATCATACATTGAACAAAGATCTATTTATAACCATCCCCTTGGAACCACCCAAAAACACGTGACCACCAGAGAATAGTGGTGATACCAGACTGGGACATGTATACATGTAATATACATACATACAAGAATCTAATCATCATAGCTTAGCTTTGTTTTTGTTTGTACATGACATTCTCGCTTCAGTCTCTTTGCTCGTGATTTTCCATGTGATTCACAGCTGCAAATTGCACTAGACTATATTCAAAGATCATTTCAGATTTCATTGTGCGCTCACATGATGCCTTTGTCCTGGTGCCATCACAAAAACATATTCAGTACAAGAAATAAACTCTTGATGTTTCTGAGAAGGGACGGTGGGGTATTCAGTTCCTCCTTCTTTCCAGTTTCCGCGCAGCCACCATCATCTCCGCCAATGCTTTCGATGCTGCTTTTGTCAATGTCGGTCCTTAGAAAGCACAGCAATGGCTGATCACCCATTAAAATCTGCCCCTATAAGTACAAGGTATCTTTTTGTTATTTCCCTTATAAATTTGTTTTTTCTCACCCACCATTCAAAAATGACAATCTTCCCAAATGTATGAAGATTTCTTTGGCGATGAAATCTGGAATGATTTGAGGCTTTACAAAATGGTGATCATTTGACTCTATGAAATGGCCGTAGCAGATCAGTGGTGAAACCCTTTCAAGTCTGTTTATAAAAAGTCAAAACAATTTTTGATGAAATCCTTGGGATGTTGGGGGCAGGCTCATTGTCTAGAGGGCCTATGACTAAAATGCCAGGGACAACCCATAAAAAGACATGCGTATACACGTGTATAGCATGTCTGTATTAATATTTGAATATATATATATATATAAGTAGACTTACTTACGCATCATGAACCCAAAGTATTTACATAATTCTGAACCGCTAAGAAATGGAACGTGGCTTGAATTTCAAAAGGGTTGGGACCAGAGCAAGTTTCTAGCGGTTCAGATGTGTTTTAGGCGTGGCTCCATAGTATACTGCATAAATATTTATATTTTCTAAATGAACTTTACCTAGATGAAAAATCTGTTCTCCCAAAAGCTGAAATTGAAATCAAAAAGGTATGCGTATACACGTGTATAGCCTATAGTCAAAGAATCCTTTTCCTCGCAAAGGGCTTTGCCTTGGTAGAGTCTATACTATACATTGTCAGGCTGAACGTAGGCATGTTGCTTCTAAATCAAGCGCCCTTTCTCGAATCAAAAGTAGTGAAGTCACGACCACCAAAG
Organism: Breviolum minutum Mf 1.05b.01; assembly: GCA_000507305.1. Lineage (NCBI taxonomy): Eukaryota > Dinophyceae > Suessiales > Symbiodiniaceae > Breviolum > Breviolum minutum. Next base: position 96,762 of record DF239510.1, read on the forward strand.
CAATATGCCAAATGCCTGGCTTGATTTGAAAGTCTGTCGCATTCAGCTCTAAGCATCTCGCTGCACCGCTCCTGGTTTCAATGGTCCCTTGCGCAGGGGCTTGTGTCCGATGAGGTCCAGCTGCCCTTCAACCCGACCGGGCACCAACCCTTTTGAAAGGTCATAATCTGCAGTTGAAGTCAAAACTGTTGTGGATATAGAAGAAGAACTTGCACTAGAAGAAACTTCTGGGGCAAAACTCAGATCTTTAGAAGGCTCCATCTCCTGCTCCTCCTTCACTTCAATCAAGGGCGGGTCGGGAGGAAGCCCAAGATCAACTCTAAGTTTTTTCATTTGGTATTCATAATATTGATCAGAGTGTACATATATATACTTCTTCTTCTTCTCCTTTGTTGCTTCAGCTGCTGAGCTTACATGCTTGTCATCCTTCCGTTCTTCCGTCTTCTCTTCTGGCCCCGTAGCTGATCGTCCGTCGCCCTCCACGTTTGACATGGCGCAAGTCACAAGTGACTAGTGACACGCAGGCTACTTACTTTTGTGGTTGCTCAACATTGATCTTATCTTTTTCGTGCAACATGAACATGTCTTACCCTATACTGTCTTAATGCATTTTGAGCACCAAAGCGGCAGCGAAAGTTATAGGGATTTTTGTGAAGGGACTACCATATTTATGTACAGGAACGACATGGAAAAAACACATTTTACTTCCCAATTTAAGATCCATCCTGTAGTTGCATGTGATTGCAAGTTGCTGTTGATGCAAAATAATGTATAGATATAATAATAAGTTTGTCTGAAACACTGGAATTTTCATGATAAAAATATTATGTCTTTGGGGCCTTGTATTCCAGCAGTTCAGAAAAGGCAGAAGTATAAGTGATATAGCAGCTTGCAATCCCAAGTATCTACTTACATTCAACTACTGAAATGGTTCAACATGAAAACTTGAAGTTCTACAGGAGGATATTCATTTACGCGAGCTATTTAAAAAATACACCCAATGCACGTGTTATTTCTAAAGATAGCTTTTAATACATAAACACAGATAAGATATCAAAATAATCTTATAATTCGAATCCATCAAAAAATGGTATTCTTCATCCCTCGGCTTATTTAATTTCACAATCTTCATTTATATCTTAAAAACAGAAATCCACGTAACACACACACATGAACACACATGTAACATGAAACGTATAGTAGAAAGATGGTGCCAACAGTGCATTATATATATAAATCATATATTCCTTTAGAACTCTTGGGGTCCGAGTCATCATTCACTTGAAAGCGTTTTCTTGCCAAAAACATCCTTTCCAATGTCCACCCTGGAATGGAAGGAAGATGTGACCGGTGACCTGTGACCCTACATCCTTTTGATCGCAGTCAGTGAAGCATCATCCGTAAAGGTCCGTAACTGTGACTTACTGTATTCACAGTCACTGTACAAAGACTGAAAGTGGGAAACACATAGATCTGAAACAACCCTTGGGTAAACCCAGGCTAACCCAGGCTGATGGATGATGTAGGCTAAAGACATTCATCAAAAGTCTAGCTTTTTTTCTTGAAAGTCGCTGTATGAAAACTTCAAATCATCAAAGTCATCTCAAAGACAATCTAAGAAACTGGAAAGTGTTGCACCTGCGTGTAACTTGTTGAGTATTGTGAAGATGAACCTTTCCTTACGCCACCTGAAGACGATGCTCTGCTTTTGGCGGCTCTGGGTTTCGCCTTAGGCTTCGTCTTGGCCTTACTCTTTGGTTCCTTGCCGCTGCCCGGGTCATCTCCAACAACAACTCCACCTGGCCACCTGACAGCTACAGTAGACAGATGTTTTCATAAGCGGCCAACTATATGGGTGTTTCCGTAAATGGTGGTACCCCAAAATGGATGGTTTATAATGCAAAACCCTTTTAAAATGGATGATTTGGGGGTACACCTATTTTCGGAAACAGCCATATACCTCAAATGAACCATTATTCCAAATTGGTAGTTGATGTAGTTGATGTACCAATTTGGTAGTGAACCAACTATCGCCCAATAAAATCAACGGCTACGTTATTACATCAAATATTGCTCTTTGGTAACCATGATTCGAAATCATTGGTAGATACTTGTAATTTTTTGATAGCTCATAATCATAGCTCATCGACAAGTATATTCATGTTGCAATTAGCTGATTAAGCAATGCTACGAGTTTGAAACGCTGAAGTAGGACGTAAAACATGTCAAATTCAACATGAAAATTTCTGAATTCAACTCCAAAGAACAGAATGTCTGCAGCAGGTATGTTGCTGGGATCAACGCTTTGATCGGTTTGTTGCTTTGGGCGTTCAGGGACAAAAGGTACCATTGACCCCGGAGCAGCAGGGGCTGGAGAAACCCCTGCTTGTTGGAGCAAGTCACTGGCTGGACGCAATTTAGGGGTCATGACTTACGCCCTGCCGCCCTGCAAGATAATCACTTGAACAACAAGTCTCCCAGGTAAAAACAGTGGTTTGGAAGCGCATGGATGAAAACAACACTAACAATGTATTGAAAGCACCATTTGAACGCATGTTGAAGAGAATCCGGAAATGCTTTTAACAGTAAATGAAAGTACATCATTCTTTGACAAAGTACTTCTGTGTTTCCCTCCTTAAAGTTGTTACCTGCTGTGATACTGGCGCTTACTTCTCTTTGTCACTTTCCGCTGCAAGTCCGTAGACTGAATTGCTGGGCGATAGACTCTGTGCATTTAGTCTTACCCAGTCTTCTTGAAACAGCAAAGGCCTACCATCAATACTATGGAAGCATTTCCTAAGTGCATCGCGTTGCCGGCCATGAGCTCGGCGCGCTTTACGTCAAGCATTGGTAAAGGTGTGACCATCATTGGAAATGCTGTAGTACATTGAGTCGGCCACCCGAGGGCGGTGAGCTTATCCACCGGTGCCATCAGCTGCATGTTTTGTCTAAGAAGGTAAAACCCAAGGTTCCTTCTGAAGCAAGGGATTTTCCCACTATGGGCGCTCCATGTCTTGGAGAATTTGGGGTTGTCACCCAAAAAATATACCAAGTCTTTTCTGTCACATCCGGAACCAAGACCTCTTTTCTTCCTGTAAGCATCGTCGAGTTCTGAAACAACAGCTTTTTCTCGTGTGTTCAGGAGGTAGCTGCAATCCTCATCAGCCTCATTTTTTTGAAATCTAGAGAAGGGAAATGGAGAAATGGATATTGTTTTTGAATCCGTGCCCCAGCTTTTTTATAAACACCAGTGGGTACTGCAGCTATTATGTAGACCCAGTTTTTTCTCAATCGTTCCTGAGCGGAAACAAATTGAAACACTTTAACTAAAGCCAAGCATGGAACCCCTTTCCACTCGATCTTGCGGCTGCGGCAAATATCCAAAGTGTGCAAAGTCTTTTGTTGTTCAGACGCTACGAAGTAGTCTGCGCATTCTGTTCTTGCATGGGCACAGAGAACCTTCTTGATTTCATCGTAATCTTCCCAAACATCATACAAATACTCACAGGTTTCGGAATGGCAGCAATAAATATAAGTCCTCTTGCGGCTAACTCCCGCATGCCCGCAGTCCTCTGGGTTTACAATGAGCTGGTAAATGTGGTACTCGGGAAGAAGACTGCGCACATCGTCAATTGGGATGTCCTTATTTGGGTGTTTCCAAAAATAGAAGTACCCCAACATGGATGGTTTATAATGGAAAACCCTATTGAATTGGAGGATTTGGGGGTACCCTTATTTTCGGAAACATCCATTTAGAAGCAGGGCAACCGAGTGAGTGAAGGATATGTACATGATAAACAATCATATCACTTGACTTGTCTTTAAGTTTAGCTGGCAAGTGTCGGGGGTATTTTCTAAAATGAGCAGCGGTGTGCGTTGTTGCCTGTGCTTTTTTTGCCCAGACCAGGTAAACTGAGCCATACTTGCCCTGTTGAAAATACTTGCGCTTTGTATTTGCTGCACTGTTATCTTGGCAAGGTAAGCCAGACATGTCGAAGTCCACTGGGTAAGTGCAGCAACATGCTTTGTTGTGTGTGTTGCAAGACTGTGATTGTTGAAGCCAAGCTTTTTGAATCTTCTTCGCCCTTTCAGAAAATTCATCACTCTCTGAAAAACTACCAGGGGGAACCTGCTCCAGAATGTTACCGAATATGCATGGCGGGGTTGACCGCTTGTCAGCCCATTCCTGCATCCATCGGTGGTTGTCCAAGATCGCCTGCCGGCATGCTGCATCCATTTCCTGGGCGCAGGTGAACTAACTAGCTAACTAACTAACTAAACTAAACTAAACTAAACTAAACTAAACTAAACTAACTAACTAACTAGGCACTCGCTGGGCTAAAAGAATTTTGATAAGAAAAATATGTTTATGTCTATGTTCAGGTAGCCAACATAACAATGCTGCCACAAATCTTTCATCCATATAAGCCGTGAAGCACTAGATGATATAATTGAAACATCGAAGTATAGTAATTACAACCTGGTACAACTCCAAGAAGGTAATCATAACTTCACAGAATCCAGTGATTATTGAGGCATCGAAGAAACTTTGATATTGAGGCAAGTAGAAAATGATGCATTAAACTCTGATGTAAACAAAACTTTGAATGATGATATATGTATCAATTCAAACGCCTATTAGTGCACAACCCCATTAAAAACTGATGTTGCTTGACGTCCCCAAGGATCATGGCATGAGACCGGTTGAACGTCTACATCAAAAATATGGCCAGTGACTTCTTGGTTCCATGTTTTCTGAACAAGTCCCATAGCGATCTCAGCTGTGTAAACACCGGTGCATGAAGAAGACATGCATCGTGCAGTGGCCAGTAAAGAGTTTCTCAAATAGTGGAGGGGGATGATTCGCTTGATCACTTTCGTAGCCATGCGGACAGACCGTGCTGCTTTGCTAAGTTGGCCCTCCCCAGGAATGTCCTGTTTGCCAACTTAAAATGGAAAAACAATGGAAAAACAAATAGAAAAAACCAAAACGTAACATACATTTCCTTAACGCCCAACACATTTGCCCAACAACAACACCTGGAACAGATCAAGTGGAATAGCCGCAGTTGAAGCCCCCTGTGTTTCCGCTTGGCTGCTGCTGGGACATGAAATGAATGTCGAGTGCACAGAAGCAGTCGTAGCATCTGTTGGACACTCCATGGCAAGGAGAAATTTCGCACACGGGGTGTGGCATATACTTCTTTAATGGACAAATTCCGTACTATATTGAAAATCCGTACTGACATGTTGTGATCTTTCTTTTGGACCCTCATGCATGACTCGTGACCTATCTCAATATCGAATGATTGATTATGTACATACCCGATTATTTTGATAGATGCCCCAGGAGTAGAAGTTTTTGTGTCATGTCTCTTCCAATCAATTCCAAATTTGTACAGTTCAATGGCTGTCATCCCACCGAAAAGATGAAAAGTATGTTTGATCATGTTCGTTCACCTGTTAGACATTACTAGTTGAATTGGCGATGTGTCGAGCCATTAAATAAGTGCGGGTCAGTTTCACTTCAACGACTACTTAAGTAGACCATATGCCAGTGCACCATGAAGTGTTTGCATCATAGGTTGATCTGAGAAGAAGAAGAACCATATATTTAGAATCAAAATTGATATTAACCCCAAGTCCACCAAGTCCCCAGCCATTGGAGGGCCGAAGGCGCCAACAGCTAGCCCCTGGCACCAAACCTGACCAAACAATGATCCATAGATATTTCACCCGCAAGTGAAATCCTCTGGCAATCACCCGGAAAACAACTTAAGTTGCATGTCGCCTGGTAAAACTCAGTTGATTTGCCACAGACATCTGAGCCATCAAAAAGCACCTGGCGGGAACATGGAACTATTGCGTTGCTAAACCACATGTGATGTGAGGATGAAAAAGGAACTAGATGGTTTGCCTGGAAATGCTTCTCGTCTTCAAACTCAGCACGGGTTCGCTCAATAAGAGTTGCCTTAGACATGGCTGGGCATGTTAGACATCGACAGGTAGGCATTGAAACATCAACTGAGATAAAACTGGTGGTTTGGATTGGTGGTTTGGATTGTAGTGACCGTGTGTGATCAGTGCTAAATATATTTGATCGATTGATTTGTTGGTCCGCCCTGCCCCCCAAACAAATATTAATCAATATGTATAAATTTACATTTAGAAAAGTACGTATTATTATGTAATACATGGTGATAAAAATATATATGTATATATTATATATACTGTCAAATATTTTGAACATTTCTGAATCAAACATCAATCAACAACAACCAATTCTTAATTCAAAAAAACGAGGCCTTGCCCCCAACTCCAAACTACCAACCCACACCACCAGTTTTATCTAAGCTGAAAACAGTTACCCAAAGAAAATTATTGCTTACATGGTTCATACGTGTTTGAGAACAACAGCTGAGTAGCACAGAACCTTGCTGCAATGCGATGCTGTGACACTTTCGAGTCAGTCACCAATTTAGCGGCTTTGGCAGAGGAAAATTCCTCAATGGATTGACTGGTTTTGGAAGAAGGATTTGCTAGGACCGTCTTCTTCTTTTCACGCATGTGGAATAATGTCTATTCAGCTAAAGAGACAAGTACTGACAAGTAAATAATACATCTTCCGTATTTGTCTTTTTCCATCATGGTGGAGGACCAAAAGTAAAAGTATTATAAAACATTGCTGTTTGTGTTCAGAGCGTCTTCGCTATCATAGAGTTTTTGCACAATATCCGCAATGATCGCCGTAAGCTCTTGGGGACTTCGCTTTACCTTCTTTGACTGCCCATGCTCAGCCACACATTTCCGCTTTAGACCCATCGAAATGGTGCATAGACGGATGTGAATGTGCAAACAATTTGTTAGCCCTGCAATGGCTTGACATGCCACTTGCTGCAAGTGACACTGGATATTCTGCCATTGCTTCTTTTCTGACTTTTTCATGTGTTTTTGATCAACCGGCCGCCATGCGAAAGCAATGAAGTCTGCCAAGTGGGGTCTATCAGAATGGCTTTGCACCCAGTATGCTAATCCATTGAGAAGGTCAGACTCCCAAAACTGTTTGGCGTCCTGTGCAAACTCATCCCCCCAGAGAGATCTACCAGCAAAACCACGGTCATCCACCTGAACTTCTCCCACAAGAAAACCTTTGGACGCAGAGCAAACCTTGTCAATGATCGATCGCAAGATTCCATATGAATCCTCTCTATGCTTGGGCATTCTTCTAGCATGTGTAGCATACAGAACTGTAGCAACCATGAAACTGGATGTGGGGATTGTGTTCTCATCGAAGATAAACTGTTTTGATGCCCTGCCCCTCTGTGCGTGTTTTTTTTCCCAAGTATTCTTGCTACCAAACTTTCCAGAAGGAACCTCTCTATCAGGCCAAACCTGCTTGTGAAAATTGCTTACCTTCTCACACCAGCCATTCCAGCGTTGACTATGTTTCTTGCTGTCTCCGGGCAGAAACACTCGCAATATGTCGCTGATAACCCATTCCGTTTGCTCCCCCTCTGAATCTGACATGTATGCCCGCAAAGTCCTCATTGCCGGAAGTTCTTGGACTACAAAGTTTCGAAGGTCACTGAAGGAAGCCATGGCTTGCAGGAGTGTTAGTTCAATATATACTTAAATATTATATGTATTTAAATGTATATATATCTATTTGTTTTTATATACAGACTTGTTCAGTTCAATCGATCTGTTTGGTGCAGTTGCCCAGGATGAATTATGTCATTATGTTACTAAGTTACTACACTTGTTACTACACCTTCTGAACCGTTGGAAACATCACAACCCTTAACAAAACACTAGTCTTGAATGAAGATATTTTGGTATGTACCTTTCCAACGGTTCAGACTGCTGTACCTATCCGAGAGAATCTGAAAGGCAACTGCAAGAAACCACATTTGTATATAGGTGTGTTTGCCTGCTCACTTACATCCCTATGATAATTTTGCTTTCTTACATTGTACTTCATTCTAATCCGCAAAAGTAAAAGTATGTTTCTGAAGGTAGTTCCTATGTTTCAGCGCGATGTTAGAATCAAAACCAAATATTAAAATGACCCAAACTTTACAAACTGTTCTTCTCAGGGGTTCCACATTTCCACTGCACTGCGAGAGTAGGCACACTTGGAGGGTATGTTGATTCAAAGTACCGTATCTCAAACGATTGTCATTTTCAAATGGCTACCGTATCTCAAATGGTTGTCTTTGCTCATCAGGTCAGGTTGCATTGCACTGTTAGCAAACAGTGCTTGGAAACATATCATATCTACCAGATACCAAAAAAACACATATATATATAAATAATTTCCTGTAGAACCACTGTCATCTAGTTTTATGGGAAGTGCAACGCTGCTCTTCTTTTGCGCCAAGGTCTTCACTGTTATTTTAGTCAGCGTCTCCAAGTTCACATCTTCTATCGTCTGCCACCAAATAGTCCACGAAATGCTCAACCTCAGGAAGGGGAGTAACACACTGATAAGCGAAGTGAAGGGAAGTCGGTGGGACAGATGGGGGCTTTGTTTGGGTGGTAATAGCTTTAAGCTCCATCACTTTACAGTACTGCTCACAGTGTCTACATTTTCATCTACTCGTGAACCACCACACCAGTAGTTACTACTTCAACTCAGTGTATCCGGTCTTCCCATCATAGCCATCAAAGATCATCATAGTTGGTGAGAATTTCAAGCTATGTTGTTGGTTTCATTTTCAGCTCCTCGCTACCCATTTAAGATTTCAAGCACATTGAGCAAGTGACTACGTCTCAAGACTTCAGTTGTTATCAAGGTATCGTTGGATTTTCAGTATCAACCCTTACTAAGTCGATGATAAATAATGATGACGGAGATGCGTGTAAAATCTTTGTTTGGTTGGAATTGTGTGTGTGTGTATGTCTTATCGGAATGAAGGAAGGGGCATGATAAGTGATGTTGAAGGAATCATAACACACATCACAATTCAATTTCAACTTTTCTCGGACTGCGCTGTATTGCACCGTCTTGCAGCGTTGCAGCATCAACACCATTGTGTTGTTGCACCCCTTCACAAACAAAGCCTTTTAAAGGCACATGAAGCACCCTTTTGCGATGTTGCAGCACCATCACAGTCACAGACACAGCCTTTTAAAGGCAAATGAAGCACCCTTTTGCGATGTTGCAGCACCATCACGGACACAGCCTTTTAAAGGCAAAGGAAGCATTGTAAGCTACTTGAAAGCCAGACCATCAAATACCAGATCTTCGTCGAATGACTACTGACGGTTGGATTGTTGCTGGTGAAGCATCAACGCTTTCAATGCATCTGCAATCGCTCTCCACCCTTCTGCTTCTCGCTCGGCGACAGCTATCATCAGCGGAGTAACTGTGAAAGGCTGATGGGTCACCTCCTCCTCCTCCATTTCACCATCATCATCTGCCACTTCAACCTCAATTTCAATTGTTGGCTCCACATCATCGCCACATTCAACTTGCCAATCGTCAACGCCGCTATTCTCAGGATGAACATGTGCACTCACACCCAAACGAGAAAGTGTCTCGACGATTTCACCACGGGCCACAAGATTGTTTGTCATTCCAGGCAGATTAACTTCAGGAGGGGATGACGAGTCAGCGCCTGGAAACACGTAAGTTTGAGTGGCATGATCCCACTTGCACAGTAGTGGCATCGTGCCAACTTCAAACGTGCATCACTTTGACCCAAAACTGCTGGTGGTAAATATGAAGTGTGCCGTGTTCACTGCTTCTCTTTGATCTTATTTTGTCAGTCCATTCTCTGTCATCACTATTATCATCATCATCATCATCATCATCAGCATCATCATCATCAAACTCATCATCGTCCATCATCATTCTTCATTCAGCTACCCCTGATCATTCACTATCTCTGCCAACTGCCAAGTTCAATCCCGACCCCGTCGCAGTCGAGTAACCATAGTCGGAAGTTCTTGGACTACAAAGTTTCGAAGGTGTCACTGAAGGAAGCCATGGCTTGCAGGAGTGCTAGTTCAATAAATATTTATATATTATATACGTATTCTTTTTGATATACAGACTTGTTCAATCGATCTGTTTGGTGCAGTTGCCCAGGATGAATTATGTCATTATGTTACTAAGTTACTACACTTGTTACTACACCTTCTGAACCGTTGGAAACATCACAACCCTTAACAAAACAGTAGTCGTTGAACGTAGATATTTTGGTATGTACCTTTCCAACGGTTCAGACTGCTGTACCTATCCGAGAGAATCTGAGAAGGCAACTGCAAGAAACAGATTGGTTTCCTCCAAATGATTTGTTTTGTATTTGTAAACATAGATAAGCATTATCTAGCACTGCACATTTGTAATCACATTTGTATATAGGTGTGTTAGCCTGCTCACTTACATGCTTTCATGAATAGAATGTCCTTCTCAAATCACCTCAATACAGAGCTTGACATAAGAAAACGATTCAACACACAAGCCACTAACACCAACTCAGAAGTAGCTCAAGTTCACTCAGAACATAAACACCCCTGATTTGATGAAACCACATGATTTTTTCTTCAAGTTATCCATGACTTTTTGGCTTGTTTGTAGTGTTTCAATCGGAGCCAGAGTACTTAGGTTCATGAGGACAACCTCTTCCATTTTCAATTTCACTCGAAACACCCTCAATCCTTTTCAAAATCAACTCGACCTTACTCAAAATCAACTTGATCTCAACCAATTCACCTCAATCTAACTCAATCTGACTTATTTGCTTGTGGACTTAAACCTACTCAAAATCAACTTAGTCCTACTCACCGAGTAACATCTACTAAGGGGGGGGCCATAAGGGGGGAGCCACGAGGACTCTTTGATTCCAAGTCGGCAACTGCATTTGTCACGTCTCCTCGAGTCTGGAGAATTGGCTCCGCCGACCGCATTCAAGACGACGCGAGGGCTGCCAGGTACTGGTGCCACAGCACCTCCGAGAATAAATCGTTGACACTTTGGGTGGAAGGCATCCTTTGAACAACAACAACAACAACAACAACAACAACAACAACAACAACAACAACAACAACAACAACAACAACAACAACAACAACAACAACAACAACAACAACAACAACAACAACAACGACGACGACGACGATGCGGAGACAGGATGGCTGACTACACAACCATTCGGTGAAGAACCATTTTCCCCTAGGCCCTAGAATCATACAACGCGTAAAGCCAGCAGTTGTTGGCTTGTCATGTTTCTTGTTGTCAAAGTTAAAGCCTATAAAAGTATTGAAATGTTCAACAACGTGAAGACACCTAACCCCATAAACCCTTGTCCGCCCAAAGTATGTGGGGCTTCTTAGAAACATGCCTGAGAAGAAAGCAACAGAGGTCGGAGGTTGCTTCCATTGACTAAACATTCCGTCGACTCGTTGCGCACCGTGACATTGCACAGGCATGGCAGGCGCTATCACTCGCCCTTGCGAGGCACCTCCAAAAAGCTCGATCAGACAACAGGGAAGGGACAGGAAAGGAAGAAACGAAAAGTTTGCTTTAGTATGTTGGTATGCGTTCATGAAAGGCTTTTGGGAAATGCACCATGTCCGGAGATCGCTTCAACCCAGTAAAAATGATGTGGGATAATTGAATAGGTTTGTGATCGTCGCCAGCACCTATCGAACCAGATCTCACTGTCATAATGGGAGACCTCAAGGGGACGGCGATGCCATGGCAAGTCTCAGACCAGAATATCAGCTTCCAAAGGAGGTGGACTTGGATCCTTTCTCAACCATTTGGGTGCCAGACTGAGTCCGTATCATTGGAACGCTGGCAGTGTTGGTCACAGGAACCATGAAGCATCCGGTCGATGCACTACCTGGAACCTGGCATTCGCAGGGTGGATGGTAGAATCATAGCTGTCGCCTCAGATGGAATCATGAAATGATCATTGAGACGTTTGAGACGTTTGTCGGAAGTCAAACCCTTCAACCACCGTGGAATCTTCCAACTCTCACCCATTCTTTTCCTGAAAACACCTCCCATGTCTAACATTGGACGATGTCGGGTATCTACCCTTTCTGTCAGCCTTATAGATCCGCCCTCTAAAGGTTGCAGGCGTCGAAGCAATGCGATGGAAAGCAGGGGATGGACTCGCCTCAAAGCTGGTCTCTAAGATGGAGGAGACATACTCTGCAGCATCAACCCGGGCACAAAGCCTCTTGGAAGTTGTGACTTCAGTATGTTCCAGACTTCGGAGTCCAGTCCTACCTTGCAACAATACGTCTATACTTTGGTTCCCCAGCAGTGCGGACGCACCAGTTCCTGCAATGGACTGTGTCGCATGCAACAGTCAAGCTGTTCATGTGACTTCTTTTATACTCTTAGAGGGACAACAATAAACTACAATATGTGTTCTCTATGCTGTATACTGTATACTGCCTACTGCCCTATGTGTATGAGCTCTACTGTATGCAATGTACTTCGCAAAAACTAAGACGCAAATTGCACTCACTAGCATCAAGAGTACCAAAGGCAGAGAAAAACGTGTCAGATTTACGGCTGTACCTCAAGAACAGTCTTGATCCCACCCAAGTCAGTCTTCGCAGCTAGTGATGGTGCCTGCCCTCTTGAACAACCGAACATTTAGGATCATCAGTCAGACTGCCAGGAGCCAGCGCAAAACGCTTGTACTTCAAAATATAGAAACATATTCCTCCACAGTAAATGCGAAAACTGCAGTGTCCACACAGAACCAAGGATCCCACAGGCGTCACAGGATTAGGGACTCTTGGAGTGGCAGAACTTTGCTCACCTCACCCCACCGGAATGTCCCCTTTTTTCAAAACAGGTTCACAGAATGGTTTCAAGTTTCAGGTACTGTACCATCTATGTCCAGGTATGGAAGCCGCAACTTCGGTGCTAAGATGTTTAAGATGCATAAAAGTTTCACCCCACGTTTCTCAAAGGGAAATCGTACAGTTTGCCGTGCTAAACTAACTTTACTGCAGCAGCTTGCTACTGCTACTTAACTTGAGTGTCCACACGGCTGGTGCAGCAAGGAGCAGAATCTGAGGAGGAAAAAGGCAGGCAGCTTTGCTCAGCAAAAGGTCATCCCATGGATTTGGTTCAACCACCCAACCAAAACAGTTGTTTTAGGAGAAATACATCAGCGGTAGTTTTTCTACGTGGTACAAAAAAAGGTACAATGAAATTGGTGTTGCTGGCAGATAGCTTCGCTTGAGATAATTTTGGTGACTGAAAGTGAACAAATTTGAACAGTTCCACCCAAGTCAAGGCTTCGATTGAGAGGCGACCCGGCTAGGAAACTAGAACCCTCACTATCAATGGATCTGGTAGATTGGAACTTGAACTAGGGCTAAGGAGGTCACCGGAGAGTCTTCCAACGTTCATCGTTTAAAATTGACATAACCCTCAGATTCAGCTTAGATGCGTTGCGGTACAAGCTCCACTCGTCCCTGCAAAGTGGCCACAAGCCGGGCTAAAAGCTGGACGAGGTCTATCTAGCCAATACAAAGTTGCAAGCAGCGTCATCCAACTCAAGATCTTGAAAGCCTGAAAGTAGATGAAAATAGAATAAAGTATGCATAAACTAGCTGCTTTCCTTTGAAATCCAACCTACTTTGTACCATATGGCCAGCAGCAAGAAAGTTCATGAGTCAAATCATCCTTCTCCATCCAGAAAATTGCATACGTTCATGTAAGACCAATCCCAGGCGCCTGCTGTGGAGGCGGAACATCCTGTGTGATGAAATTGTGGCACTGGCGCAATGGTCGAAATCTTTGAGTACTGTGGGTTCGACACTGCTGGGTTTGATGTCCGGCCGTCAGTCGTTTCTTCTCTGCATTTCTAGTATGGTTCTAGGACTTGTACTGCCTACAAATTTCACATATGAGATCGCAATCTGCGGTAAAAATGGGACAGCCAGTCTCCCCAGAACATTGATCGTCAGAAGACTTTGGCCCATTCAGATGTTTCCCCAAACTGACTTCTTCGCAAAAAAAAACGCGTCTAGACTTGAAATAAAGGAATCCCCTCAAAAAAATCCGATCAAATCACGATTCCCTGATCTTGAGTGCGTTCAAGTTGAGAAGTCAATCATGAGAGTAATGAATTGGAGTGTCTGCCTGTGACTACGATTGCCATGCTGCCGATGATGATGATGATGATGATGATGATGATGATGATGATGATGATGATGATGATGATGATGATGATGATGACGACGATGACGACGATGATGACGACGATGACGACGGAGGATGACGATGATGACGAGGATGACGAGGATGACGAGGATGACGAGGATGACGAGGACGAGCACGAGGACGAGGACGAGGACGAGGATGATGATGATGATGATGATGATGATGATGATGATGATGATGATGATGATGATGATGATGATGATGATGATGATGATGATGATGATGATGATGATGA
>DF239510.1:111204-131799 GCA_000507305.1 Breviolum minutum Mf 1.05b.01
GTGGTGGTGGTGGTGGTGGTGGTGGTGGTGGTGGTGGTGGTGGTGGTGGTGGTGGTGGTGGTGGTGGTGGTGGTGCGTGGTGGTGGTGGTGGTGGTGGTGGTGGTGGTGGTGGTGGTGGTGGTGGTGGTGGCGGCGGTAGCGATTGTGGCGGGTCATACCAGCCAATTAGAACAGTCGATCATAGAAAAGTATGAGTAGCACAACAACGACCGGATGATGGCTCCACGCGTTTCACTATACCATAGCGTAAGTCGATGAGTCAAGCACAAAACATATTTGGCTTGGGCGTGATAACAGGTTGCAGTTCATCCGCCCTCACACCGGCCTGAGTTTGAAGACCCGCCAAGTGGCTGTTCAGGTCGTTGAGCCCTCAACACTTGACTGTAAGCTGTGCTAGCAGTGATCAATATCTACTGATACTGCCATCAAACAATCTCATGGATGACCTCTGCTTGCAGGTCTGGAATGGGGGGTCTCACATGCTTTTCTTTGATGCTCATCCTCCAGTTCCTCCTGCCTTTCAATTTGCGGGCAATTTCGGAATCAATCAGCCTGGCAACAACCACACTTTTGACTCGGCCGCTCAAAAGTCATAGAAAGGTGATGTCAACCAACACAGTACAGGGCATTCTCCTTCCAGACACACGACAGTCCCTCTCAAACACTGCCGAAGCACTGAAGATGTTCAGACAGGCGCTGACAGGCGGATGCCTTGTCCCAGCCTCGGAACAGCTACGTCGGAATTTCGCACCGCAAAGTACTGCTCTAACATTGGGGCAGGAGTTGAGCATACTCCCCCCGTCAAGTCCTGTCAACCACCTTTGGAGAGAAAGAAGCATAGAGCGACAAAGTACATCAGATATCAAAAGAGTGAATGCAGTAAAATGCCTGCTGGCAGAGAAGTGGGAGCCTTCCCGCCTTGGAATCAAACACTTCCGAATGTGAAGCCAAGGCACAGCTCATCCAACTGAAGAAACAACAGAGTTTGTTGCAAAATCCAGGGATAGGACCATCTAACGAGATCAGAAGTTCTTTCAGAGCCTCATGTGGCAGGCAGTCTGAGAACACCACTTTTTTGGACTTCCTGAGCTCCACACATCGTCGTCATGATCTGGTATAGAAACGTCCTCGGACAAACCCGGGATTCCTGAAGATTCGGTGTTTGTGGACCTAATTCTGTGCAAAAATTCACAATTTTACAATGTTTAAAGTTTAAACTGACATGTGTTGTTCGAGTGTTGTTTGAACATTTTCCCAAAAAAGTGTTCTAGGCTCGAGGCAATGAACCCATTTCCATCAGCCTGAGCAGGCCTCGGCTAAGCATGGGCTCCTGTATTGTGTCCACGCCTGCTGAAGCGCTGAGGCCATGGCGACATGAGCACCAAGGTGTTTGCCAGTGGACTGATCTATCAAAAGAACTTGAGCGCAGCTGCCCAGGCCAAGACATGAAAGTCTGGCTTCGAATCTTGACGGCAATGAAACTTCAAATGGAGCACTTTCCAACATACATCACAAAACACTGGCCTTGCATTGGCCAGGAGGCAAACAACTTAAGTTTCTAGTTGGGGCTGAACATGCACGTTAATGCAAATATACAAAGACGCGGCAAATTTGCTGCTTTTTGTCTGAGGCAGAATGAATTGCTAGCCTATCAGCTGAAAATGCAGGGGTAAGACGCAGTCAAACGAAAATGTCTTGGAAACATTGGTGCTACATCATAGCACAGGTTTTGATACTATTCTGCACATGCTTTTAGCTCAAGCATGCGCAGGGTATGCACAGTGGAAGGCGCCAAGCAGACTTACCTATACTGAAATGCATTTGATTTTTTTGCAAGCGTCTACAGATTGCAAGAATCTGGGACTGTCCTTGATATTATCCAAAGTCTTACATCACAGCTCGGCTGAAAACTGTGCATCTCATTCGTCAAGCCCTCCACCGGTCACCTTGGTTGTGAGGAGTAAGGCTAATGCTAGTGAGAGCAATATGGAAATTCATGACATCACTAGAGACGAGAACACGGGAAGAGTTTCCCAGGATGAATGCAGCATAAAAGGAACCGGA
This sequence comes from Breviolum minutum Mf 1.05b.01, assembly GCA_000507305.1. Taxonomy (NCBI): domain Eukaryota; class Dinophyceae; order Suessiales; family Symbiodiniaceae; genus Breviolum; species Breviolum minutum. The sequence continues at coordinate 113,270 of DF239510.1, forward strand.
ACAGAATACAGGAAGAATGTGGGCAGCCCACGGGAACACTGACTACAGGCAAATTGAGAAGCACACGGTAGTTGAGGAGAATACGGGAAGACAAAAAGCTCATGAGAGAAGACAAAGCAAAAAAGGAAAGGGTCATCTGGACATGAGCCGAAATCCTGCAGTAGTCATTTCACCTTACTCAGAGGCAATATGCTTTGCTATTTAGTGGAAGCAATTCATCAAAGCCTCTTGAGGAACACAAACAACACGAAAAGAACGTGTGACAGGAAGTTCACCAGAACAGCATTGAGAGCACAAAAAAAGACAAGGAAACAAAAGTCGGTTTTTTTGTAAAGGAATGAGTACAAATAAACTAAGATCAATTTTGCGCACACCGAAATGCTTTTTTGTGGTGTTTCGGGCTGTTTCAAGGGTACGAAAAAAGCATTTCGTGATCAATAGTGGGTTTCAAGAGTTTCTGGAAGGCAACAGATAGTCCATCTAACTGTCGGCTTTGTTCAAAGTCCGTGAAACGTTTTAAGCACGGCGCCAGAAAATAGGTACCAGCGATGAAGGGCAAAGACAGAAAGAAGAGGCCAATCACGACAAGAGGGCTCTGGAGCTTCTCCTTGCGTGGCAAAGGCCAAATCCGTGGAAATCAAAGAAACCCGCCGCTTACGCCTTGTAGGGATGCATGTAAATTCAGTTGAAGAGCACCCACAAGCTGCAATGACTTGTGTTCATTCTGTGGGGTGATTTTTGTTGCGAGAATTCTATATATGTGACGTAGAAACATGCAGGATCATGCAGGTCTATCCTCAATCAATTGAACAGACTCAGGTCCCCCAATGTTTCTTCATAACATTTCATTACCTCATGAACTGTAAGGATCGCCTCTGCAGACAAGTCATCGAAGTCGCTCCTGCAGCAAATTTCAAGGACATGGAATCACTGGCACAGCCCCTGTAGCCCCTGTGACTGAGGCCCCTCACTTCCAGAAGTTCATGTCTTTCTCCTCCTCTGCAGTCCTGGCCAAGGAAGGAAAGGACAGCACAGCCATATAAAGCCCACTTTTCTGTGACTCAACTGCAGGCATTCCAAAAGATTCATTTCCATGTTTAGAAACATCTAGAAACCAAGGACATTTCGCAAATATTGCAACTCAAGTTGTACGACTCCAAGCGCAACCCGACGGTGCACCGAGGCATCTGGTAAGGGTCTTCTGGACTCAGCTGCGGCTCGAGATCTCGGGGTGGTGGCTGTTGACTTCCCTGGCACAGTCCAAGGGTTGAGTGCAGAGGGGGAACGAAATCCTTTACAATGTGGTCGTCATGATCGTCATGGTCGTCATTATCTTCTTCACCTGCATCTTCATCATCTTTATCTCTTTCTTCATCTTCATTTGATTCTTCTTCATCAACATAATCATCATCTTCTTCGTCATCATCAGCGTTATCCATCATCCTCATGTATCCTCATACGATTCTTATTCTTATACTTATTCTTATTCTTATACTTATTCTTATTCTTATTCCTTTTCCTATTCTTAGTCTTAGTCTTAGTCTTCTTCTTCTTCTGCTTCTTCTTCTTCTTCTTCTTCTTCTTCTTCTTCTTCTTCTTCTTCTTCTTCATCCTCAATCATCCATCACCAAAATCAATATCACCATCATGATCATCGTTGTCGTCGTCATCATCATCATCATCATCATGATTGTCGTCATCATCATTATCCATCATCCTCGCCAACACCCTCATTGTTTTGTTCATCATCATCGTCATCATCATCATCATCATCATCATCATGATCATCAACAACACCAACACCAACAACTCCAACAACACCAACAACACTAACAACACCAACAACATCACCACCACCACCACCACCACCACCAACAACAACAACAACAACAAGAAGAACAACAAGACCAAGAAGAAGAAGAAGAAGAACAAGAACAAGAAGAACAGCAGCAACAACATCAGCAGCAGCGACATCATCAGTGCCATCCTCAGCATCGTCTTACACTCATGAATGGAACAATAACAAAGACACATGTGGGAATTCAAGCCCGAGACTCTTTCCGACCACCCCTCCTTCCCTTCCTTCTCCTCAAGTCTATTGATCCTATTATAGATTGGGGCACCACACACCCCAGAAAAACTATTGATAGAATCAATAACAATGCGAGATCCCAGTTTTCGTGATCACGACAAAGGGGGAAGGAGCGAGGAGTGCTTCTGAGATTCTGAGACCAAGATTCTATGAATTTGGAAGACATATAGAAGTGTGACAAGTTCAAGTGCCCTGTCTGTGCACAAAGGCCAAAAGCTGTTTGGAGTTTCTACTACATGTGTTTCATCTTGGGACGCCTCAGCTGCTCGTTGAGTGAAGGTATTTCTTGGAGAGACTGGAGAGATGAAGAGCCACTCCCCTGTCAAGAAGTAGTGGCGTGTCTTCCATCACTGCTGTGCAGCTCACAGGTCTTGAAATCAGAAATCATCGGACAATAGACGGTCCTGTTACAGTGCGTTGTGTTTTTTAATGGAGACCCCCGTTTTAACCCTAACACGTGGATTTGTTGCATTACAGCCTGCAAGGCTGCAAATCACTAACGCCACAAGTGCAATCAAAGTGACACCTGCCAGCTCAACATGATCGGCCAAGCAGGTGAAGATGAATGCTTTTCGAAACGAGGGAGCAAAGACAGAAAGACACGTCAATCAGAAGTTTGGTCTGAGAGGCGTCATGTGCGACTGCGAGTGGCTGTTCCTTCAGACCTGCTGAGCGACGTCTTTGCAACATGGCCTCGATCAAGGTGGGGCAGCTTTGACTAGACGTGGCACATGTCACAATCTGGACAGGCCAGGAGACCCTAAACGCGAGAGATAAAGATAAAACAATTAAATTCATTCGTGCCAACAGCTTTGGCATCGACACACACAAGAAATCCTTTGCCTGTTCTTTCTCAGGTCACTGGTGACCACAAGCTTTGGGGCTAAATACTCTTTTACAGCCTAAAGTTGCTGCTGAAAGAGGCTACGAGCGTACAGCTTACAACACCAACAGCATCCAATGGCCAAAATTTCAAGTGATCGATGTGGGCTTCTGAGAAAAGGTGAGGAATCTTCCGCTCGGATCAGCACAGAAGCAAAGAGGATTGTCTTTGACTTGCCAAATTTACAGAAACGGATTTTCAGCATAGCTGTAAAAGCCTCAAACCTATCAAGACTCCATTCCATGGATTGCAGTAAGGAATCAAAACCTACTCAAATGGTGCATCGATGAATCCACCTTCCAAGCATGAGACTTGAACAGCACTGACATCCATTTTTTTTTCCTTGAATCAATGGAGCTGGATTCCCAGCTCACTGAACATCGGTCACCCCGATTTGCAGGAAAGTCCTTAGGGAAGAGATTCAAAGAGATTGAGGTTTGCAAAACAAAGTGTTCTGAATTCCCAGAAATTCCTATGGGTCTACGCACATCCTGTTCAACGCAAAAATTGTGGACCCAAAAAATATGTTGGCGAAATGTGAAAAACGGCCACCAGCTGGCGGAGCTTTCCGGCACCAGGCCGGAAACAACATTCGAAAGGGCTTCCGAACACTCTCGCTCCGAGGCAGAGACCGAACTTCTTGAGGCAGAAATCCAAAGAACCTACCCAAGGTCTCGAAGCGTCGAAAACATCCACATTATGGTATATTCTAATGGATTTCCGCTTGCCCGGTTGCACATCCTTCTGAGCTTCCCAGCTCCGCAGGCAAGAGCTTGATGCCAGCGTAGATGAGGCCCAGCTCCAGGATTGTGATGACTACCTGTTCCGAGCGTGCGGCTCTGTTGAACGCATTGCAACCAACCCGATTGATGGAGAATCCCGAGCTTCTAAAGTGGCAAAATCTGAATAAGACAAGCAGTGCTCCTCCACCACCGGCAGCAGCCAAAGTGGTATTCCAAGAGCAGAAAGGATCTTGCCGAAATCCCCCTGCAAGGCAGGATACAGGATATTACAATATATGTTTTGAGACCATGGTCCTATAGGTTGCACCTATCTGTTCTCTGCCCGGCAGGTGGTACGTCATCATTCAGGACCCATGCCCGCAAACATCACGTCAACAGAAGAAATCCTGAACAACTTCGTATGAAAGTTCTCCAAAAAATTGATGGGGGCCTTACTATGATTTCGGCTCAAGATAGATACATGACTCAATGAGTGCCAAAGAAGCAATATTCTGCAGCTGCTGTAACCGGAAGTGCAGTCTGCCACTGTGCCTCATCTACTGCCCCTTTCAACGCAGCCACACCTGCAAAAAAAAATCAAGGAAGAAAACAGCACATTGCGAACGGTTTATAATGATGCCACCCTGTCAAAGGTTGGACTTATATTTGTATATGTTGAGGCCGTTTGAGAAGAGTACGATCCTTGGAGCAGCCAAGTATAAAGCTGGACTCAATGACACACTAAGTTCCTAGCGCTCCGCGGACAGTCTTTGCCGCAGTTCTTCTGGAGTTTCAGACACCGAACTTTCAGTCACAGAGTCTTCGGCAACCTGCACCCACAGGCTTTCATAGGGCTATCACTTCTGCATCATGTATGAGAGTCCTCAGAATGCGTCCCTGCGACCCACAAGGAAGTGTATAACGCTAGTATAACGTGATCCTTTGGGCCTCCGGAGCTGCTGGCGGCTTGGAAGACTGGACAACCTTCACCTGAAGGGGTTGAACTCCAAGTCTCCACCAAAAGACAGATGGCCTTGGGATGTCTTCTGGTCTTTGGATCTAAAAATGCTAAACTTCCCAAACAATTAGCGATACACTAATACCACTCCTGATACACCACGTTTTGCGATGCCACCAGGTTGCCTGACGTCCGTCAACAGCCAGAAAGCTTGGAACGAAGGCCTTGGACGGTCAACAACAGGACCCACACTCAACATGATCGATAAACTTTGAGGAAACAACCCTCTGAGCTTATTGAGTACATCCAACCACGACCCACTAACAGTGAACCAAGACTGTCACGTTTTCATTCGGGGATCCCTAGTAACCTTCACTGGCGACCGTCGGTGGGTATTTGCATGCCATGTGAGCCACGAAAAAAACCCTCCTACTTTCCATTATACTGGTTCGTTAATAGGGATCCTTATTATCGTTCATTATAATCCCTATATAACTGGGTAGTATAAGTATAATCCTCATATAATCCAACTATAATCTAACCAACCAGGGTATTTTTTGTGGCTCATGTGAACCGTTAAGCATTTGTGGCTTCACTCATCGCCGAAGCATTTCAGCACGGATGCAAAGCGTTCAAAAAGTGCCACTGTTGAGTGAGAGTAAAAAACATGACTTTTAACACGTAGGTCGTTGCAAAAACGCATGGGACGTTGAACCGTGGATTTGACTTGAGTCAAGGAATTTCAATGGAGCAGGCTAGTTTCGTGTAGCAGGCTCACACTATGCTATCATAGTCTGGCACTATGAATTCCAAATTCAATGTGTTTGTTTAAAGTTTAAAGGTTCAAATTTAGATATTCTTCAGGGAAAGCAATCTATACACACAGACAGGGGCAAAGCACCTTGTCACTTGATTGCTTTCTGCTACTGCTAAAGCTCATGTCCAACAATGCTTGATAGAATGACAGCAATCAAGCTCGCAAATCCAAACACTACCGGGTCCTGCACCCAGCTTCTCCCACACACCAAGCATAGTAGGAATGCCGGGCATAGCTTTGAAGCCCAGCATCTGAAAATGCAGCAGACTCTCAAAAAATCCAAGGCTTGAATCAAAATCAAACAGGGTCACAACACATCAAAGAATACTGCCAAACACTTGATTCTTTGCTTGATGGTCCAGTTCTTCAGGAGTTTTGAAGCATCCTTGTTGAATCTGAGTCAGGAGCCTACTCCTTGCACGCGGATGCATGCCTGCGCCTCCGAGGAAACTTCTCAGGGAGTCCATAATTGACACGACTCTTACATCACACGCGATCCGGCCTCCATGGAACGGCATGGCCGAGTGAACAAAAATACTACTGGTAGCGTGTTCAGGCAATCTGTGCTTGTAGAAACTAGAAAGTTTACCGGTCCCTTGTAGGGAAGAAAATATCTTCGGTCTGATGGCTGATCCCCGTACTACTTTTTAAAATTTTGTCACAGCTGTTTTCAGCGGGAGCCAGCGGCTTTCAAAAGAATCTGCAAAATATTCAATTGTTTGTAGCAATATGGCAAATAGGAATCACGTCACCTATGAAAGCAACTCCGATCAACTGCAAACTGTCAGCACTTGTTCTTTTTTCGGAATGCGGCGCGTGTTGCTCAAATAGCGTTGCAGAATGGTCACGTGAGAGTTTTTGCGCCAAACCCAGAACAATCCAGAACATTGTCTTCTATCTTTTCCCATATTTTCTAAACCTATTCTTGAAAGGGCTCTGATAGTTGTCAGATACTGCCTTAAGCGTTGAAGTGTTTCAGTTTTTGAAGTCTTAGAAGTCAATCTGTTTCGGAGAATCAGCAACAAGCAGCCTTGATTGAAGAAATGGGGCTCTTCTACAAGTGCTTGCTATTGCTTCTGCTAGCACAGGCTGTTGCAAGCTGGCATCTGTTGGCAGGCCTAGACCTTCTTGAGGCCCTTTCTGACCTTCTTGGCGCGCTTCCTGAACTTCGCATAGGGGTCCCTTGACACGCGAACCTAAGATTCAAGTTTCAAAGCTACATCTCTGCCCAAAGTGTTTCACTTGTCATTCGTCGTAACTTCAGCAAACTTCCAAGACGCAGACTCGCTTTGGACGTGGCTCACCGAATGGAAACCCGAATTCCTTCATCAATTTCAATGCGTCCGGCCTCATCAAAAAGGTGGACGTTCTGCTGTCTCAGTTCACGAAGCCATGGCCTTCTGTCGCCAAGTTGGCAATCGACTGAGTGCGATCGCTGTGTGAAGCAGTTGTTGAGGATGCCAATTTGAAAGCCATGAACAATCTCCTCGCACGGAAGGGATTTAGGAACACTTGGACCACACAGAGCGAACGCTTTAGTTTAAATTCAAAATCTGTAAGGAAGAAATCCAAAGCTTTACATAGATATGTGATTGTGAAGTACACAAGGATCTGTTCCTTAATAGGTTGAATGTGGAGGGTTCACAAGCTGAGATGTTCCTGCATGGAAGTGGAGAACTTGAAGGTTCGCAATCAGCCATTGGAACAACATCAACCCTTTCAGAAAACAGACCCACTTTTGTTACTCAGATCAATGCTAGGCACAAGGTAGACAACAGAATAACAAGCATTGCATCATCTGCGTAATTCATTCCACCAATCCCAGAGCGGAATTGCTCCCGCTGATCCACCAGCTCATCAAGCTCTCTGAAGGCTTCCTGACATGCAGAAATAGATGGAAGCAATGGAAGAGGTGCAAAAAATTATCGCAGCCAATGATGGTTTGTATCATTTTATCAATGCTGGCAGCTACGGGAAAATATGGACCCAACGGATCTGAATCTAGCCCAAACTCCAGAGCGGTGGTCCTGACTAGGCACGCTGAACCAGAAGTTTCCATTGTTGTCGAAGGAATTTGGATACAGACCTGCCATGGCAAAGACAAAAGTGAGCAAAGCGTGGAAGAGAAGAAGCCAATACCGGCGAATAGGCTTTCTATTGTTCGTTTCTCATTCTTCTATTCTACTCATTTCGATCCGGGTCAGCAGAAAACTATAGTAAGGATACTGATTGAAGTCCTGCTACAAGTACTACACTGATGAATACACATCTCATCCACCACCAAAACTTGCTTCCAAATTCCCTTATCCATCTTGCGATGGGTTTGTGGTTGGTTTGCGGATCATTCTAGTTGCCTTCAAAGTCTCGAACACGCGGAAGGATGATGGTGTTAAGCCTTGCCAAAAAGTCATGCCTGAGGCAAGTTGCAGCAGCTTCAGGTTGGTAGGTCTTACTCATGCAAGCTTACAGCTCTCAAATCAGAAGGCTAATGGCATCCCTCATGGAACACAGTGTGACGCATCCCCGGCATTCCCTCATGCAGGTGATTGGTGAGGCCATGGCATCAGCTGCCCTTCCAAACTGACTTTTGCACCGCAGACATCGCCCTGCAGCGCTGTGTACTCTTGTCATGGTGGATATGGTGGGCTACTTGTATCGCATTGCGAGGAAACGCAGCGGTTTGGGGAACATCCCTGTAAGGAAGAGAGCTTCGATGCTCTGAAGATTGACCTAGACATTCAAGCCAGACTGCAGTACAATCAAGAATGTCATGGCATGCCTTCCGCAATTTTGTCTTTGCATTGTCCACCTTTGCTTTACACACCTCAGAGATCACTGGTGTCACACACACAAAAATTTAAGAATACAGCTCAGGAATGACGAACACTAGGCACTATTCATTTGGGATGACAATTTGGGGCTCATCTGGAGGGTCTTCCCACAGATCACAGCCTGCAAGACTGTGTTGCTGTATCCCTTCTCAACGGCTTCTGGACTTCTGAACCGCTTGTGCCAGGCCACGACAGGGTGTTTGCCGCTAATGCGGCGGAGCTCCTCAATCACCTGCACTTTCGAACACTGCCAAAGGTGTCAAAGACATTAGTCCTCCTCACGAATCGAATATCCCAAAAGTTGCTGGTGCTTTTTGGTTCTGCATCCCCACTGTAAAAATCGACCCACTGGATGATTGCCACCGCCTGGTTCATGATTTTGGTGTTTGAAGCTTGCTTTGGCTGCAATTTTATCGACATGGAGACCTGGCTATCAGCAAGTCCAACAGCCATGTGCGGCGCCAATCAAAATTCTGTAATAGAAAATTCTTCGAGGTGTATATATCAATATATATGCATCATATATATATATATAGAGAGAGAGAGAGACAGAGATACATATATATATATATAATATAGATTTGTTGGTCAAAACATATCCCTCCAAGAACTTTCTTACCCACCTTGGTGAAGCGGTCGGGATCATATGGTTTTGGACCCCTGTACACGAACTTGCCCTTCAATTTCCGGAGCCACCTCGGAGAGCTATGTCTATAATCATCCAAATGGTGAGAAACAAAAGGGCCCAAGTTCAACATCATAGAAAAGTCAAAGCTTTCAGAAGTCTTCAAAGTTTCTATCAAAATCCAGTACAACACCTTGTACCCATGTCAATTGTCGGCCCCTCACATAGCACCAATCACAAGACTATGACTATGGAACTGTTTGGACGGTTCGGTTGCGTTTGTTGAGGCCCTTGCTTGCTCTTCGTCTCCTTGCGGTTGCTTTGTTGGTCCAGGGTGTATTCCCTCTTCCCAATCCTCAGCACCAAAAGCAATGGCTTGAATCTGGTGCTGCAATCATGCTGCATCCACAAAGGGGAAGTATTCATATTCAAATCCGAGCAAGATCTCTAAGCAATTCACTTGACCTTCAAGAAGCTGGAAGGTGGAGCCTCCTGTTCCACATCCGAGGGCCTAAATCGACAACAACCAACCGAGTTTGACGTGACAAAATGCAATCCTCTCTCCAAAATGACTGTGATCCGCACGCGCTGCCAGGCTTCCCTTCCGCAGCACAAATTATCAAGGAATCTGCCCTGACCTGGCGGAAGTGGGGCATTTTGCAAGGCAAGCCACCCCAAAGGATAGGTTGCATGGAGAAAGTTCAACCGAATCTGCAAGCCTGCGTTCGAGTGAAGACATCAGCTGGAGAGGCAACAAAGAGAGTGGTACCTGGTAGCAAGAAGCATTGATAAACCAACACAACAAAGGATCAAGCAACCAAGGCTGCAATGAACATCAAAGCACCTCCAGAGTGTGTGGCAAAGAATGCCAATGCACAGCAGGCGACCCCTGGCAGAGAGTTGAAAGTCGATCTCCATCCGAATGCGCTGAGCAAAAACATCAAGAAGACTTGTGAAGACTCACTATTCTTGGACGTAACTTTCTCAAATTGAATGACAGAATGAAAGCAACCAACCAAGAACGCAACCGTCGCTTACAACGACAACAACCACCACAACAACAACAACCACCACCACAACCATCACAACCACAACCACAACCCAAGAAAGACATTGGAACAAGCAAAACAACGCACGTTCCATGCTGTCTAATTCCAAAAGCCTGCGGCGAAGCGGCTCCTGCGCAGGGAGACCTGACACTTGCAAAAAGATAAGCCCAGTTCAGACCAAGCTTGCAACGACCAGGATGGAGTGGAGTGGGTTGGGGTGGAGTAGTATGCACTTGCACACATACTGGACAAGGCGTGGAAGAACATATGTTTTTCTATACTTCCTTTAGAGATACTGATCACATCATGAAAAAAATGCGATCTGCAAAATGCACTAGTTTCATCACATCGTTAAGATATCATCTTTCAATCCTTTGAATGCGTCTGTCATGACTGCAATGAAACTGGGCAACCCCCCCGTCTGCTCAACATACCAATCTTCACTCCCTTTACTTGATACAACTCTGATTCCATCCAATCAGCAAGGTCTATGACAAGATCAAGATCGAGATGAGTGACAGTGGAGGCGAACGTGGACATGTCAGATGCAAAAGAATGTAAGTTGGAAATGTTTCCTCATTTCACCAATTCGTAGTTGCAGCGTATTACCTCATGTAGAAAGTTCACCATCTTTGTATGGATGCGTCTTGTCGTGCCGAGACACTTTCTCTGACTGCACACGAGGCTCCATCCACTTTTGCTGTGTGGATTCCTGCAGGTAGCACTTTGGCACAAGCATTCCGCAGGTCTAAGTTTTTCTGGTACCACAAACTGTGCATCGTAACTGTCAAACTTATGTCAGTTATGTCTGATACTGATACTTGACAAGGGGTCCTTAGGAAATCTCCCTGGCTCCATGCAGCCACCTCACGTTGAATCTCACTAAGCCCAATCCATTGGTCAAGAATCAAAACAGAAGCCATGGGTGAACCAAAATAACCTGATGCATTCAGATGAGAAGCACCATGCATCCAAGAAACTCAAGATCTGGCTGGATCCAGATGCTTGGCGGCACTTGCTTGAGCTAAGTAGCAAGAAGAAGACAAAACCAGAATTAAAGCTCCGAAAAGGGAGCCATGTTTTACAAACAAATAATGCCGTACTCAGAATATCCATGGAAGGGAGAGCCTACCAGGACCTAGCTGCTGGATGTGGACTTGCCGGTCCGGTTACCAATTTCACTTCCGAGATCTTCCCAAAACCCGACATCATAACTTTTCACAGCATTCCAGCAGCTCTTTGGCTGAAGTCAGTCCATTCCTGCCACCGCCGCAGCGTGAGCTTGTCCTGATCGGATTCATGAATGTTTGCCTCCGCACTTAAGTCATGGGCACAACAAGCTGAATCGTAAAAGAAACATCCGATCATCTGATCTGCAAGATCTTGTCCTCATATTCAGGCAGGATGGTATTTGTTGAGCCCCTCGACCTTCAAAGTCAAGCTGAGCGGATTCAGCTTTTTTTGACATAACTGGTCTCTGGGCTTCCAAGTGTTTCCAATGCCTCTTCACGGGTGGCATCCAAGATGAATAGAATAGAAATCGATGCCTGGAAGCCCCGCATGAATGTGGATTGAACGCCAAACGAAGCACTAGAACATCTGTAACACCAAAGTCTTTGGCGACTTCAACCAAAGTGTTCTTTACTGATTGCAGTCTGCCAATCACGACAACAAAAACGTGTCCCAAGGCCATGGCAAGTCTGATGTGTTTGCAGTACCACAGTGAAGGAGTCTACTGTCCATCATCACCTCGGCTGAGGGATATCTGCACTCTGAACCTCTGCTGGATGTGTGATCTCTCGTCTCGAACAGTGTTCAACAGCCAAATACAGCAAACTCATCAATGACCAAAAATGAAAACAGCTCAAAATGGACCTTTTCGCTCCTACACGAGATCTCACCTGAGCTTGCCGGACACAATCTCCACAGGACATAGTACAAAGAACAGCGCTGCTTTCATCAACCTGGGCCAAAGCCATGCAAGTGTATTTAGCAATGCATTCAAATGTTGCCAATTACCCCACAAGACAATGGCTTGAACAACTCGCTACCTCCTTGAGTCCCAAGTGCAGCTCTCCATCCTAGGAAGTCCACATAGGAAGCCCAGAGTTGGACTTTCAAAGGCATCATGCAGGTTGCGGGACAAACAAAACCGAGAACAAAAAATGCGAAACTCGAAAGTGACAAAGCAAACTGAAAAGTTGTGCCTGGCGGTTTTGCATGTTGTGATTCTTTAGGATTTCTGATAATTTCTTGTTCTTGTTGTTTTCACCGGCTTTTGCCGCTTTTGCCTCCAAGCTTCTAAATGACTTCTGGGATACATCTTTGTCGGTCCTCGCCTGAGTGTCGCTGCGAAGGCGTGAAACTGTGAAACCCTTGGATTATAGAAAATCGACTTTAAGAAAGTCGGACACAAGTGACACAAGGCATCCAAAATTACAAACTTTCAAAACCAAATCTAGATCGGTCTCTGGAGATACATGTTTGCACAGGATTCTGTCTAAAGAATGTGACCTCAATTTTTGGGACGTTTCAAAGTTGGAGGACCTACAAACCACAAGTCAATCTGTCCCGCAATCAGACAAAAGCACTCTTACTTGAGACCACTACTCTGGAGGTATGTCATGAAGAGCGACCTGACATTTTGTAGACTTACAGATCTAGCACGGCACTTCAACAACTAGTTTTGATGCTTCCTCATGGCGACTCTCAAACGTGACAGAGGACAAAGATAGTCACCACCTTGCAAATGCGATCCGAGCAGTTGGACAAGTTCAAGAGGCTTTGAGTCGCGAGACACCTCGCATCTGGCGCCTGCTGATCATAGACATGAGAGGTATCTGCATGGACCTCAAAAGGAGTTGAGTTGTGCAGTACTGCGTGATTGGGGTCTTGAGAGATCCAATCGCCTGGCAGTGACATAGGCTCCTCTCTTGGACAGAATCGCCATAAGAGGAGTCCAACACATCCGTTGGCCAAGTGCCAAGTCTCCCGCTGGTTGCCCAGGATCCTCTGGAAGGGTGCACATAGCCTGGGCTGGGCCAAGTGTGCTTCCATTCCCATTTCCCATGAGTCCTATGAGTTCTTCAGCTTCAAACCGCCAGTTCTGTTAGCTGCCAGGATGGGCGCAGAGACTCCAGCACCTGCCCGTCAAGATTTCAGGTTTGACTACTGCAGTGATTTCAGTTTCACACTTGTGGTTTCCAACTTGTGTGCCCCTATTCACCCGTTTGACTGCAAGGCTGCACCCCTTGTGCACGCTGCAACAGGATAGTTAGCGCATGTTTGACCTCGGTGAACACGTATGCAGGCGCAAGCTAAAAGGAGACAACTCCTCCTGCAAAATACAAAGCAAATTGGAAGCGGGCTTCAGCAGAAAGCTGGAGCTTTAAGTCCCAACGTTGCCCAGTGTCCTCAAATTGAAGCGTCTCCAAATGTGTCATCAACACCACACCGGTAGACCTGAGGGAACCTTGCGACCATCAATGATGAATACAAATCATAAATGTCCAGGCTACAAATACAAATCGGCCTCGTACCCGTAGACATCTCCAAAGTAACTGCTATCACCTTCGCTTTTCCGTGCATGGAGCTCTTCATGTACACGGCTGCAAACGGCCTGCACTGTAGTTCCACCAAGAGGCATGAGGAAACAGCACAACTGTAACACAAGAAGACCGCTGGACGTCGTTGCGCCTCTGCAACTTCGTGTGATAAAATTTGTTTCACTCGCACGAGACCATCCCGACGAAATGCTGCAGCAACCTCAAAACAATTGACCGAATTGACCCTTCATCAAGGAGTTCTTTCTGAAAGTCAACGAACATTCATGTGACGCCTGCCGTGGGTTTTCCACCAATGCTGCAGCATCAACCTTCATGCGAATCAGACATTTGATTCGAACTCGGAAACATCGACAATTCAAATGTATTCAGTTGAACTCTGAAGCACAATTCGGCAAAGAGTACCAACAAGCTGAGGCAGTGGCAGAGAAAAGTTCCAAATTGGAATCACCCATAGCTCGCTTGCGCAAACAAGAAAAACATCGACAATACGGTGTTTGTTCTGATTGTAGGTTTTTAAAGCCAATGGATCCGAGACTCCATATGCCTATTGTCCATTGCTCAAAACCAATGTGCTCAAAAGACCGCGTTTTTGGATATGTTTAATCTTTTCATCATTCATTCATTTTGGGCTAATGATTGGGAGCCGTAAGCGTTTGTGCTTTCAGAAATCGCAAATGATGACAGCTCTTGCCTTGCCAAGCAAAAGAAACAAAGTTTCATATACAACTAGGGACAATCTTAAATGTGCAACAAATTCCGGTGGTCAAAAAAAAATCAAAATGGGCCAGGATGGGTATGAACCCACTTAAACTGATCCGAGCAAGATCACCAAGTCCACTGATGGTTGCAGGCAGGCCAAACAGAACAAAAACGCACAAAAAACAATTGAACGGTAAAATTCAAAGTTCAAAGCAATCACCCGTGAAACAATTTCAATGAAGTTTCTTTGTCGCACTTTTTGTAGCACGATGCGTTTCAACACATTTCCAACTCCACATCGCTCCGATATGGCATTGCAGGTGATGTGAGCACCTTCCACAAAAAGAACCGTTTGGCGTTCAAAAAGGGTGGAGCTACAAAACTTTGACAAGTACTCTGACAGAACCAAAAAGTTCGCGTTTTATTGAGACTTTCCAATGAAACTGTTTTGCCCTAGAATCGTTAGCATGACACTTTACCACGGACACCAAATCTTTGCTCCATTTGCCAAAATGGCGCAGGTCACGTCAAATTGTTGCAACCTAAATACTGCGAACAAAACACAGCGGATTCACCTTGCAAAAGTGAGCAAAATACGGGACCCGAAACAATAGAATAAAATCAACAAAATTGAACATCGAGTAGCAGTAGAAAAAGTATCTTTTTTTTTCCTGCAATGCCGGACTAGTACAAGACATGGTCGGTCAACTACTGGAAATTGTATAGACTGCGTTCAAATCTCCCTGGATGCAAAACCCAAAACAAAAAACAAAACCCACACAACCAAACCAAACACAACCGAAAAAACCAACACCCACACAAGAGCCAAGCACCGGCCAGGCAATACAACCAGGGAAATTTGTAGACTAGGTGAAACAAGGTGAAACAAAAGCGCCCCTCTCAGCCCCTCAAATGTTCTCTTCCGCCATGTAGTAATCCGCCATGTTGTCCATGTTTGAGATGTCCTCCATGTCAATATCTGCACCTGGGTACTCAGGCGAGTCTCGAACGTCTGGCAGACGTCGACGCTTGAGTTGGTACGTACCCTCTCTAGTCTGCCACCTCTTCGCGCAATTCTCCATGAATGCATCAACTTCTGACTGTGCTACTGTTTCCTTGTCAGATAGCGCCTTCAACAACTTCTTGATGTCATAGATAAACGGTTCACTGTGAGTTTTGTAGCGTGCCATCCAATCTTGACATGTCTTCCACCATTTTTGGACCTCTTTGATTCCAGCCCCACGATACTTCTTCTCATCATAAGGGTCTGTGCGGTTGTGTCTGGCAACCCTGTCAAAGAGCAGGGCATCCAAATCTTCTTGGGATTTCCCAGTGGGTGCTTTGACGTACATTCGGTCAACTAGCACCCCCCACTTTAGATTGACCACCATCCACAAATGCTGGGCCTGCAGCCTTCGCCGTTCTTTGCTGAATACCTGTGCTGAGATTTCCTCCGTGAGAGTACTCCGCGTTGTGAAGGTAGGCCACAAGTTCTTCTGGGATAACATGAAGTTGAGCAGTAGAAAAAGTATCGATGAACACGTTTGGAAATGGTCACAATCAGAAACATCCGCAAATGCCGAATCTTGGACAAATCTCTGCGAAACATGATCTTCTTCACAATAACAAAAGCAAAAACCCATCCTCTGAACACCCATGCTTTCATACTATCCACATTCAAATCTTTGCAATACAGGTGCTGTAAACATACCTTTTTTTTTTTAGGGGCTGGTGCCGTGCGCGCTCCAAGGCTCTGACGGTCACTAAAACGTCTTTTTTTTTTGGCTGGATGCTGCATGGCTCAAGGAAGGTCGTTGTCCGGGCGGTCGCCCTTCTGTCAGCGAACACAAAGAATAAAGTCGCAATGTCACTTTCAAAATTATCATATTTCGTCAAAGCAACGACAAAGAAAAACGAACAATCAAAAGAAAAACACCAACCTCAATGCAGTCTCCCAGAGAGTGGAGGGGGGTAGTGATGTAGCCTGTTCCTCGGATGGTTAGATCAAGGGCTAATTGGCAACGCCGAGAGCACGCATGTCAACCGTCCGAGGGGGAAGGCACTCTGTTCCAAGGGTGTGGAGATACTGCACAATCATGCTTAAACGTAAAAGATTGACATGAGTTTGCGACAAGGAGGCTCAGCCGTTTTAACTTGGTGAAAATTGGCTGGCATCTTATATTGAACTTGTGAAGAAACCGGTATGTAAATAAAGGTGAGACGGTGGTCACAAGTTGTCAATTGAGGTAGTACCGCAAAACACAACCAAGAGCCACAAAAACACGCCATGAGCGAGCAGGGTGAAACAACAGCAGCAAGAAGGGACGGAGCCGCCCAAGAGAACTGTCAGAGAACGAAAAAGAGCAAGTCCTTAAGAACGGCTATCTGACAAGGACCTTGGAGCATCATCACCAGCCACAATACCAACCATACCGTATCAGAGCCAAGATATGGAAGGAAAGATACTGGAAAAGAGCACAGAGAGAAGATGGACAAACCAAGAATCCCGCAACGAAGAACGCGTTGCGGACTGCGAAGCTGTCTGTCAGACTCCAACGTGCTCGATGATGGAGGAGAAAGAAGCAAGAGGAGTGACTCTTGATTCGTCCGCAATCCGCGAAGATGGGACGAATAAGGGAGCACAAGAGTGGTAGTAAGAGGCCTCGCTCCCGATTTGAGTTGCAAGGGAAGAAGGAGGCTGAAGAGTTCCAGAAAATCCGCTGACAGTAGGCCATGTTCTCGTGCAACCGCTGCGAGACGCGGACGAGAGAGTCAGATGTTGGAATTATCTGGAGTTGGAAATGCGCGGCACTGATGAAGAAGACTAGAGTCGACCAGCAAGGCAACATTCTCGAGGAAAGACAAGAGGAAGACTGAGAAACAGGCGGACAGGACGACAGACAGGAAAAGGATGGAGGACGGAGGCGGGTGAAGGAAGCGGGAACTACGGGTAGGAAACGTCTCTAGTAGGCGTATTAGCTCATGTGCTCTGCTGTCATACGAAGGGATTTCCATCGCGTTGACCTTCAAGACGGGAAGGAGAGAGAGGGCGAGGTGAGAACAACCGAGTTTTTTTTCCTTTTTAGTGGCCACAGTCGGTCCAACATGGACGGCTCCAACCACTCGGAGTGTAGAGATAAGATTGAGAGGGACTGGTTGTACAACTCCTAGCCGCTCTTACCAGACAGCTCAGACCGATGACCGGTGGAAAGTGGTAGGCACTTCTGACAGCTCTAAATGGACGGCCTGGAGCGTGACTAGGTGGAGGAGGCTAGAAGTTCAGGTGTATTAGGGTGTGAGTTGCCGTGGCGCTTCTCGGACGGTCCTACATGGACGCAGGATGGAGATGCATGTGGTGCGGGAGAATGGAGGATACGAGTGCACTCCGGACGGCTCTTCTTGGACTGCCCACGTGTTATGGGGTCTAGCGCACTCCGGACGGCTCCAAATGGACGGCTCGGAGCACTGAAGAGGGGAAGGGAGGATGGAAGAAGGAAGAGCTGGGATTGGGACGAGGGGCAGTGCGAGTCGTGGAGATACAGCGCACCCTAAATGGACGGCTCAGAGTGATTAAGGGGAGTGTTGTGAATTACTTGGTTTTGCCTTTGCCTTTTCTTTTCCTTTTCTTTGCCCTTGGGAGGGACTCCAATTGGGTTTGGGGAAGTCAACGTCGCAACCAAAGAGCGAGAATCCAACAGGGCATAAGGGAGGATACGGCTACTACGTGATTCCTCTGGGAGGCGAGATCGTACATTTAGAGTAAGAGCGGACATGGAGCCCTAAGAGCTTGCGCAGGCAAGGCACCAAGAGGAGAGAAGACCACTCTGAGAGGGTTGCAGGAATTGATAGCTTCTGGAAACAGTCGACAATTTCCTTTGTAAGACGTGTGTGAGAAAACTTTAGCGCTTCTCGCCATATGTGCGATGATCCAATAGGTGACCTCTACTAGCAAACCAACAAATTAAAAGTTTGGTACGTCCAACTGCATGTGGTGCGGTAACTGATCTAAGACCCTCGTGGCATTCAAGTAGCATACGGCAAAGTAAAATATCCATTGTTGTGATCTGTTTTGTTGCCTGCAATTCCCCTGTCCTTGTGTGTCTGTGGTTGCCTGTCGTTGTGTGGCGTTGTTATTGTTTGTGGTTGTTTTTTGTTGTGTCGTTGTTTGTGGTTGTGGTTGTGGTTGTGGTTGGGGTTGGGGTTGGGGTTGGGGTTGGGGTTCAGGTTGGGGTTCAGGTTGGGGTTAAGGTTGGGGTTAAGGTTGGGGTTAAGGATGGGGTTAAGGTTG